>JAOUZG010009324.1:4234547-4250453 GCA_026289955.1 Argiope argentata
ATAAAATCTTGATTACAAAAGATGTTCGTTTGGAGTAACGGCGTTGAAGCTTCATTAACCCTTTATCTACTGAACAAAGTTGACATCAATTTTCCAACTTCATTTTTACACGATTAGTTAAGTTTCCTTGCAGAATAATCCCAGTGAACCCAAGACAAAAAATTTAATTAGAAATGTCTTAATTAATTTAATTATTAATTAAATATTTTCATTGTTACTTTCGGCTTATATTAACTTCTTGTTATTTGGATGATATTTTTTTTAGAATACAATCTGCAAAAATAGTCATATTATGTCCAGATTTAAATGGTAGTCCACATTTAAACGGTATTATAAATACCGTCAGTAGATAAAGGGTTAAAAGGATTCATGGAAGCCAGGATTCAATCAATGGATTTGAAACTTGATTCAAGTAGAAAAGTCGCTAAATTGTTATGTTAAGAAAAATTCTGAATTCTATACTTTTATGCGTGTTTTTAGAATAATCATATCTTTTTTTATTGTTTAAAGCAACTTATCTTGGAGATAAATTACGTCATATAACTCGTAATTATTATTGATTGAATTTGGAGGAAAATAATTTCAGCCTTTCCAAATCTTTTAAGGCTAATTTTTAAAGGGGATTTGTAAATTGAAGATATTCTAGATATAGTCATTTGTTGCGATCATTTGGTGCTTTTTTTCGATTCCTAGTATTAATTCACACTCGCCCTATATATATTTATAGACCTTGTTCACATTTTCAGTCGTTCATAAAATATTTTTTATTCATCCACTCAAGTTCAAATAATTGTTTTAAACTTGTAGTGGGTGACACTTAATACTTTTTTTTAATATTAATTTATTTATTAAATTTAAGTAGAGCTTTAGTGATTTGTAATGAACATAGAACCCTCAATCGGTAAAATGCGAGGTTTTCATTGGTTTTGACGCGAAAGTGAAGAATGCGAGTTCAATTCTTGCAAAAATTAATAATTTTTTGATAAACGATTTATATTAATTGTAATTATTTAATAAAAAGTTACTAAATGAGGATTTTCTTTATTAGCTTAATTCAAAATTGACTTAAATTTATTTTTTTATATTACTTGTTATGGTTTTTCTTACATGTCAAATGACGCCTTTTATAGATAACATGCTAGATAATAAAAATGATGATGTTGAAGATTACTCAAATACATATATAGGTTACTCATATACATATATAGGTAGATAATGTCCCATATTAATGCACTTTGAATTCTTCTATGCGTTTACATAATTTATAATGAGTCTGAAAATACTTATATCATTTCGGGTATATTAATTTTCAAAAGAGCATCTCTGATTCCATTAAATTCGCTATTTATAGTTCTGATATATTTCATTTCCATTATCTGGATGGCTAAAAAAATCATCCATCATCACGCTTTTCCCTCTGAGACTGGGTAAAGTGCCACAGATAATCATCGCCATTCATTTCCCATTATCACATCCAAAACTAATTTACACTCCGAAGTCCCTTGCCAAACGATTTAACAACCAAAAAATAACATCTCCTCACCCTCCCACGGCACCGTTCCTCTCACTTGGGACGTCAACAGAAACTTTTCAGTCCCAACCCCTCCCACCAGCTGTCCCGAGAGCTCTACGCATGCGCCGAGTTCCAAAATCGTTCGGTCGAGTGGATCGCGCGTTCCTTCGATTGGCGATTCTTCGGGAAACTTTCGCATTAAAAGGTCCTCTTTAAGGAATTATTTTATTCCATTCGTATTTCGAACCCTATATGTCTGTATTCTTCGGTGCGGTGTCGATCGAATGTATATGTGGGTCATCGGCGATCGATTTACTCGAGCACCGGAGAAGACCGCGTCCTTTTCCTGACCTTGGTGGCACTCTGCCAACTTTTTGGGGGTGCACCTTCCTTTTCCACCATCCCGGACCGGATTGTTCTAAATGCTCCTGACAGTTATGATTTTGTCGATAAAGAATGGAGGGGGGGATATTTTTTTTCTTATTTTCTGGAAAAGAGAAACAAAACATAAGTGGCGCACCGGTGGGCGAAAATTTCGACGCTTTTCCGCAAGAAAAAGAGTTTTGTTCCATCGTTGTTCTTAATTTTTCGCCGCTGTACCTAGACGGAACGAGAGTTTGGATAGTTTGGAAGACCTGTATTGACCAGACTCTTGCCCGGATAATAAAAAAGTAGACGTTGCTGCCAAATCCATAACCTGATGATATAGATGATTTACTGAAAGTAAAGAAATATCTCTCACTTATTAAATCACCGTTAAAATCAGTATTTTGCTCCTAAAATCAAGATCAGTCTTACAGAATATTTGTTCGACCCCAAGAAACAAAACAAAACAAAAGATTAAAATGAAATATGTTAAGCATATTTCAATGTATCATGTCAAAACATAATTTCCTGAACGGCCAAGCACCACGTGCTCGTGCAAGTTAAATCATATTTTTATTCATTTTAATCGTTTCATTTTAATGAGTCACTTTAGAATTGCAAACGATACAAAAAAAAACTTTGTTTCGCATTTAGTGTTTTAAAAAGCAAACCATTGTCGATTTATTTCATTTCATATAATCACGTGCTCTAAAGGACACTTTTCTAGGTTTCATTTGTTGTTGTCGTGAACTTATTTTTTAATCAGAGCTTTTGTAAATGTGATGGGAACATTTTGTTAAAATCTTACTTTCTGAGAGGCTCGTGCAGATAATAATATTTTTATTTTTTGCCTACGGATTTTTGTTGACGTAATAAACCTCATTCCCAAATCAACATCATGTTCTGGAATGATACAAAAAATCCGAATATTTTTTTTAAGTTAATGCTAATGAAGTCATTGCATCGGTTTTAAGGGATAAAATGACTGACTTTTCATGAAGAGCCATAACAGATAAAATGTTTCACATATCGCTAAATTAAAATCAATTATCTTAAGCTGATAAAAAATTTATTTCTCCTGGTTCTTTTCTATTTTCTGGAATTCCTATTTTTATACTGTATGAAAGTTATATCAAGAATAGGAGAAATTTACCGTAATGCGTAAGCAAATTATCAAATTACTGTATTGGTGGTAGAAGAATCTAAAAAAGATTTATGCTAATCTGATTTTACTTTCTAGTTTTTAAAGTAGGGCCGAGTTAGCTTGGTTGGCAGAGCGTTGAACTTGTACCCCTTAGGTTACGAGTTCGAAACTCACCGCCCAAAAGATTCCCCGAGTGTATGGCGGCTGGAGCTCGTTAAATTTGTTCGTGGTCGCAAAGTCCTCCATGTCGAGAGAAATGCCACTGGGGGTTCTGGGTCAGAGGTGATCGTTCTCTGATCCAGGTCTCAATTACGACCTGAGATGAGTGAATGAATTTGCATGAATGAAGTCCACCCCTTAAAAAGGGCTGTGGCTTGTGTGTGTAACTAAGTCGTACTCTTGGCCCTAGTTGGTGATACTTGTTAAAAAACAAGGGACGTTTATCTTCGGCTTAAAATCTGTTGATGTATCAGCCGGGCTTGTCCATGGCAAATGCCATAAGTAACAACAACAACAGTTTTTAAAGCTTAAATTGCGAGTCCCTCAAATTTTTTCCCTCCATTTTGTAGAGTTAATCTACATAAATTACTTAACGTATGTAGCCTGTTTAACAAAATTTATAGGTCAACTATTGAAATTGATAATCAGAAAAAAATCAAAATAGTTGCAATTTGACATCAGTCTTCAAGTATAAATAAGAATGGAAAATTGTAAATTCACTCATATGAATGTCCCTTATGTGTGTTTTTTTGTGTGTGTACACTTTATAGAATATATAATATATAATACCAATAAAAGATTAGTCCTGTTTTGAGGTCCAAGGGTAAGTTTGAAGAAGTGTAGCGGTGTTTTATTTTTTGATTTTGTTTGTCAAAATATACATAAAAAATACTTCACATTAACTAACTATTTATTAAAAAAAGATAATCATAAAATTAATTTTCTCTATTTTAAAAAATAATGTATATATAAATTAACATATGTAGTCTATTCAATGAAACTTGTATGTGAATTATTGAAAAAGATGAGTAGAAATAAGCAAAATAGTTGCAATCTGATATCAGTCTTATTATTAATAATAATCTGTATAAATAAAAATGAAAAATTGTATATTCATTTATGTAAATTTTCTCTATATGTTATTTTGTGTACAAACTTTATTAAATTTATAAGTACAAGAATTCGATAAAAAATTTAATCGCTTTTTGAAGTTTTAGATATGTTTGAAGAAATTTCCTGTTGATTACTGGTTTTATTTTGTTTGTCAAAGTATACATAGCAAAGCCTGGTTGGTTAGGTACTAGATTCACATCCTTGGGTTGCGAGTTCACACTCGCCAGTCGAAGACTCTCCGTGTGTGTGATGGCTGGCGCACGTTAAATCTGCCGTGGTCACAAAGTCCTCCTTCCCGAGAGTAATACCACTGGGGTTACTGGTTCTGCAGGGATCACTCTCTGCTCCAGATCTAAATTACGATCTGTAGATGAATGAATGAAGTCCGTTCCGTAAAAAGGTTTGTGACGTGTGTGTGGCCAAGTCATACTCTTGGCCCTAGTTGGCGTTACTGGAAAACAAGAGATGCTCAGCCGGCTTAAATCACTGACAGGCCTGTCAGCAGGTTTAGTAAGTGCGATAAGTAACAACAACAACAATACTTTGCAAGAATTTGCTATGTATCAAACAAAGATACTTACACCTAAGAATAGTTTGGTCTAGATTACTTACTACTAGCCATTTTTTATGACCAGTTGATTCATCCCTAATTTTAGCATTTTTAGTCATTAACTACTGGAAAAGTGGAAGCTTGAAACAATAAAAAGGCAAATCAGCAATCATTTATATAAATATAGATTCCACAGTCTAGTATTTTTTTTTAACCTAAAATGGTAATTTTATCTTCAATATAATCTCAAAGTATGTTTGGCGCAAAATGAATTTTTTTCTAAAATTTTAAATTGTTGTTAAGAATACTTTTGATGAAATTGAGACTTTTAATTTATATTTAATTTAATTTTCATTCAACATTTATATTATTTTTCTTTTCTTTTTTTCAGAAATTTCGTATTATAATTCATATTCTGAGTTAGTGCCTTTTTTAACCCTTTGCAGTCCGAAAAATATTAGATGCAAAATTATTCACCTAATACAAAGATTTGTTTATTGCTATAAAAAATAAATATATATAATTCTTTTAAGTCAAATTTCTTTGAAAAATGAATCTGCATCTCTTAACGATTATGTAGGCGTTTTTAACAATTAAATTTGAAAAATAACTAAACAAAACGTCCAAATGATGCACAGTCTTGAATGTCGAGTCGCTTATTGGATATCCCTTTGAAAGACAGACAATTATCCATCTATTATCAATGGAGAATATAAATAATCCTTTTGGGAGGAATTACACTGGAAATCTTATTATATTGATTGGACAGGAATGATGGCTTTGTTACATCAATGGTAAAATCAACAGAATTCTCTGGACCAATGAGATATCTGCTTTTGATCTTCCATTTGTTCATGGGATTACTTTCATTCAGTTTGCGTTTCTTATCTGTAGAGCTCGTGGAATAAAAGTTCCTTTTGACTTTTAAAAAAGTTCGCGTTAATGCAGTTAATTGATTAGGAGTTTCATGAAAAAAATTAGTTACAATCAACCAAGAATTTAAAAAAAGATTGAAATGAAATCTGCTCTGCGTATTTGAATGTATCATGCCAGAACATCATTTCTTGAACGGCCAAGAATCACGTGCTCGTGCAAGTTAAATTATATTTTTACTCACTTTAATGGTTTCATTGAATGAGTCACTTTAGTATTGCAAACGATCCAAAAAACCTCTGTCTCGCATTTATTGTTTGAAAAAAATATTCCATTTCCTATTTATTTCATTTCATATAATCACGTGCCCAAAATGACATTTTTCTCGGTTTTATTTTCTGTAGTCATTCATTTTTTTTATCAGAGCTTTTGTAAATGCAATGGCAAAACGTTATTATTTTTTGAAATGTCCATGCAGATAATAAAATTTTTATTTTTCACCAACGGATTTTTGTTGACGTCAAAAACCTCATTCCCAAAACAACATCATGTTCTGACATGCTGATTATTATCAAGAACATCATGATCTATCATTGGAGACAAATGACCAACCTAATTTGAATGTCACTCTTTCTTTATTAATTTAAATGTAAATGAAACTATTTGTGTTGAATAAAAAATGTATGACGACTAAGCTGAACAGTCTTGTTATAGTTCAAGACTGCAATGGTTTGGTGGTAAGTTCTAGGCTTGAGAACCGGACTGGTTCAGGTTCGAAACCAGATTCCTACGTTAAACCACCTGGTAAGTGGGTCTTGTGCAAGCTAAATCTGTCAGGGACAAACGTCCTCTAAATGAGTCATGTGGACGTTTGGAGAGAGAGAGTGCAAACTCAGGAATCGTCCTCGTCATCTGATAGCGGTTCAAAATCACGAGGTCCGTTCCAAAGTAGCCCTAGTGTTATTTTTATTTTCAAAAAAAAAAAGAGAGAGATCAGAAACATAGAAGATGGTTACGTTTTTCTAAACTATATATGGAAATACAATTTGGAATTAAAATAAAATAATGCAACTCAAGATGTAAAATTAAAATCAATATCGGAAAAGAATAACAATACGGAAAGCGTGAGTAACAAATATCAAGAAAAGTGCCTTTCATATTGAAAACTTATCAACCATCCGCGAAGTAAAACTGTTCCATAGACGCGAATATTTAATCAAATAACATGATGAGAAAAATTACATTAACTTCGATTCAAACATGAAATTTTTTTAGAATACTTCTATTTGATATGAATCAATTTTATATCAATATCCTATTACAATAATAATTTCACCCTTCTTTCATCCGTTTTCGTCAAAATATGCTTTATAAACTTGCTATGAAATGATGATAAACCACCCTACTCATAAAATAGACATTTTGCGTTAGCTCTTTGACAGAAAATAAAGTGAAAGAATATTCTAAAATATATTTCATTTTAAATTTATGGTGCAAAATAACAGTGAAAATTCGTTCTCGAAAATTTAAAAATATATCAATAATTTTTTCCCTACATTCTACACTCAAATTTACCGCGTTGATACTTTTCAGACTCTATGTAGCTGTTTATTTATAGGTAGGCAATAAAATTTATTTTCTTCTTAATAATATATAAAAAATAACTTTCTACTTGAGCTTTTAATATTTCTAAGAATGAGAGTTTTTGGAAACGTATCATATTTTAAGTCACGCTTCTTTTTCTTTTTTCTTTTTCTTTCTTTTCTTTTTAGTTAGTTAATATCCTTTTGAAGTTTGATTTAATAAAGGAAATGATTTTGAAAAGTAAAACTAGAAAAGATTAAAGTAAATACAACTTTATTTATGAAATATTTTGAAATTCCACGAAGGAAAATAATTTAATTTAAAAAATCTATATATAAATTCGATATTCTTAGTTTTCTTATCCTAAAGTTTATTTTTATCATGAAGTATTCAATCATCTAATGTATAGTGCGTCTATAATTAAATTTTCCTCCCTACAAGTAATACTATTTATCAGAAAAGTATAAAACTTTATGAATTTTTTTTATAATTAGAAAGTTGTTAAACGACAAATAAAATTACCACACATTTTTAACATTTAATTTAATTATAGGTTATATATTTTATAACGCGATCTCTGTGTAATGATTTTATCGCACATGAGATAATATATCACCAAACCTTATCAAATTTTATAAAGAAAGTTCAAATTTTAATCAGTAGTTGAAATGAAAGGAATAAGATGTAATTTTCTTTCCTCTCGACTTTATAACTTGATTTTGTTATCTTCCTAATAAATAATGCTTAAATCAAAATTGATAATGGAAATACTTTTAAATTTTTTTGGAAATATCTAAATGGCAATTGATACTAAATATTCAACGTGATAGTTACTTCCGTTCAAAATTTAGTTGAAATGTGCTTTTCTGCGCCCAATCACATTCTCTACGAGGCCAACAACTAAGTCACAAAATTTATAATTTAAGATGACTAATAAGGCATAAGGTAGCTTTTCCGCTTGCTTGATTGGATTACTATATTTACGTCAAACTAAAGAAACATGTGGGAGTATATTTTAACGGAAATTTAAAATATGATTTTTAAGATGGATAAATTCGCTGCTTTGAAGGCAAGAATGAATGTTCTAAAAATTCAAGACTTACGGTAATATCTCTATTAAGAAACGGGATGTGACGATTCTTCTAGAGAATTTCATACATTTTTAAGATTAAAGCGCTCACATGAAAATTCACCCTCTCTTGTATTGTTGATACCTTGGAGAATTTCGTATACTTGTAAGCTGTAAAGCGCTCACATGAAGATTCACCCTCTCTTGAATTGTTGATACCTTGGAGAATTTCGTGTACTTGTAAGCTGTAAAGAGCTCACATGAAGATTCACCCTCTCTTGAATTGTTGATACCTTGGAGAATTTCGTGTACTTGTAAGCTGTAAAGCGCTCACATGAAGATTCACCCTCTCTTGTATTGTTGATACCTTGGAGAATTTCGTGTACTTGTAAGCTGTAAAGAGCTCACATGAAGATTCACCCTCTCTTGAATTGTTGATACCTTGGAGAATTTCGTGTACTTGTAAGCTGTAAAGAGCTCACATGAAGATTCACCCTCTCTTGTATTGTTGATACCTTGGAGAATTTCGTGTACTTGTAAGATGTAAAGCGCTCACATGAAGATTCACCCTCTCTTGAATTGTTGATACTGTTACGTTTTCAGCGTAGCGAGTTCTTATTAAATGGACTCTACTTCAAGACAACACAATCAAATTTATTTACAGCTATTTACAGATATATACAGGATGGCTTGATAAAGGAAAACTTCAGATGAAAACACAATCCAGCAGTCAACAGTCACTTACAGCGTAAATGCAAGCCTTACGCACAATAAAACAGATTGCAAAACAGATATCGTATAGCACACCAAACAGTAAATCACAGCGAGCTCAATAACACAACGTTAACAAACGTAAATACAGATCACTAATAACAAGCGAGAATCCACTAGTCCAGCGAAACACTTCTCTTCAGAGAGAGAGAAACTCTCAACTAATTAACTCACTCCACTACATCTTACGGCAACCCTTCTCTTATATAGCTGGTCAAGCGTCACGAGAAGCAACGAGGAGCAGCCAGAGCTGTCTCGGGGCTACCAGAATATTCCCCTCGCCAAGTCAACTTGGCTGGCGTGAAGCTCCTAGTGAAGCGGCGCCAACGTTTTCTACTTCGGTGCACGTTTCGCCCGCTTGTAACAATACCTTGGAGCGAGCTCTTTAGCTGTATTTTCGATTGCTGTTGGGGGGGGCGGTGTTTGTTTGCTTCTAATATGATTTGTGTACGCTTTATTTTTGTGTACGCCTCGACTGCGGTTTGATACCAAATCCCCATATTGCCTCATAGAATAAATGCTAACGTGTTCACTAAATACTTTTTGAATGGATTTATTTAACAATAGATTTGGGAATGCATAGAATCAGCAGATCATGTTTGATATGTTTTCTCTTTTCAAACTTAAAAAGAAAATGTTCTTCATTCATTGTAAATGGATTTAAAACGTTCTGAAGAAAACACTATTCTCATTCACAAACACTTTTTAAAATTCTTTTAAACGTAATTATTTAAAAGCTTTGTTTTATATTCAAATAGAAAACTAAAAATTTCTTTGTTTATTATCATTTTCTAAACAGTAAAAAAAAATTATGTTAAACATCTTCTTTGAATGAGAAATAAAATAATTTTTTTCCTAATAGAAACAAAATAAGTGACGATAAATTCATTAATTTGGAATTCTTTGTTTAGGAAAATTCTGAAAAAGATTTTACATTACCGAAATAGTAACGATGAAAATGGAAACAAAAGCCAAATTCTCAAGAAAATAAGCTCCATTTTTTATTTTAACAGCATATCTCTTTTGTTTTAAGTTATTCATTAAACAAACAATAAAGCAAAGCGAGAAAACTGATAATTTTTTGGTAATTTGAAATGCGAATCTGGCATTGTTACAGAAGAAAATGGAAATCCTTTAAAGGAATTTAAAATACCCAAATATAATCACTTCAGTTCTTTTATAAATAACGCTCACATTTTGTAAATAATGCCGTTAAACATAATATAATTTTTTCTTGTAAAGGTATATAGAAAATAAATATATCATCGACTAAATAAACAGGAGAGTATCAAAAGTGTTGAAAAATTATAAATAGAACCAGTTTTCATTTCTGTTTCTAGAATAATACCTGCTTAATTTAAAGTATTGTTCTAGAATCAAATTTTTAAATGTCAGTATTTGTATAAAAGCATTTTGTCATGAAAATCGAACTTAAAAAAACGTATGACTAACAATTTAAAAGAAAATGATAAATATTAATCTTCCATGAGTATCTTTTTAATTTTCTAGTGTAAGAATTTCAAGCATAAGCAATTTTAATGAAGTTTTTAAACATTTTCTTTGACTTTTTCTAAAGTTAAAAAAAATTCACAAGTTGAAGTGTTGCTTTCAAAATTAAAGAATAAATATGTACATAAAAAATTTACAAACATAAAAGCTATTTTCAAACTTGAAAATTTTCAAATTATTTGAAAAAGGATAAGTTTACTAAATCATGTAACTTTATTTTAAAACCCCAGCGTGAATGTAAAAAAATATGTTTTTTAACCCAGTGGCGATCGTCATATTTTTTGTTTATTACATATTTCACATGATTTAATACCCTATTTTTAGATATAATTTGATCAAACTTAAAATTATAAAAATAAATTTAATGAAATATATATTGCTATAAGCGACGAGCCCCGCGAAAGCATGCCGAATTTGGTGACGTTTGACGAGGAGCTTCGTGCCAGCCGGGTTGGTTTAGCGAAAGGTATAGTCTGGTAGCCACTGGATCACTCGCGGTGTTTTCTGAAGTTTCGCGGGCTTTTGGGGCGCTCGCTCACTCGGCTATATAAAGGACAGATTGCCGTAGTTTCGGCAGAGTTTTCCTCTTGGAAGAGAAGCGTCTCGCTGGTCTAGCGTATTACTTCTCCCGCTTGTTATTAGTGAGCTGTGTTTACGTTTGCTGTTAACGTTGTATAACTGAGCTCGCTGTGATTTACTGTTTGCTGTGCTACACGATAACTGTTTTGCAGTCTTTGTTTATTGTGCGTAAGGCTTGTATTTACTCTGTTTGTGACTTTTGAATGTTGGATTGTTTTTATCTGGTTTCCCTTTCTCAAGTCATCCTGTAAATACATGAAAATAAATTTGTTTGTGTTGTCCTCTAGTAAAGTCCATTCATTCTGAACCCGCTTTGCTAAAAACGTAACAATATATATATAAATTAAATTTTAATAAAATAATCTCAGTAAAAATATAATTTTTAAAAATAATATTATATATAAATATATATATAATTCAGTCGAATTTTAAAAGCAATAGCATTTTGATTGTTTAATGCGTAGTGTCAACTTTAGAGTTTTATTCATCTGATAACCACCTGGATGTTGACCATGTAACGAGGAATCACGTATGAAATAAATATTATGTAATACAAACTTTATATTTCTGTTTGCATGGCAATAAAATTTTCTATTCCTTTAATAACAAAGTTAATAACCATCTATATACAGATAAAATTATGAATAAAACAGCATTATAAGTCGCTGTTAACACCTTCCATAGATGGTTCACTGACAATTTACTGCCTCTTGGAGCTTCTGATGTCAAGCATTAGAAATTCTTATTGATCCCGTCGGTTGTTAATTCTTTTATACCCTTCTCAAAAGCAGTCTATAATATTTGAATAAATTAACATATTGCTTAACGGCATTTATTTAATTTACATATTGCTTAATATCATGCTATTTCCCCAATGCCAATATCCTTCACCGGTAGGATCCGCGCGTGATGGGAAAAAAGTATCTAAACTCGCCACCACGCGGCCAAGAATCGCCCTATATAATCAATTATGTTAACTTTTTTAAAAAACTGATAAATACTGATAAATAAAAGAAATACTTAAGTTTTTAAAATAACAGATAGTCGCTTGGATGCTAATATTTACGGCCTTTCAACAAAACATGAAATGACAACAATTTGATAGAAATGAAAAAAAAAAATTTCTCGTGAACAGAAGGAACATAATGCGTTGGAAATTACTAAAAAAATATTTATTCAGTAAAAAAAGAATATTTTCTTAAAAACTAATGCGTATACGCTGCAAAAAATTCTTTAAAAAACAAAATTACACGCTTTTGAAAGGTAATATAATTAGAAATGACGCATCAGGAGAAAGTAGATTTTTATTTATGGGCATCTATTTATATTCTGCACTTTCAAATTATTTCTTTCAAAACAAAAGTGGCCTGATAACGGAAAAACATTGAAGGTGATATGCATTTCAATCAAATTCATGCTTACAGCAAAAAAGCAATGAATCTGAACAATGAAAGGCAAATTTTAAAAATAGTCATCTTTATAAAAACATGCTTGTAAGAATGTAATTGAATTGGCACATGAGAAATGAAAAAATAAAGCTAAAAGAAAAGTCTGTTATCCAGAAGTATATATGTATTACCCATTTTGAAGTCGCTACTTCAACTGCTTAAGTGATTTGGAAAGGAAAACAACAAAAAGCCCAGCGCAGAAAAATGGAACAAATTTCAATGCAAAACTGAAATGAGTATGACACTTGAATTTTAAAAAAATAGCAAATAAAATTAAAGGAAAAACAAAGTCAAACGTTAAATTATAAACAATATTTATGTTGTTGTCAAACAGTTTCAGGCTCTTGCAAGCCATTATCACAACATTTATTCATTTATGTTATGTACATTCCATTAGATTTATTTTTAATGCATGTTCATTGTAGTTAGGAAAAGTTCCTACTGCTTCACAATGCGAGTCATATTCCCACTTTAATCAAGGAAATAATTGCTTTGATTGAAAAAGGGATTTCACCATGTACTAATTTTCATTCTCCAACCCTGAAGCTGTCTGATACTTTAATTAACATTCGTTAATAGCAGCTATCAAACTTTTAAATCTCTCTGACCATTCGCTCTTTATTGAAAGCTTATGTTAATGGTTTATTTTAATTTTATTTTGAATTTATTAATTGTTTTTATAAGTATCACAAATCATTAACTAAAGAAGTTAATAATTTTCTAATTTCTAAATTAAAGATATTTTTTACTTAGTCAATAACTTATATTAGTTTAATAGGGCCGAGATAACCTGGTTAGTAGGGTGTTGGATTCACATAGCATGGGCTGCAAGTTCACACCCGCCAGCCGAAGACTCTCCGTGTATGCTGGCGCATGTTAAATCTGTCGTGGTCACAGAGTCCTTCATGTTCAGAGTAATACCACTGGGGGTAGTGGGTCAGAGGTGATCGTTCTGGTATAAATTACGATCTGTGAATGAGTGAATAAAATGCACGAATGAAAGTAAAAGTACCTCCCCATGAGAAGAGTTTGTGACGTGTGTGAGCTAGAAGTCAGACTTCTACCCTCGGGTACTCAGGAATCCATGCACTCAGAAGCTATCCTCCCCGGTGGCACCTGGAAATGAGGATATGTTTCCGATATGGTAATTGAATCTCGCCACTCTGGAGTGTACACTAATAGGTGGGGGTTAAACTCCTCTCATCGATGACGGGGCGTATTTCCTACGGGGAAAGTTGTACTGTGGCTGGTGATGGCCATTAGGACTCAACCACAGTTCATTGTTGCTGTTGTGGCTGTCCAGTCATTCAGCACTAGTCATTAAATCCATGTACCTTCGGGTGGGTTGGTGAGTCTAGATATGACTTCCCTCAGAAGCTATTGCATATCTCCTTCCGTTGAAAAGCGGAACCTGAAAGCAACATTAGTTTAATTTTAAAATTAATAGTTATATATTACAAGTCACTAACTAGATATTAGATAATAATTTATCTACTTCTAAATAAAAGGGCATAGTTATGGTAATAAATTAAAAAAACAATAAATTTTAAAGAAATATAATATGTGATATTATTATTTCGTATTACCATTAAAATGTAAAATGAATATAATTAGATGGATAAGTGATATCTCAATATATTATAACTAATTAATTATAGTTTATTTAATAATTCAGTGTAAACGCATAAACCTACAATATTATAATTCAAATCAATATTTTTTTAAAGATTATTTAGTTGGTAATTTTGCAAGTGACGTATTGAGGCAAATTATCTGCTTGGACCTAATTTGTTCAGTCCCAAATCTTCCATTGCATCAACTATACGTATGCAGTACAATGCAGCCAGATTCATGTTTCTAAGCATCTTAAATCCAGCATTCATCTTAGACATTTTCCTTTCATAAAATTGGATCCAAAATTTGAGAAAAGTTTAGTAGAGAAACCAAATATAAACAAAATTTATGTAAATCATGCGCGTTCTAAGTTATCAAGTTATTGTATCAACAGCCGATCAACAATTTTTCGGATTTTATTTGACGTTGTTAATAGATCTGCAACCATAATGATAACACCTTGTACTAAAATTTATTTTTCTTATTAATTTCTGTAGCTTTTTTCTTTTCTCTATATTGAAGTTATTTTTGTTATAGACTCTAGAAATAAAAGCTTCTCAAGTCTGCTCCTAGATGGCATCACATTTATAGAACAAAAATTTAACTGAACAGTTCCGTGCATTGATAATAAAATTCTCATAATCAAGGCATTTTTTCCCTGTGGAACACCCATAAGCCCAAAATTTAAAATTTACAAGCATTAAGAACAATTTTATTACAAAATTGATCCATTAAAAATCTGAAATATATCGAATCAAATATAAGTATAAAAACTCCTCGAAAAAATGTATGCTATTTATAAAAAAAATCGTTTTATTCCTTGGTAAATAATTACAAATACTGCTTTTATTTTCGATCTTTTCTACAACCTTAATAGAAATTGACATTGTTAGATTGAATTATTTCCTAATATATTTTTTGAACCCCTTAATGAAAAACAAAATGAACTGCAGAAGAATTAGATCCGAAGTATTACATAGATTTCTTTTCCCGAGCTAAAAATAAAACATTTGTTCCTTTATGTTCGCGAAAAGTTTCTCGGAGCTTTAAAACGTGTCATTTCGTTCTTCATCTCCAAGATCAATTTTTCAGAAGGAAACGTCAGCCGCTGAAAGGAGACCGGCTACTTTTTTTTTCTTCCTTTTTTGTTTCCTTCCCCCTTTGAGATGATTCGTCTAAATTTTTTCTGATTTTTCTCTGAAAGAAAGAAAAGAAACTTTAGAAAGTAAAAAAATAATAATAAATTAGATCTAAAGAGTCAAAACTAAAAGTGGATCTACAGGGATAACGTAAAAAAATTGTGTTTTTTTTTATCAGCAAGGGATTTTTTTAAACATTACAATAGAACTTCATTTTTTCCCTTTCCTTATGTACAATTAGCGGAATATCTGATGTCTTTTCATAAAAGAAGCAATTGGAAGTTACATAAAAATACTAAGCCGTAATCATTGGGATATCATCCATAAAATGCTCAAATTCTTATAAAATAATGCCTAGATTATAATTATAATGTACATATTTTTTATTTGATTATATTTTTGTCTTTCTACTGTTAGTGACTAAATAGTCTGTCAAAATTTTTGATAGTGGATAATAATTTCAGTTAGATCTGTAATATATAATTTGATGTTATTAATATTCCCCAATAAAAATTTTAAGCATCAAATTATAAAAGACATAAAGGCGTATTATTTTAGTATCTGAAAACTCCGTGCAGGTAATGCTAGTGTGTGTGTGTGTGTGTGTGTGTGTGTGTGTGTGTGTGTGTGTGTG
>JAOUZG010009324.1:4256698-4268681 GCA_026289955.1 Argiope argentata
CCGAAAATATTATAACACAAAATAGATTTTTACATCATATTGAAGTTTAAAAATAATCTTTCCAAAGCGATTAGTCTCTAATGAATATTGAAATTAACTCAAACTTTCTACGGAATCTAACATAGGCCAGCATTTGCATATTTTATTGTAGAGATTCTAAATTTTAACGCACACTTTTAAGTCGTCATAAAATGTTGAAAGGATTACCATCAAAAACCTGAACTTTTCTTCTAAATGATTTGGATATATTTAGGATAATTTATGCTGGATTCTTCGAAGCTAAAATTTTGAATTCTGTTTGAAATGACCGATTTCGAGGAAAACGCTCGTTTGGTTCTCGAAATGGCGCGATGTGGAAATGGAACGTTCGAAAAGTGACTTGAAAACCAAAACACGAAGCAGTTAGAGAAAAATAGCTGCGGATATTATCAGCTCCGAGATAATGGGCTAGAAAATAAGTTTTGTCGTTTTAGATAACGTAATGGCCATTGAGGTGATTATGATGTTAGATGTTTAAAGCGATTAGTTTGGTTTGAAATAGCTCGAGTGAACTGTCCGCTGGGTTAAGAAAATATTTTTGCGCAGAAATAATTTGCTGTATTGTTCTGTATTATTTCTGTAGAAGATACCAGTTTTGATTTTGTGTTTTGTTTTATTTTATATTCTGAATTATTCTTTACTTTAAAGCTTGTTTCATAAAGAATACTTTTTAAAACCTCTTCCCATAGACATTTCCACGTTTAATATCATACAAAATTATACAGAAAATATCAAAAGTATTATAAATTGTTGACTTCTTATTAGATACTAAATGTTCACTGTAATGTTAGTATATTTCTAAACCTCTAGACATGGGTTTACACAAAATTGTATAAATGCTTTAAACGATAAAGAAAATTGAATTATTGTTGTTTTTATTATGGAACTTGCCTATGGACAAACCGCTCGCTGATACAGCTGCAGATTTAAGCCGAAAGGAGTGTCTCTTGTTTTTGAAGTAGCGCCAACTAGGGGCAAGAGTATGTCTTAGCTACACACTCACCACATTTACTTGCACAGCCCCTTTTTACAGGGGACACAGTCACACATCTCACAGATAGCACACAGAAGAACAACCATACCCGACCCGGGATTCCTAGAAGACGAGGAAGACGAACTACCTCTGTGCCAGAAAGTCGGCAAAAATCGAATTATACATTGTTTAAAATTATAAAGGTACTATTGAAAAATTATTAAGTCCAATTCTGAATATATTTTTAAGTTTTAAAGATAACTCTTCTGCTACGAAAAAAAAAACTTTAAACCTCATTACATTTGGTCAATCAACGACCTCATTGAAGAAGATTCATAAATAGATTTTGGTCTTGGTGGCTATTAAAATTGTTCTAAAATGGGCTAAGAATTCGAATTATTTATTCGAAGATTGATAGCTCATTTAGTTTTAGACTAAATGTGCTGTAAACATCAACTTTTTTGTTAAAAGTGTTAAATGCTTATGCTTTTTGCCGTTGGTTTAACATTATTTGAAAAAGAATTTTTTTTAATGACCATGACAGAATTGTGTGACAGATTATCAAAAAATTTAGAGGTAAATTTATTTTCTCAAACAGCCTAAAATCTAATTCTTTGCTTCATTTTTAGAATTTTTTGGGGTAATATTTACCTAAGTCTAATAATTTAGAAAAAATATAATTGGGTCATGGTTAGACTAAATGCCATGTATAGCTGATAATCTAAATAAGTATACCATTTTTCAAGTGTGATACTTGCGATATTTCGTTACATGGAGGGATTTAAAACTTAATCTTTATTTGTTACTAGCTATCTTTGGCGACCAGTTGGTTGGCCAGAAATAATAGGTGCTAAAAGTTTCAATTAAATATTTTTTATGGCGTCTTTAGTAAAATATTTTTAAACAAATTTTTTTCGATATGTGTGACATATTGTAATATACATCACAGCTTTTTACGTTAAAAATATTAAATATGGATTTTTTTTAATTCAAAGGAGTACCAACTAGTATTTTACAAAGGAATATGAAAAAAGCGTTAAAATATCACTTATTGTTTACAGTACTTTTTTTTAAATCAAAAAGAGTTGTCAAAGGTTTTACTTACTTGAAAGACAAATTCGTATATCTGAAAAATTCGTTACTCTGGTGAATTAGTGGAGATGTCTATCAGAAGTTTATAAGTTTCTAACCCGATTCCAATGAAAATCCGCTTTGTGTATGGATGCCGTAGATTAAATTGTTGCATATAAATGTTTTTATCTCTACACTGATAAATAACACCACTTTAAAATTAATCTTCACTCAAATATAGCAATTCTATAAAAGTTCAAGTCATGATACTAGAATTATGGTTTTTTTCATTTCGTTTCAAATTTATGTGGAAATGGAAGCGATTTAAATGTTGGCTATTAATATAATATCAAACAATAATGTTTAAAATTATTATTTTAATATGGTTATTGATATTATTACGAAAATTCTTACAAGAACGACGCGAAGATGCAGATTTTATTGTCTCGGAAAATGTGTATTTAATATATCAAACACAAGCAACAAATGCCACAGAAAATTAACTCTATTTAATCTTCTAATGTAGGTTAACATCAAAACTATAGAACACGCGTCAAAAAGAAAAGACGCATTCTCAAGCTAAGCCAACTAAAAAAGCTCGTTCTATGAACTTATCACATTCTCCATCTTAAATAGCGTCCCACTAAAGTGGGCAGGGCAAACTCAGAAACTTCGCTCCTGTTTCGGAGAAGTGTGGAACTTTCTACAATATTCTCTAGTAACAAACTTTTATTTCTCGGCTTCTACTACACATTTTAGAGGGTAGTAAAACCCGTTAGGGACCTCATTGTGTCGCCAAAACTTCTGCTTCGCCAAATTAGACCAATATGGTGATCTTCTGTTGTAAATCTTTTCCCGCTGACGCGAGTTCACATTACAATAAATTTTATATAATTAAATTATTTATAAATATTTAGAATATTTATACAAAATTTCATGCATATTTACAAAGTTAAATCTAATATACACAAAATTGCAGGCATATTTGCAATATTTACATCTAATTTACACAAAATTTCAGACATATTTACAATATTTACATTTAATTTACACAAAATTCATTTTAAAAATTCCTTTGACATCAGGCTTACAATTTATATAAATTAATTTAAAACTGACACTTAATTAAAAGGAATTAAATAATATTTAAGAGGAAATTAAAACCTAAACTATAATCTTAACCAAAACAAAATCTTTCGTTGTAATATTTTTTAAGCAAGCTAATTAAATATTAATTTTTAAAAAAGGATTTAGTCTGGCAATTTCAATTTTTCCAGCATCTATTTCGTGCATTAAATTTTATTTGAATGCAACAACAATAAATTTACCAATCAATTTAACTTCAGCTTACAACAACGTCGAAACGAACCAATCTGCAAGAGTTGTTTTACCGTTTTCTTTTTCTCCTCCTCCTTTCTGATTAAGAACAATTGAGATATTTGAATTTTTAAAAAACGAACTCCCTCCAAGATAAAAATCTCTCTCTTATTTTAAAGATAAAATAGAATTATTCCTCCGATAACTTCCAGATTATGCTAAGAAGATTAGAAAGCTTTGTAATTATTCAGTTTATTTTGTTTGCCGCTGACAGGTTCGTGTATTAGTTTCTATTTAGAAGACAGAAAAATTACTTTTAGAAAGACGATTTTAATAGGCGTATTATGAAAATGGGGGAAGAAAATATTGAAGCAATTTATAATCTGGAACTGGAGATTTCCAAAAGTATTAACCTGACGATAAGCAACAAAGTAATGGCTTGCTTGGAATTTATTTTTATATTCTGGCATTGAAATATCCACTTGATAATCTGTGGCATTCTTTAAATAAGGTAAAATTAGTTCTTTCCCAGTGTCATTTTATTACTACTTCGCAGACGATAAATTTCTTAAAATAGACAGACAGCATTCTGAAGTTAAAGTTACGTTTAAAAACATTATATCTGTAGTTAAACCTGCAGAATAAGAAAATGTATCTCTATCAATAATAAATATGAATGTGTGCATATGTATCTGCTTGTGTGTTTTGACGCTTTATAGGACGATGCGTTTGATCTGGAGTTACCAAATTTGTCTCATAAATAATTGGGAAAATATCTAGATTAACTTGGCGAGATTTTTCTTGAAAATCTGAATATAATCTTAATTAATTAAAAGCAATAAAAAAATATTTCGTTTTGAAAAAAATTTCAGTATAATTTCCCGAAATAATCCAGTATAAAAAATGAATTTCACAATAATTTAAATCTAAAAATATTTTATATCAAATGCCCTCATTTTAAGTGTTATGCATTTTTCGTATATTTTTCAGTTAATTCTTAAAATATTGTTAATCTTCTTTTGAAAAAATATATTTCACTCTTGTAAAGAAACTGAAACCGGTATCATTGTTGGATTTTTCCAGTATTATTTGCAGATTTCTCGCAATATTTATTGCTGATTGGTTGTACCTTAAACGGTTTCATTTCGTAAGGAGTACTGGATGCTCTAATTGTCATGAGAAATATCAAAATTTGGGGAAAATGCATATTTATTTTATTTGTTTAAATTGATGTAGTTGTTATTGTTCTCGTGCTCTGCTTTACAACGGAAGGAGGGATGCAGTATCTTCTGAAGGTATGCATCCCTGAACACCCGAGGGCAGAAGTTAGACAATTACCTCACACATAATGCAAAGACTTTTTACGGGGATTCATTCATCCACAGATCGTAATTTAGATTTGAAAGAAACAACAACCACCTCAGATCCAGTGCCATCAGTGGTACTCTCGACATGGAGGACTTAGTGACTACAACAGATTTACCGTACGCCAGCTACCACACACACGGAGAGTCTTCAGCTGGTGGGTTCGAACTTGCCGCCCAAGGTATACGAATCCAACACTCAAGAAACCAGGCTATCTCGGCCTAAGTTGTTGAGGTTGACTATCTAAAAGAAACCAATATTGTGCTGTAGAAAGAGAAAAGGATGGAAAAGTGTTAACGTAGGGTTTTCAAGTTTGAATAAAATTTTATTAACATGAATAAAGGTCTATTAAGTATATTAACCTAACCTCTACTAAAGTCTTGAACTACGAATTTACTTAACATCCTAATTTTTCCACAGGACATCTTAAGGACATTTATTATTAATTTAATTCCTATAACAATAGATGGATTCAAATATATTAAAGTGTTGTAAGTGATTTTTTGAATTTTAACATTT
Organism: Argiope argentata; assembly: GCA_026289955.1. Lineage (NCBI taxonomy): Eukaryota > Metazoa > Arthropoda > Arachnida > Araneae > Araneidae > Argiope > Argiope argentata. Next base: position 4,261,983 of record JAOUZG010009324.1, read on the forward strand.
ATTTCCACTTAATTGCAGATATAAGATTTAAAATTCAGTAACTACATGGGCAAGCCAGATTCTCTATCGCATGGGAAGAGTTTAATCTGAGAGAAAAAGAAAAGTTATGAGTGTTTAAAAGAACTATGTAATGAACTGCCAAATGTAAACATGTCTTTAACAGGAAAGAAAAAAAAATTCAAAATGTACTTTTGAAAAAATAAATCACTTTTTGATGCAATTGGGGTGGAACATTTTTGTATTTTGTTTAAGTATATGTAATACGGATGAGAATGTAAGAAACTCCTTTTCGATGTCTACATTACTTTCTGGAGAATTCAATGTTTTCGAAAAGAACTTGTTGAAAATTGCCTGCAAATATATTTTTATCGGTCTGAATTTTTGACAGGAAAAAAATGTAGTCTAAAATTGTTATTTATGTTTTTAGATTGCAACGGGCTCAATTTTCAAAAAAAAGTAAAAATTAATTTTTGAAAAAGAAAAGAAAAAGTGTTTCTCGGAAACATTAAAAAGTCAAATTAGAGTCTAATACGATAATCTAAAAATGAATTTCAGGCTCAAGAATTGAAACAAAATATTAATTCAAATCTAATTTTCATTCTTTTATTTCTGAAAATCACTCATTATATTAATCATTAAAATCTTAGAACAATGTTTTCTGAATATGATTTTTTTTTGTTAAAATAAGGATAAACAAAAAAAAAATTATAGAAAATTTTTAACAATTCATTTCGTTTTGGCTGACATAATTGAATTTTTAGAAAAATAATGCAGATATCGACATCAAATTTTTATGAAGAGTTTTTTAATTGCAAATACTTCAGTTAAATAAAAAAAATTCTCCCAAATTGAAAAATATTCTTAAATATTTCTCTATTTTTCAGGCATTGTTTTAAAATTTATTTCGATCCTATTTAGGCTATCTCAATTTTTTACGGTTCATTGTATGAGAAACCTTCTTTATGCCACATTTTTTCAATGAAATCTCTTCTCACAGAGGGCTTTTTATGTAAACACATAAATTTTACAACTTTCTGACCCCCTTTCTAATTTAACCAGCTTGTCATTCGGAGACAAGCGTGAAGGATTTTTTAGAATGGTTAATTCAAAACTTACGACAGTAAAACTGCTATTTTAATCATAACTAAATAAAATTTCCTTACACAGTGAGACCGCTATTTGACCATTTCAATAATTCATTTATTAAGAACTATGTTTTCCACTAAGTGCTAGATTTCCTTTGATTATTAAAGTCGAAATTTAATAACCTATTTCCTTGGATCCTGTGTAAGGGTTCACTTTATATCCTCAGACGTGTTGTTGTTACATATGGCACTTGCCTATGGACAAGTTCCCCTCTGATACAGCAGCATATTTAAGCCGAAAGGAGCGTCTCTTTAAAAAAAGAATAGCGCCAACTAGGACCAAGAGTAAGACTTAGCTACACACTCACCACATTTGCTTGCAGAACCTCTTTTTACAGGGGGACGCATTCACACAGCTCACAGATAGCACACAGAAGAACAACCATGCCCAAAACGGTACTCGAACCCGGGACTCCCTGAACACGAGGAAAACGAGCTACCTCTGTGCCAGAAAGCCTGTATATCTTGAGGCATAATTAGGTAATTTATCCTTTTCGCGATCACTGCGATGAATTATTAAAAAATGCAAACCGTCGCCAATTGAAGATTGGTGGCGATGATGATCTTGGAGTAATCTGAGAATCGCCAATTGAGTCTATCATCTTGACATTCTTGGCATAATTAATTATCTGAAATTCACAAAGTAGGTCCTTTTTCTTTGCGTTTTTGCCATCATCAACATCGACAAATTATCAAGTAAACCCGGGAATACAACTATCTTAGCGAAGTACTCCCATCTTATTTATAATGTTTGCTGGATATGCTTGGCGATCTTAGTATAAACTGAAATTTGTAAAGTAAACCTATTACCTTAGTGATCTTGGCGTAATAATCTGAAAATCCACAAGTAACTCTTAAATCATATAAATAAACAAGTATCCATAAGTATATATGTTTTGGTGTTGAAAAATTCAACGGAAAAGATAATATTTTTAACTTTACTGATTTATTTACTGATAATGCAAGTGACTCGTTAAAACAATTTAAAACCTGCCTTCAGCTGCCATCTGTTAGCTGCTGATGGAACTAACATCATTTAATGTCAGGGAATACTTCTTCTGTACAGCCAACCACCCCGCCACCACTGAACGTAGCAGTATCGACAGGATTTGTTGTGACCGACTGTGGGCTGTAGCAATGTCCATCCTTACACTGACCGAATCTGTCAAACTAATATTCTCTTCAAGATACTTGACCCCAATTGGTCATAAACTGACCCTCCCCCTTTACAGACTTTCAAATAGTTGGGGGAAAACTGGCAATTTTAGACATCCTGTCCTTCAGAGTCCTAAGATTACTTGGAACCATCAGTGCTGAACTCAAGTCATTATTTTTAACTTGCAGATGTTTTCTATGATCAGAGATTTCTGTACATTCCTTTAAATGGTGGTAAACAGTACCGATTCCTCCGCAAATGCATTTATTTTCCCACATTCTTCCAAATCTTTGGAAATATGCAGGGAATCTCCCATGTCCTGATATAATTTGGATTACCAGCGGATGGTATCTTCTTATTTTTATTTCAGGATTAGGAATAAAATCGTAAGTTACTCTTCCTTTTTTGGACATATACCGTCTGTCAAACCATTGTAGCTTAATTTCTTCTCTCAGTTCCCATTTTAAGACAGCATTTGAAGTGTCAGGGAATACTGTCAGGAATAATAGTTAGATTGATAAATTATAAGCATTTGATTACATTGGTATATATAAGAATCTTACAATCTATTTTTTCTTTTTCCATTCTTAGCGAAACTAGGTTTGTATTATATTCCATTATTTTCAAGTCAACACTTACCTTTTCCCTTAAAGTTAAAAGTCAAACATTATATAAAAAATATAGCCCATGAATGTCAGTGAATGCAATGAGAAAGAAAGATTCGAAAGGGTATATCTCAGTCTTCAAGCGTCTTAAAGCACCGTTTCAAGAATCATTGTGAGGGTTCCTCTGAAGTTTTATTTAAGGAAGCGTCTCCAAGGAACGCTTAGAATGGCTTACGGGAGTTTACATTCTGATCACGTTGAGGTGGTAACCGCGGATTCTCGGGCTTCCTGTGTTATTGAATTTTCTGAAAACGAATCAAATAAGGCTGATCAACGTATATTCTACTTCGAATACAGATTTTGTCTTAAGAAAAGAGGAAAAGTAACATTTATTACTTAATTCAATTTGGTCATAGGCGATTCCTTGGCGAATTAGTATTTTCTATGCTATTTGTTAATGTTTGAGAAGAATATTCACCAGATTCAAAAAAATTCAATGACAATAGACAAAATTGTATAAATCCTTTAAATAGATTTGTAGAAAAAATAGAAAGAGATGAAGAAGAATTTTCTATGTCATTTGTAAATGTTTAGGGAGAATATTTAAGATATTCGAGAAATTTTAAATGGGGATAGATAAAATGATATAACTCGTTTAAATAGGGATGTGCAAAGCATAGAAAGAGGTGCATAGGTGAAGAAGAATTATCTATGCCATTTTAAAATGTTTGAGGGGAATATTCATCAGATTCAAGAAATTTTCGATGGCGATAGACAAAATGGTATAAATCCTTTAAATAGGGATGTGAAAAGTATAAAAAGAGGTGCCTAGGTAAAGAATTCTCTATGCCATTTTCAAATGTTTGAGGGGAATATTCAATGAATTCAAAAAATTTTCATTGGTGATAAACAAAATGATATAAAATCTTTAAATAGAGCTGTGGAAAGTACAGAAAGAGATGACTAGTCGAAGAAAAATTTTCTAAGCCATTTGTAAATTTTTGAGAAGAATATTCACCAAATTCAAAAAATTTTCAATGGCGATAGACAAAACGATATAAATCTTTTAAATAGAGGTGTGGAAAGCATAGAACGAGGTGCCTAGGTGAAGAAGATGATTTTTCTTTTCCGTTTTGAAATGTTTGAGAAGAATATTCACTAGATTCCCGAAATTTCCAATAGTGATTGAAAAAATGATATAATTTCTTTAAATAGGGTTATGGTAAGAATAAAAAGAGATGCCTAGGCGAAGAAGAATTTCCTATGCCATTTGTAAATGTTTGAGGTGAATATTCAAAAGATTCAAGAAATTTACATTAGTGATTGACAAAATATCGTGAAAATGGTATAACCCTCTAAATAGAGATGTGGAAAGCATTGAAAACTAATGAGAATAATTTCATCAATACTTTCTAGCACATTAGACTTTGCATGATAATGGCATTCAATGGTTGAGAAATATTAACATTCGGTGTGCATTTTGCATTTTTGCTCAATCTATCGTATGATTATTGACAAGCTATGTGACGATTGATCCCTCACATGCTGTTAATAGTATCCGAAAATTAAATTTGTGCTTTGCTTTTGATACGTTTATCTCAACCAGTTGGAACTAAAATTTGCCACAGATTTACAATTTGCAGTCACAAATTCCCATACCAAATTTGATATATTTAAGTCATTGCGCTTTTGATTGATCGCGTTTGCAAGTTTCAGGAAAAACAGACCGACAAACAGTCGACTCATGGCTTGATTGACTGAAACCTTGACAGGTATTTACACCATATATGCTAATCTCTATTAATCCGTGGACCAAATTTTATCTGTCTATCTTTATTTGTTTTGCAGTTATCGTGTTAATTAGCATTCAAACAGCCGGACAAACAAATATATTTTGATCAAATTTTACAAAAAATTAAAATAAATCTGCAAATTTGAAGTAAAGATCATATATTAGATATCATTGGTCTAGCTTTTCTCTTCATCTTTGTAAAAAACAGGCGACATTTTCAAAAAATGTAGTTTTCGAACTCGTTTAGGTCCGATGCGTGGGGATTCGTCAAAATCCAGAGTTCGATTTTTAGATGATTACTATACTTTCTCCATACAGCGTATGTAAAAACATTCTCCCTTAAACTTTCTCGTATAATCTCTAATAAAGATGTTTAAACTTTCCTAGACACTGACATTCGATTGTAAGCTTTGTGCAGGGCCATAAGCACTACGAGTGTTCAGATTAATTTCATAAATGGAAGTTAATATCATCCTAGCATATAATAAAAGGGGGAAAGCATTTGCGTGTTAATTGCATTCAATTTACGAGAAATAATTATAGATGATGGATATTTGGCGTGCATACAGAGATTTTACTGATTCTAGAACATCATTTTTGGTGACTTTTGGGGAGGAGGTAATTAATCATAGCTATGTACAACAAACATGAATCAACAAATACTAAAAAATTGAATATGCATCTAGTATGTGCTAGACCAAAATAAGACACATATATATTATTTTAGTTAAAGGATCATTTACAAAATTCAAATTATTTAAGTCACTGCCATTTTGAATTCCTGAGTTTATATACAATCAAAAGTACCAACAATCAGACGGTCGACCCTTATATAGATTTGGTTCGAAATTTGTGCATGTTTTAGATGGTAAATTTCTGTATCAAATTCTTTTCTATCTACCTCGAATAATAGGAAATACAGACTTCCTCTACATGAATTTCATTCAAACTTTGACATCAATTTATCAATAAATATACCAAATTTCATTCATCTTTCTCAACGCATTTTTGAGGTATTTCATTCACGTATAGAGAGTGGTGAACAAACATAATTTCAAAAATTATTTTTATTACTCAGGGAAATCTGAAATGTGGAGATGCGCTGTAACCTCAAAATCGAATATGCAAATGTTTCGATAATTTAAATACTTTCCTTTTGTATACTTCGTATATGGGAAGTCACGCCAGACTCGCCGACCCGCCACGAAGGCACACGGATTTAAACCATAAAACTGAATGTCCAAGACAGCCGCAACAGCAACACTAGTGGCAACTGGGATTGAGTCCTAAGAGACTTCACCGGCCACGGTACAGCGATTCCCATAGGAAATACATCCCGTCATCGATGAAAGGAACCTACACCCACATATTAGTGTACCCTCTAAAATGGCGAGATCCAATCAACATGCCGGAAGCCCCTCTCGCCATTTCGAAGTACCTCTCTAGGGGATTTTCCTATATTAGAACGTGAAATCCGCATTTTATGCCACACAAATTATTACGGGGGTAAACTCAAAAGGCATCAGGCATGTTATTGAAGTAGCCCGAAATTCAACCACTTAGGTAAAGGAAATTTGATATCTAGATTTGTTACTAAAACATTTAGCTCTAAATAAAATTTTAATTTCTGTCAGTAGGAAATAAAATCATATTCTCCAGAACAATTTATATATTTTCAAAATGCATATAAGCGTAGTGCTCCCATTTTGATATGCGGTCAGATAAGGAAATCATTAGAGCTAGTTTTGTTTTTATTGCATAATTAGGGTTTAAAATATCATTATTTTACTGATCAAACTCTAATCCATAGTCTTTATGTTAATAATTATATACATTTAAATCCTTGAAAGTTAAGAAGTTAATTATTTTTTTAAATAAACATTGACTGATGTGGTAAAAGTATGCGGGTATTTGCGCAACATTACTTTAAAATTAATTAGCAATATTAATTAATTTAGGTTAAAAAAATTTGAAAGAAGTGATGATTTATTTAGCCTTATT
>JAOUZG010009324.1:4278973-4290218 GCA_026289955.1 Argiope argentata
GAATCTTAAATTGAATTGAATAGTCAGAATCTTAAATTGAATTGAATGGTCAGAATCTTAAATTGCATTGAATCGTTAGAATCTTAAATTGCATTGAATAGTCAGAATCTTAAATTGCATTGAATCGTTAGAATCTTAAACTGCACTGAATCTTTAGAACCACTTAATCGATAACATTTTTCATCTGTTCTGTAGATATGTACACCATTTGAGCTGAACTAACCCATCTAAAGTAAACCCCCTGAAATTATATCTAATATTCTTATAAAACATATTATTTTACAGTAAAAAATTAACTTCCCGAAAAATGCGCTCACTGGATAACGAAGTAATTTTTCTTTTTGATTATCTGAATCATTCATGGATATCTCAGGAGTTTCCAAGAATTTTTCACCCTTTAGTTCTCCGGGGCGCGCTCTATTAGCAACTCACCGCCTCATCAATGTCACCATAAACTGATATTGTTCCTATATGATTCGCGCCAGTTACCAATGACTGACGATAAAATTTCCAAATACCGACAGCCACTGGTGATTGACAGCATAAAATAAGTATGGAACTAAAAAAAATTTCCTAGTAAATTAAATTTATAAAAGCATTTAATTAAAAGAATTTCATCGTTTTTTATTAATACAAGTAAATATCTTGAGAATGGCATTAATATACACATTGTGAATATTGAAGATTGTGAGTCAAATAGAAAGGAAAGCAATATCGGCTTTAGTGTGTTAATTATGAGTTATTACAAAAAAATGTTCAATGGTGCTTCTTAACCTCAATGTTAATCTTGCGACTGCAATACAGGAACTGCCATGTAAAAAATGTCGCATTACTGGCTATAAAGTCCTCTGTGGGCTCTACAGGACTTGTATCCCAGACTGTTGAGAGAAATCCCACAAAAGAAGTTAAATTGACCTATCGTGTATAGAAAAATTTAAGATAACTTTCTCAATTGAATACATTGAAGCCAGCATTTGCGCTATTGAATAAGTTTGGCAATAACTATGAACTAATCTCTTCTGTGTTATTTTTGTGTTTTCGACTACTTGCTTTTATTTATACATGTCCTCTGTGTCCAGTAATTAATACTTATTAATTAAAGGTGAAAGATGTAAACTCGCCGGCTTTCTGACACAGAGGTAGAGCGTCTTCCTCGTTTTCTGGGAGTCCCAGTTCGGGCATGGTTGTTTTCTGTGTGCTATCTATGAGATGTGTGAGTGTGTCCCCTTGTAAAAAGGGGCTGTGCAAGTAAATGTGATGCTTGTGTAGCTAAGTCGTATTCTTGGCCCTAGTTGGTGCTACTTCAAAAACAAGAGACGCTCCTTTCGGCCTAAATCTGCTGCTCTAACAGCGGGGGAGCTTTTCCATAGGCAAGTAACAACAACGACAACAAATGTAAAACTCGCCAATTGTAACACCAAACCCAACAGCCAATGCCACCCTATAAGCGCGCATCTGATTTGCGAGAAGAAAACAAGCATTTGTTTACGCTACAGATGTTGAAAGATGTCAAAATTATCGACAACGAATGGCCAATCCTTCATTGTTAATTAATAAGTGCCCAATAGGTTTCATCTCTTGGGTACACAAACTATTAGGAAACCTTTATTATGATTTGTATTACTACCTTATCAGATCTAAAATTAAAGAAATTTGTTAAACCTTATCCTTTTAACTTTCATATATTCTGTACTTTATTCTTTCAGAAAGCCTTCACAAGACGGAATCGGATCCCAGCAGCCCTGGAGGATCCAGATGGAAGAAGCTCCGCACCACCGTTCAGATCGGCAACGCCGTCGCGCATCACAGAAAGCCCCCTCTCAAACGAGAGGACTCCTTCCTGAAGCGCTTCTCCACCCGACCCCCGAACATCATCCTCTCCGACAAAGACCCCATCAAGGCGGACAACTGGTTCTACAGACTGATCCGCGCCAGCGTCCTCAACCCGGACGAATCTCTACTCTTCTGGTGGCTGTGGATGGTCACCTTCTGCGGACTGTACAACAGCTGGACACTGATCGCGCGGGAGGCCTTTCCAGAACTCCAAGAGGCGCACATCGTCCTCTGGAATGTTCTGGACTGGTGTTCCGACGTGGTGTACCTTCTGGACATTGCTGTTCAGTTCCGGACTGGATATTTGGAACAGGGCATCATGGTGAGGGATAGTGCGCAACTGGCGAAGCACTACGTGACGTCGAGAGACTTTTTCTTGGATGTAGCAGCCTTGGCACCTCTTAGTTACCTGCATGGAATGGTGGGGGAGTCCCCTCTGCTACGCTTTCCAAGGTAAGAAGGCTAATATGTTTTATATTCTATCTAGATATTGTTCGTTCTATGATTCGAAAACCCTAATCGATTTTGTGCAGTCGTCGGAAGGCGCTTATATAGCAGAGGGAGAAAACATGGGAGATGTTACATTTAATATTCAGATAAACTCGGTTTATACGAGAACATAAGAAGCTTAAATACGGCGGATATTTTATAATATTATTATAAAAAGACTGTAATTCACAATAAAATACTTTAAAATAATTTTTGTTTACTTTAATACGCCTGAATATTAAATTATGACGAATAAATGGAAGATTTGTGTGTCATAAAATTTGCTGATTCAATTTTTTATAAAATAACTAATTTTTTATGTTACAAATTTTCTTATTTGTTATAGAATTTATTGATGGTATTTTGAGTTAACTTTAAAATATGCTTCGTGTCTTTCCTGAAAGTTTATCCGTATAAATGACAAATTTTGAGTTAAAATAATACGATCCAAAACAGAATTGAAAATTATTTAATTCAGAGGAAATCAATCTCAAGAAATAACAAATTCCTGTGATATGTTCATTCTTCCAACTCGCATCCCTCAGCGACGTAGAATCGTTGAAAAGTGGCAACTGAAACGAACAATTTGGCTTTCTGTAAAGTATCCCTATACAAAAATCTATACGAAAAGAAATATCGGTCCTTGGGTTTAAGTCTTAGGAAAATGTATTTAGAATTTGGACAGAGTAATGACATAAAAAAAGGATAATAAATATTAAAAGAAAACTAGAAAGATATTTTCTTACTTTTCCAATTTAATTAGCATATTGTTGACGCATAATAATCTTTTGTTCCCCATTTTGAGATTTATATTAATGATCTTCCGTTGCTATTCCGTCTACTATTTAGAGGTTAACATTAGTGTTCATATATGTATTAAAACTTCTAATCGTTAAAATTGCATTGGTAATTTTTTATATCGTAATAAGTATTGACTCTATATATAAATATAGAGGGTTATTTATTTCCTATGGGAAAAAATCTATTATGTGTTAATTAAATATTTGAATAGTAAATATCCCTTGAGATAGTTATGCGGATCTGTCCATCTGTCCGGCAAAAGCTTCAGATTTCTTTCTGAACTCGAGAGCTTCTTCTGTTAATCTTTTTATTTTTGTTCTTGTATAAAATATACCTTTGTGTCTGGTTAAAAATCCCGTAGAGTCTTTCTTGAAACTCTGAACATTTTAGGTGGAGGAATCGATCCATACGATTACATTATATACCATTTATAATTCTTTTATTAACATGTATCCCAACTATGAATAATTATTAATTTTAATCATACATATTAGTTAGGGGCTTTTTGGTAATCTCCTTCCATAGTTCATTTTGATATTGCCTTTTGTATGATTTATTTCCTCATTTTAGGTACGAAAGGTATACTGCCTAGTTATATTGTTATTATGACAGCTGGATGTTAATTTACATTTATATGGAACATCAAATCCTAACAAATAGGAACTTCAAATATGTAGACGTATTAGTTATTTCGGTTACGCTTAAGTATTAGGTAATCTTTTAACCCCCTATGCATAGTTTGAATATATATAATTTGTTAGATAATAATTTTAATAATAGCTATATAATAAAAAGAATCTCTTATTAAAGTTCTAACAAACGTATGACTATTTTTTAAATTCCTAATCACTAAAAGGGACCCTTATTTCCAATCAACGAGATGGTTCAGTAGTATTCAAAATTGCTGAAATTTCGAGTTGATTGTTTTAAGTAGTTTGTTGTTAATACTTTCTCCAGAAAATTATTTTTAAAACCTTCAGTTTTGATACATGTCTTATTTTAAAATATTTGAGTCATTTCTTTTACTGGGTAATACATCTTTCTAATTCAATCATTTCACCTGAAATTTAAAGATTAATCCGAAAAAGGATCTGCATACACGTCAAATAATGCAAAAACTTTTTTTTCTGAATCTAAATATTTTTATTTAACATTTTAATAGCAGAAAACCAAAATGTTAAAAAATAAAGTTCCGTTTGTATTTCAGAATGTTCTTTAAAAATAATAATTCGTGAAATAACTGAGGATTATTCAGTGAAAATTTCTGATTCTACAAAAGTTGTAGTACTCCAAGTACAATATGAAGAAAATTTCAAACTATAAAAATGATACTCTATTTTTATGCATCTAATTTTATTACATTAAAGTGTTCTAGTTTTTAAAAATGGACACGCTGTAAAAAAAAGCTTTCCAGCATTCAAATTATCGAAAGAATATTTCAATTATCTTTTTTTTACTCATACATATTTTCCCAAAACATCAAACACGGGGTGGTCTAAAACGTAAAAACACGTCAAAATCTCGAGTTCAAATTTTTGGTACTTACGTATTAGACCTTCGACGCCAATGGTCGCCAACCTTCGACGCCAATGTAGTAACTCATTGGCGACGGATTCAAATTTGGCGATGCCAACGAAATGGCAAAAGGCAATTAAGGTTTGAATATTTTTTAATAATGGTGGTTTTTGTAATTATTGGGGATTAGCAACTCATTGGCGACATCAACAAATTTGGCGATAAAGATAGATGTTCTAATATTTAGGTACTGAATCTGTTGGTGCTCACAATACTTCTACTCTACATATTCGAGAAAGTATACCTGGACTTTATGCAACCATGTTTTCCTTAAATATCGTATCTGGTCTTTATACCTAATAATATTATGTGTAATTTATAATCCATAACTTATATAGCATCCTTAGAAAAAAAATACTCTTTTGATGTTTTAAGTTAAATCATTTGTCGAAGAAATTCATCTGACCCCTTAATTAGGCAAGAAAAATTATCTGTGACATTCATTGTTATTTTGAGACATTTTTGTTATATTAAGACATTTAATATGATGTCAGGAAATGGTGTTATTTTGGGATGAGGTTTTTGGCGTCAACAAAAATCCATAGGCGAAAAATAAAAATTTTATTATCTGCACGAGCATTTCAAAAAAATCAGCTTTTAATAATTGGTTGACACCGCATTTACAAAAGCTCTACTTTTTTTTAAAAAAATAAGTTAAGAACTACAGCAAATAAAAACTAAGAAAAATGTCATTTTGAGCATGTGATTACATGAAATGAAATAAATAAGAAATGTGGTAATTTTTTTAAACAATCAATGCGAGACAAAGTTTTTTTGGATCGTTTGCCGCACTAAAGTGACTCATTCGATGAAACAATGAAAATAAATAAAAATATAATTTAACCTGCACAACATGTGGTGCTTGGGCCGTTCAAGAAATGATGCTCTGACCTGATACATTGAAAAATGCATAGCAGATTTCATTTTAATCTTTTTTTTTCTTATTTCTCTATATTTCTTGTTGCTTTTTAATAAGCAAAATAAACTTGAAAATACGAGTAGTTATTTCATATCCAGAAACTTTGTAATTCATTTTCCTTTGCTTTTCTTTGCAAACTAAATATTAGAAACTTTGCACATTTATGCCATACCGATGACAATATACTATTGTAATTGTTTTCAGAGCTTAATTTTCTTTCACTAATTTGTTAAATTAAGTTTTAATTCCTAACTTCTAGAGTCATCTCATGGAGACTTTAAAAAGAAATAGATCTTAAGATAAGAGTATAGAAACTGGTAACATTTTAATTGTTAAATAATTAAAATTTATGCATTTTCCGCATAAATATTGTTTTTAATGGCTATTTATAATTCTATTTTAACCAGAAGCTTATTTTTTTATGTATATAAAATTCTGATAATTTTCAATGTTAAAGGAGATAAACTAATATGCAAATGCGGGGCTTCTTTTAATTATATATGATGCTTTTTTTAATTTAATGGGGATGAGTTTTAATTTATTTCTATTACATTTCCTATTATTCACTCTCCAAATATATACATAGTTCAAATTTTAATCGTTAATAAAATACTTTTTATTCATCCATTCAAGTTTAATTTTTTTAACTTGTACTGGATGACATTCGATGTTCATACAATTTTTTAAAATATTAATTAATTAATTTAAATTAATTTAATTTTAATACTTAAAATTGAATTTTAGTAGTTTGTAATGAAAAACTAAAATCAACAGCAGTAACTCAATCGGTAAAATGCGAGGATTTCAATGATTTTCAAATGAAGCTGAAGAATACGAGTTGAATTCTTGCGAAAATCAATCATTTTTGATGAATTATTTATATTAATTGTAATTATCTATTATAATAAAAATGCAGCTCGAAATGCGTTGCTAAGCGCAAAACTGGAGAACGGCTCCACCGATTCGGCTAATTTTTTTTTAATATTTTCGTTAAGACACGAGGATGGTTCTTATGGAGAGAAAAAATGAAAAAAACTGCGTGGAAAATAGTTAAAACGACACTTTTCTTACTTTCCCGCCAAAAATCTTCATTTCCTTCCTCCCACACCAACTGAGTGAGATAGCAGGAAGTAATAAATTATGATTTGTTTAGAAAGAAATACGCGAAGTCAGTTGGTTTTCATTCATAGATAACGGGAAGTTTAAAAAAGAAAGAAAATACTTGCTTTTATGCAGTTGATTATACTGATTAAAAATATTCTTCTCAACGGACGTGAATATCATTTTCTTCGTTTTTATTCGATGATGTTTCATTTTTTAATATTGCTGTTGACTGTGTTCTGATATAAAGTTTTTTTGTTGTTCTTAAAGATAAAAATTCTTTTTTTATATAAATGCGACATTAAGAGCCCTTAATGTTTTAATGTTATTAAAAGGATTAGTTTATTAAACGATTCTTTTTTTATTAATTTTTTTCGGGGTTAGTCTGTATGGATATTTTATCTATTCCTGCTCAAAATTAAATCCAGGCAACGAAGAAAAAAAATAAAAGGAAAAAAGGGCTTGTAGGAAGAAAAGTTATAAAGAAAAAAAAATATAGAAAGAAAAAAAAGGACTTGCAGAAAAAAAGGAAGGGCAAAATAGAAACGAAGGATGTGTGTGTCACTATTATTTCCTCTGAGCGCGGCATTTTCCAAGCTGTTTTTAAACTTTCGCATCTCTTGAAAACCAACTGTTGTTAGCGTTGTGTAACTGTTGTTAGTGTAACTTTATTTGTTTAGTGTGTTTACATTTAGACCCATGCCACCTATAAGACGCGGGCGTAGCAATTTGGGCCGTAGAACTAGAAATGCTACAAACCAAGCTAATTTTCAATCTACTTGGACTGCACAACAACTTGAAGAACGAAATGAAATTGAAAGGATTAGAATATTAGAATCACGTGCAATGCGTCGTGTTCAAGCTACTTTCAATATTTCACGTGCGGCATTCAGCTACGATGTTTCAATTGACTACAGTTCCTACCAATGCGTTGCTATTGGATCTATGAACTTAGTTTGCTCACATTGTAAGGCATTGAAATACAAGAATGAAGCAAATGGCAAAGTGAAATTAGTGCCATTGGTTCGGCCACCAGAGACATTGTACTCATTGGTTTCAGGAATTGGTACGAATTCCATACACTTCCTTATAAACATACAAAAATATAATAACTGTTTCCAAATGACTTCCTTTGGGGCAACAAATATATTTCGTGGCAATTTCATGCCTACTTTTAAGGTAACAAGACTTATTTTAATTTTTATCATGTCAGAACATGATTTGTTTTTGGGAGGAGGGTTTTGACGTCAACATAAATCCGTAGGCGAAAAATAATTTTTTTTTTAAAAAAAATCAACTTTTAATAACGTGTTGCCATTGCATTTATGAAAGCTCTTTTTTTTATAATGACTACAGATAATAAAACCTAGAAAAATGCCATTTTCAGCACGTGATTACATGAAATGAAATAAATGGGATATTTTTTGTAAACAATAAATGCAAAATGTAACTTGCATGAGGTGCTTGGCCGTCTAAAAAATTATGTTCTGACATGATACATGCATAGCAGATTTCATTATATTCTTTTTATTTCTTTTTGTAGTTTTTGTGTACAAATTATAACTTTTCTGTTTAATTTTCAGATACAAGGTCAAATATATCACAAAGCAGGTTCGTTGTTACCGGTGTTAGATGGTGATAACAAATTCCTACAAATTTATTTCATGGGCAATACGACAGAAGAAATTGATCGGCCTTTGTGCAATTAACAGTTCAGTGAGGAGATATATTATAGAACAATTACAAACTTTTTTTCATCAACACCATCACTTGATTAAATTGTTTAAAACTGCGCTTGATCTCATGCCCTCTGATAATCATAAGATTGTAATCAGAGCTGATAAGAGCTCTTAATATGTTTATTTTATTCTTGAAAGGATTTATGTATTAAACGATTCTTTTTATTATCTAAGTGCTGTGAAACACGTACGTACGTTATTAGGCTACAAAAGCCCAATAACTTGAGACAGTACGAAGTCTGTCGGGGCAGCTAGTTTAATATAAAGTAACTAAAATAAAAAAAAGATTAAAATGAAATCTGCTATGCATATTTCACTGTGTCATGTCAGAACATCATTTCTTGAACGGCCAAGCACCACGTGCTTGTGCAAGTTAAATATTTTTATTCATTTTAATTGCTTCATTGAATGAGTCACTTTGATATTGCAAACGATCCAAAAAACTTTGTCTCGCATTGATTGTTTTAAGAAAAATCCATTTCCTATTTATTTCACTTCATATAATCGCGTGCTCAAAATGACATTTTTCTCGGTTTTATTTGTTGTAGTCATTAACAATTTTTTTAATAAGAGCTTTTGTAAATGGGATGGCAACGCGTTATTAAAAGCTAATTTATTTATTTTTAGATGCTCATGCAGATAGTAAAATTTCAATTTTTCAAAACGGTTTTTTAAATTTTCGTCTACGGAGTTTTGTTGGCGCCACAAACCTCATTTCCCAAAATAACATCATTTTCTGACATAATAAATTGTTGACCTAAGTAGGAATTGATTTAAAAATATTTTTATAATACTTATATTTTATTGTATCATATTTCAATCAACTTTATAGCACTTCTTACTTTATATTCAGTTGCGCAATTAAATAAATTTGTTTTGTTCAAATAATATATTTATCCTCAGAGCTATCATTAAAATTTTTACAGCCAATACAATTAAGTTCGAACATTTAAAATCCATTTTCTAAAGATATATGCACTTCATTAAAAAAATCTTGTTGTCTTGTTAATTCAATTAGCCCGGAGGAATTATAATGTGTTAATGGTACTGTATTCAGATTAAAATCTGAAAAGAAAAGAAATTAGAACATTTTAATCAT
The DNA here is from genome assembly GCA_026289955.1 of Argiope argentata. Taxonomy (NCBI): domain Eukaryota; kingdom Metazoa; phylum Arthropoda; class Arachnida; order Araneae; family Araneidae; genus Argiope; species Argiope argentata. Next base: position 4,288,530 of record JAOUZG010009324.1, read on the forward strand.
AGATAAATCATTTTCAGAATTCATTTTTATTATTTCTGTAGCTTGAATTGTTTTAACAGAATTTAATGAAACGCAAACAAGAATTATTTACTTTTATTTCTTTTTTGTTATCTTGTTAGTTTCTCACTCCATATTTAATTAATTTTTCCTCGTCTTGTACTATTTATTTTAGAGAAGACTTTTATCTTCAATCTGAATAGGAACGCATTATTATTCCATTTTATACAACGCTTGTAATTTCATTTAATTATATTAATCTCCTTTATTAAAACAACACAGGGGATATTTTGCAACTACTGATTCTGGTTTTGAACTGCATTTTAACAGGATGACCATCGTCTGTCTTCGAAATTGTGTAATAACCGAACTAAATTAAATCCTCACAAATCCATTAATTTCTCTATATCTTCATCTTTCTGATTTACATAATTGAACATGCAGTTCCTTTATTTATCTTTTTGTTTGCAATGATATGTCTCATTAGTGCTTTGAATAGCAAAACTTTTATTTAATTGCATTCTTAAATCAAAAAATTAATAGGAAAAATAAAAATCGTTTCGAAAATATTTCCCTGCACAATTTTAACTGTACTGAAGCGTTTAATTGGATGTATCTTCTAATGATAAAGGTAGGAATAATTTTCAAATTAAAATAAATAAGAAAACATAGATAATTCCATGTCCATAAATTAAGGATAATTCAGAATCATGGGGAAATCGAATTCTAAAATACATATCTCACCTGTAAAATGACTGCATACGCCTTCAAAAATCATATACAAAATGAAGGAATCCACCGGATGATACCGATAGTAAGTCACAATAACGAGAGTGTAAGAGAGTGATGTATAAGGAATACTGGCAAAGAAGGAAAATTTTTCACAAGCGCTTTATAAGCCTTTCAGTGCAATAACCGCCTAGAATTATTGGCCGTCTGGAATGTGAGCGTACCCACCTGCAAGTATCCGAAGAACTTTGAATCGCTCAGAGTGTCATCTGCAGGCTTTGGCAACGATTCCAAGATGATAGTAATGTGAGTAGACGTTACAGCACGAGTCGCCTCCGAGTTACCACGCTGAACGAGAACTGGTATTTGTCAGTTACTGCCAAAAGAAACAGATGGAGCGCAGCATCAGGCATGTCTCGTCAGCTGTCTTTAACTACTGATGCGACAGTTTCTAGTCAAACGGTGTACAGACGCTTAAGGCAGATTGGTCTGTATGCTCGTAGGCCTGTCAGATGTGTTCCACTAACTGCAACTAACTGTCATCTGCGGTTAGCCTTGGGTAGAGAACATGCATTGTAGACACCACAAACCGTGTACTTGTGCGATTCTTTCCGACGAGTCCGGGTATATATTGCAGACTGAATCTCTCTGGACTTGCATATGAAGAGCGTCAAGGTATCCGTTACCATCAAAGAACATCACTCAACGACGCTGTTATGGTGGTGCATGATTGCTCATTTAGGGAAAAATTATTCTGATTCCAGAGCAGTATTATAATTAATGGACATAAGTGTATTATTCTTAACCAAATTTAAAGTTTCTGATCAATTTTGAATACCTACTAATATAGCAGATTTTGCAATTGGAAAACTCTCCGATTCCCTGTTCTAAACCATCTTCTAAATTATAAGTTTTGAAAATTTTGCAGAAATTCGTTGTTAAAATTTTGTTTTTAATCTGGAA
>JAOUZG010009324.1:4315218-4345246 GCA_026289955.1 Argiope argentata
ATCGGTGGCTTAATGAAGTTCGCTCATTAAGCAGAAAGGGTTCTATTAAAGATTGGGGAAAGGATTAAGATCCGGGGAACTGAATATTCTGATATGTGTAATATTCCTCATACCGAATATTTAATTCAGATCCTGACTTTGACGTGCAACTGCAGCTGTCACTGATGTCTCGAGGTTCTCATACGATTTTAGAGGTTCTCATTCACTGGTAAGTATATTCATTTGGAGGAAGAATACAGAGGGGTGAATCGTAATATCTAAATGAAACTCAAGGTGTAGTTTGGTAATGAAATGCTAAACAGGTTTTTTTTAGTAAGATATGACTCATTTTCATTTAAAAACATATGAAATACTGTATTTTCTAAAGACTAAAAGGTTGTAAATGATTTAAATAATTTATTGGCTTATATCCCCGCAATTTGTCACCAATATGGCAATCCAACGAAGAGAATTTCCTGCAACCCTAATGAGGTTTTGTTTTCTGCTTTTTGCTATGGTTGAGTGGTACGTGAACTAAAAGTTGTTTATGAAATTGTTAAATTGAAAACAATAATAAAAATATCCATTAGAGATTTTAATTCAGTTCTGTATTAGAATTAAAAGTTTTTTACAACTAAGATACTGAAATTTCATTTTTAATACGAATAAGAACTGAAAATATTTATTTTTTGCCATTTTTAATTGTCAGTATACGCTTTAAAAAATCTTCGGAATTCTTACTTCACGAAATCGTCCAAATTATTACTTTAAAACTCTCCTGCAATGGAATTCCTTGCAGCTTTCGTTTTTTGGAGGGTAGGGGGCTCTAAAGGTGAGGTTCACATGATAAATTGTTATATCAGTAATTGTGCAGCAATGGATGTCTGGGAAATGGGATGGTTAGGAAATATTTTGAATCAACAAAATGGAAAAAGGGTGAGCGAAATGTACATATATTTTTTTACTTGATGAAGCTACGAAAGATTGATTGTTGTATGTACTTTCTTTGTTAACCACAGAGTCCTTATGTTTGTTCAAAGTGCTAGTGAAGCCACTAGGTTAGGTATATATATAACTACTTTAAACTTTCATTTTCAATTTTTGTAGCTGGCAAACAAAGCTTGGGAGCAGATTTTGAGATGAAATAACCCATCGTTCTTCTAAATATCGACGCATGCATTAGTTGATAAATAGCTAAATCTGACAATCATTTGCATTATTTTCAAACATTATTGCCTGAAAAACGATAAATCGCCAATTTGTTTACTACGCCTTTTGTGGCTTCGAAAATCTCAAACCAAGATAACATGTTCTCGCATGATTATAAAAATCTCAGATATAGATTAAATATACCTAAGATTTAAAAAAAAATTTATAATATAGAGTAAAGATCATAGTTTCAAAGCAGAAAGTGGTAACCGTAACTGTTACGTAGAAGTGTTCGTCTATTTTGACCGCCATCTTGGAGCAGCAAGGGGCACACTAAGCTATACTTTATAATTCGTTTATTACGAGGGAAAGAGGGAGGGAATTTGGAAAAGGGGAGGAGAGGGAATAGATCAATCTCACATCTGAGGACTATATATTTGAGATCAGTCTTAAAAACTAGGGAGAGTGGTCTTTTCTAAACTTCTCTCACACTTTTATAAACTTGCCATTCCAGAGAACACCTTACATGACATTGGTATAAATAATCAATACCAATTAGTATAAATAATAATTTTCAGATAATAAAATTTCAATTTTTCGCTTACATTTTTTTTTTCGCCTACGGATTTTTGTTGACAATCATTCCCAAAATAACATCATGTTTGACATGATAATAAATGACAAATTTCTGTCCTTAAATTTTAATTACTTTTTTACAAAATAATAAAGATCATTTTTATGTTACAATGCTTCTTCCTTGTGTTATTAAATTTTCTCAGCGATATTTTCATATCCCGTTTTCTACTTTTTGATCATAATATTTGAAGATATTACGTAAAATATTCTTCTTACCACTCCTGAACGCCTATTTACACTTGAACTAGCCATACCAATATGAAATTGTGAGCTAAAATAAAATGTGTTCAGAAATGACATAACATTCCCATACAAGTGAAACAATAAAATTAAACTGAAAAGTATCAAATGGAGAAACACCAAGGTCAAAGGTGTATACCGAAAAGGCTCTCAGCGCTCCCCAGCCCACCTCTTAATGAGATGGAATAGTCGAAATGTGATCATCTCAGATTCTGTTGACGAACAGTAATTCCAAGAACATATTTTATGGATTCGTGATGTCTGAAATATTCATCGAATTCACAACTTTTTTTGAAACTGCAATGTTTTGTATACTTCGTGTAAGAGAAAGTAGAAGTATTAAATATATTTTTTTCGTCAGTTTTTTAATATATAGTACTTATACTTTGTTACCTTTAACCTATACTATAAAGAATATGAAATCTCCTTCCTCTGCCTTCCAATCATATCGCAGCCTGTTGATAAGGATTGGACTTCGGGAAAGGGAGGTTTGAGGTTCGGTTTCCCCCAGTGAATTGCCAAATGAGTGAGTCTGAGACTCACTTAATCTGTAAAGTTCAGTCGTCCTTCTAATTAATGTAATTAAACTAAACTGGACTTCGCATTCTAGTAACCCGATTGGATTGTTTCTGTTTGGTTTAAAAAGAAATTCTGAAAAGCCAACTTACAGTGAATATGCCCAAATTTCTGCAATATATTTTTCGTAGGCATCAGGCGTTTACTTTAGGTACATCTATGAAGGTGGTACCTCTCAATCATAATACAGGAAAATAAATGCATTGGTGGAGGAATCGGTACTGTTTACAATTATCTAAAGGAATACACGGAAATCTCCGAACATAGAAAACATCTGCAAGGTCCCCTCATATCTCCGACGTTTTAACCTCATCCCTAATGTATCCTGTCCTTGAGGAAATCTAGTTTGTAGTGGATTGTCCCAATCCACTACAAAACAGAATGTAGTCTGACTTCCTCCTTCCATATGACTAAGCCAACACCTGAACTAGAACATGATTGGTTCCGTAGTGTTGCCTCTTCCCAAGGATCCAGGATGAAAATTCAGAAAAGGATTAGTCTCATTGAAGAAAACCGATATTTGTTTAGATTTTAAGAACACTATTCACAAGAGTAGCTCTACAAATCCATATCTTTTTTTCTGTTAATTTTGTGTTTGTACATAGCATTTATTTGTATTTTTTGTGTTTTTCTCTATTATTTCTGTCCTGGCCCTTCATTTTTCTTTTGTATTTTTACAATATTTTTCAGAGATTTGTAATCTCAAACAAACTATAAGTCTGTTCATGTGAATTAGCATAAGTCTTCTGTTTCTCTCCGATAGTTAGCTTAATTAGACAAAGCCACTTCCCATTTGAATTTCAAACAGATCACTGTCTTCAGTTTTCTTTAATTCAAAATTAAAATCCCTTATTAAATTTTAACCAATAAATGCGAGACCTCGAACAACAGTCACAGGTTTGTTTAGAACAGGACTGTATTTCATTATATCTTTCACTCCATGCTCATTACACTGTTTAAATAAACAGGTGGTTATAGTTGCAGGGGCATGGAGCGGTGTTGTGTGTGCAAGTTCAAAATGATGACTTGAGTTCAGTACTGATGGTATTAAGTAATCTTAGGACTCTGAAGGGCATTATGTCTATAATTGCTAGTTTTTTCCCAATTGTTTGAAAGTTTGCAGATGAAGAGGTTGTCAGTTTATGACCACTTTGGGGCCAAAAATCTCGAAAAGAATATCAGTTTGACAGATTCGGTGAATGTAAGGATGGATATAGCTATAGTCCACAATCGGTTACAACAAATCCTGTCGATACTGCTACTTTCAGTGGTGGCGAGGTGGTCGGCTTTACACAAGAAGGTATCTCTCAATTATTATAGATATGTTTTGAAATTCCATCAAACAACATGAGAATAAAAAGTATATAAAAATAAATTAAGTCAATTCTTAATATAATCAACATTTTTTTTAATTTTAGTTACTTTTTACGAAATAATTACAATTAATATAAATAATTTATCAAGAAATTATTGATTTTCGCAAGAATTGAACTCGCAATCTTCACCTTCACGTGAAAAATGCTGAAATCCTCACATTTTACCGATTGAGCGACTGCCTATTCATTTCAATTTTCTTTACAAACTGCTAAAACTCTATTTAAAGTATTACAACTTAATTACATTGAATCAATGCATCAATATTTGAAAAAAATTTAACGTCGAGTGTCCTCCAATAAAAGCTCTTAAAAAATGTATTTGAACTTGAGTGGATGAAGAAAATTTTTTTTATTAGCAATTGAAAACTCGAACCAGGTTTATAAATATATATAAAGAGAGTGTGAACTAATAGTAGGAATTGAAAAATTACCATCAGAATATAAAATTAATTCGTTCGACAAGCAGAAAAACCAACTCAAATTTTCATTTTTAGAGCGTTAATAGACCTTCTCAGAGGAAAACATTCATAAAAGAAAGAAGCTAATAATGAAGGAAATAAGATTCCAATAATGAAATTTGTAGTATTACAAGAATATACACATATTCTGAAATGAAACTAAAAATAGTAAATTTTGAAATACTTTGCAATTTAAGAGTTAAAGGAATTTTTAAAAACACATTGTGATAATACAACACATAACAAATGTTTACAAAAGAAATATAAAACTCAGCATAAATTTTAGAAGAAGCAAATTTCTCAGTAAGTTTAAAAGTCTCAGTAATTTTACAAGAAGCAAACAATAAGGGGAAAATAGGAGGAGAAACAAGTAAAATTTATTTACAACAATAAACATTAGATGAAACAGATTTCTTGGAATACAAAATTGCACTGACTAAATTTAAAATGAAGAAAAAAAATATATAAAATTCATGACTCCTATAAATATTATAGAAGTTTTAACAGTATCTATTTTCCTTCAAAATTTTCTCAGGGATTTTAGTTGTCATCCATTATTAAGGTTTCACAGTAAAAACTAAGATCAACTATAGACTGTAGTCAGCAGAAAGAGAGACAGAGAAAGCAGAATCTATTTTAAACTTACAGAGCTACAAAAAGAAATTTGCTGATAAGTCATTTTACTTCGACATGTTTTAGTCACTGTGGAAAAATAAAAGCCCACGCAAATCAGTAATTAAAGCAAATTTTTATTTCTTATGATAAAAAAAATTATTATTATTAGATCGCGCATAAAGGGAAATTGATATTTTCTTCCATTTCCATTTTATGAGATTTACTCATTTTTCTCCAGGTTTCTCAAGGCCAGACGGATTTACAAATTCTACTATGCCGTCGAATCGAGAACGGCCTACCCCAACCTGTGGCGCGTCGCCAACCTCATCCACGTCCTCCTCTTGCTGGCCCACTGGTTCGGCTGTTTCTACTATATGCTCTCCGAACTGGAGGGTTTCAAGGGCAACTGGGCCTACAAGCATCCCGACAGCCAAGAGCACTCGCCTCTAGTCAGGAAGTACCTGGGGTCCGTCTACTGGTCAACACTCACCCTCACCACTATAGGAGACCTGGCCACACCAGCGACCAACTTACAGTAAGTACTATTTGTTTTCTATTAAAACTTAGAGTACTTTTCCTTTAGCCTGGAGCAATCGAAAAATCACCAAAGAAATTTGGTGAAATTTGACATTATTTGGCGATTTTTTTCTTGAGCCTGGCTAACGGAAAAATACCACACTTAGCGGTGTAATTATGTTTACTGAATTTCAAAATAAGTAACTTACGTATTAGACCGTCTTCGCCAACGATTTAGTAACTCATTGGCGACGGATTTAAACATGGCGATGAAGATCAACGGATTACACCATTGCTGGATTGCCATAATTGGCGGTTTAGCAACTCATTGGCGATGACTTCAAATTTGGTGATAAAGTTGGATGGTCTATTACGTAAGTATCGAAATACATACGTTTAGTTATTTATTTAAACATTGTTTGCTCATTTTAAAATAATATACCCCTTTAAAACAACATTTTCTAAACTAAAATTTCTGATAGTGGGCATTGATATTCTTTATTTTACTCCGTTGACACTTTTTCCCATATTTTACTAGTTTATACCGTTTACAAATACCATTGACGAATATTTCAGAATTAGAAAGACTTTATCCTTTTTATTTTCATTATTATCAGATTTTATAGAACAATTCCGTGATACGATAGTATTAAACCCAGAAAAGGTGAAACAAGAAAAGGTTTCACTCTCATGAACATTCTAATGGGAACTCCTATAACAATGGCAATCTACATAACCTGCGGCAATAAACATTCTAATGGGAACTCGTATAACATGGCAATATACAAAATTTGTGGTCCCACCCCTAATAGCGATTTAAACTAACAGAGATTGCGTCGCTCTGCAATAGCGGAAATAGCTTTGACAGTATATTGCCTTGACAACCATGTAAACAATAAGCTATTCTTTGTTTTATTTTTGAGCCATTATAAAAGCGAGAATACATAATTCCCTCTGGTTCATTTTTATTAGTGCTGCCAAAAAAAGTTCTAAAACAATATTTTTATAATTTTATGTTTCATTCTCACCTAAATGGCTACCTTTAATACAAAAATTAATAGTATGTTTGGAATATAAATGGATTCATAAAAAATAATGGAATCGAATTCTTGTATTATAAATATACAAGATTTTCTAGTAAATTAAGTATTTAGCAAATCTAATGTTTTATAAATAATTAGATTACACTTACTCTTTTTATTCTTTCAGATCATATTCTTTAAATAATACAAAATACCTTATATTACTGTCTCAGAATAGTGTTTAGATTTCAAAAGTATTAAGTTTTTTAACAAAACTATATTCGTGCATAAATAAGTTTTAAAAATTGTTCTTAATCTCCTTAAATTCAATTTGTGTTCCAACCATGAAAGAAAATTAGGCTCCATTCATTAATCTTGCTGTATGCTGTACTCAAAATAAAAACTAATCAAAATAATGTCAAACATTTTTATTCGACAAACATAGCAATCAATAATACAATAAAGATAAATAATAATTCTAACACATAATGAATATTCTATAAGACAAAGTCTTTAGCAAAATCGATGCGTGTAATTAAAGAATTTGGTTAAACATAGATAAGAGCTTTCGTATATAAAAGTTATGATAAAAATTTTCAGTGTTCAAAACTTTTAGCAGATGCAACTAAATGATTCAGCCCCTAAAAAATAAACGAATTTTAATTACAATCACATAACTCAACGTTAATTTCTTTTTTATACAAGCACCACTCAAAATTTCTGTATTTATTTATTATGAATAAATAAGTTATTTAACTTATTATTAATCTATATTTAGTAATTTATAAAAATTTCCTAACAAAGCAATTTATTTTTTTTAGTTTTAGGATTATATAAATAAAAGAAGCTCAAATTAACTCATTTAATTTTTTTATATGCCATCTGTTATGAAAATTAATTTCCAAATTATTTAAAAAGTTTACCGAAAATGAAGTGATTAATCACATGTATTTGAAATATTTGATCTGAATATTCAAAAGTGAAAAATCAAAATAATCATTCAAAAAATAAGCTATCAGTATATGCATAAATAGTTAATGGGAAAGGTTTTTGAAGGTATTTTAAGAAATATAACTTTAAAAAATCAAAACAATTTAAAAAAAGGCTTTGAATTCACCTGCCTGAACTTTATCATTCAGTTTTTAAGTACATCATAAAAGTGCATTGTTAAAATATATAAATATGTAAATGTATGTTCTTTTACATATTTATTTTACATATATAAAAATTAATAAATTAATGCAGAAAGAAAATTTGTAATACTAAGGACTATAGTTTGAATATTCCAAAATTGGAATACCATGCAGTGTTCAACGTATTTTTTTATCATGTCAGAACATGACATGTTTTGGGGTCAACAAAAATTCGTAGGTGAAAAATAAAAATTTTAATCCGTAGGCGAAAAATAAAAATTTTATTATCTGCACGAGCATCTCAAAAAATCAGTTTTTAATAACGTAATGCCATCTCATATACAAAAGCTTTGATTTTAAATTGATTCGCAAATAAAGCCTAGAAAAATGTCATTTTGAGCACTTAATTATATGAAATGAAATGAATAAGAAATGTGATATTTTTTAAACAATAAATGCGAGACAAAGATTTTTATGATCGTTTGCAATACTAAAGTGACTCCTTCAATGAAACGATTAGAATGAATAAAAATATAATTTAACTCGCACAAGCACGTGGTGCTTGGCCGTTCAAGAAATGATGTTCTGTCATGATACATTGAAATATACATGGCAGATGTCATTGTTTTTTTGTATTTCTTTGTTTCTGTGTCTTTTAAACCATTTTACACTATCAAAACAATTTAATGCATATTAATAAATATAGTAAAACAGTAGGTGAAACAACTAACACGAATCTATATGTTACTCTAGAATATCCATCAAATAAAAGAACTTTTCAATCCAAGCAACATATTTAGTACTATTCCAAAAAAAATTGAAATTTAAATCCTTTTCTTCAGTCAAAAAAACTATTTCAAGAATAATAATTAAGCATTCACAAATGCAATTTGTGAAATGTGCGGAAAATATAATTACAACGAAGTGAAAGATTGCCAATTAACCAAATCTCCCGGAAAATCGTAACGAGCAAAATCGTCTGGCATTTACCGAAACCCTTTTTTTTTAAGTTACCATCAGTTGCTCTTTGTAAAATTGGGTCATAATGTGTAGTTTGAGAAGAAAAAAAGTGGAAAGCGTTCGTGGTTAGAAAAGTTAGAGTGGGTGTTTACTCGAGTTGCAGACACAGCCACAAGTTTTATATTCTTGGATAATACGCAGTCATAAGAATTCATTAATTATAAAATTTTATCACAACCAGTAATAATATTTGCTTCTCAAATTCATTAAAGTTATTCTAGTTCGAAATAGTACCGAGAACTATTTATTAAAGTAATAAAATAATTAAAATCTTTTAACCTTTTCTAATACTTAATGTATGATTTTAAAAAAAATTGGTGCGTTAATAACAAATATAATAGGCTACACTCGACTGTAGGCATAAAATTATTTTTGTCATCATTGAAACCTAATTTTATAAATCCTGCCTATAAAAATTCATATACTGCTTTGAAAGTGTCTTTCATTTCAATTATAATTATGACGACTGATTAACAATCATGAGATGAAATAATTATTTTATATTATAGTAGTTTTCATGGGATAGTTAAAAGAAAATTGTTTAAACATATATTTCATTAATTAGAAAAGGGAAGTACTAAACGGTTATAAAAAAAATTAAGGCAGAGTGTGGGGGAAGAAGATAGAAAAGGCTATTCAAAATAAAAAGATTAACCAAGGACTAACAAGGACAGGGCAGGAAGTTGAAATTTCGATTCAGAATGAGATTTTGTATCAGGGCAGCATACATTTAGGATGTTCGTTCACGAAATATTAAAACGCAACAGCCAGTCCAACTCCAGAAAATGCCCCTCAAAGTTTCTACATAGTTTATGAACTAATAATTTGTCGCCGTTGCCAAAAGCGCGAATAGTATATTCAAAATTACTTAAAATAGCAATTTCAAGATGGTTTAAATTAATTTGATTCTCATTTTATACAGAAGAAGATAAATATATTTTCTTTTAATGCATAAATTATAATTTATTTTTGAAGGGTAAATAAGTAATGTTTCATGCATATTGAACTTCAATTGAAAATATAGTTTAATTATTAAATGTTAAAATAATTATAAATTTAATTTTAAATATAAAAATATTTCAAAATAAATATTTTTATCGTAAAATCATTGAAAGTTTTTTTTTGGATTCTAATAAAGATATTTATTTTAATTCAAAGTAGCTACCTTTATATTGGGAATTAAAAAGAGCAGCTGAAATAAATAAAATAATATCTGCAAACATTCAAAATTTTAATCGAAAAGAAAAGGTAGACAGCAGATGTTAAGTTACAGAATGGTATGCAGATGGTTAAAACTTTTAGTAACATACGATATGCTTTGTACGCTACCCGATTTTCTGAAGAAAAAAAACTTTTTTTATCGGTTCTTATAAAATTTCTCCTTATTTATAAAATTTTCAAGATTTCAAAATGTATATAACTTGTATGGAGTGTTTTTACAATAATTACCATCCTGGAAATATGATTTTTTTAAACTTTGGAATGCGAAAACTTTTTGAAATGTGATTTTTTTTTTTCATTTGGAATTGTGATATTTTTTTAACCATAAATGCGAGACAAAATTTTTTTATCGTTTCTAATTCCAAAGTGACTCATTCAATGAAGCAATTAAAATGAATAAAAATATAATTTAACTCGCACGAGCACGTGGTGCTTGGCCGTTCAAGAAATGATGTTCAGACATGATACATTGAAATATGCGTAGCAGGTTTCATTTTAATCTTTAAGATTAGCTTATTTACAAAAAAAAAACGTTATACACTTTTTTTAATAGTTGATATCTGTTTTCATGAGCTATAGGTTTAAAAATCGTTTGATTAAATTGATATTCTTTATTTAAATATAAAAGTCAATCATGTAAAAACTAGGAGTAAATTTACTATATATTATGACATTTTATTTGTTATTAATTTTTGCATTAAAAGTATTTAAATGTATATTAATGTTAAATTCAATTTAAGTTAAAATTAGGCATGAGGAATATATTATTCAAAAATAAGGCCGAATGTAAGAATTAAAAGATATGATTTCGTTATATGCAAGCAGAAAAATCGTCCTTATAATTCCCTTTCACATCACGTGCTCAAATTGTCAACAAATAACGACGTATTCCAATGAAACAATTCGGTCATTTTAATAAAATCATAGTTTGAAAAAATTTGCTCTTAATAAATAATTACTTTTTTATATTTTATGTATACTTTAAGTTGTAATTATATTAAAAATTTTAATTCCAAATAAGGTTTTCTTACGTGTGAGTCTCAAAACCAAATGTGTTCTTGAAATAATTAAAAACACATACAAAATATGGGAAAATAAGATTAGTTTATAACCAATTTTACTGTTATTCTTTGATAACAGTAAAATTAAAACAGTAAAATTAAAATATATTAGTATTCAGGATGAGTATTAGGATGATTTTTATAATTATAGAAATATTTTCATTTCCGAATATTTGTTCAAAATTAACTTAAAATTTATCCAAGAAACAGAGAAATATAAATTTAAATTCTTTTAAAAAATAGCGGATTTTTTTCTTGTTAAAAAGGCGTATAATATTATAACTATCTAGTATATAGATTCATTAAAAGATTCATTCATAATTTAGCCCCTAGCTTAAGCATTTCTAAACAAATAAGATATATTTTTATTTGATCAATAAATAATAAGAATTCATTATTAAATAACATGAAAATTTAAAGTTTTTATCATTACCAAAAATTAAAATGTCTAAAATCTTTAATTTCGCGCTTGCTTATTCTGAAATTCAAGAACTGTAGAATGTACTGAATTTCAATAATGCGGTTATAGTTTCCATGCTGCTATTTCAAGTGAAAAAGGGCTTTGATATTACTTCTTTATTAGACAGATGTGTAAATAAGCAGAAATCTGATACGGGGTGATTAGCTGTAATATGAAAGGTAAACGGGAAAACTTTAGGTAAATTCCAATTTGTTGAATTAAAGTAACATGATATTGATGCAGATTTGATTGGTCTATTTTAAATTTAATTTTTTTAAATTACGCATCAACAAACTTTTGAAAAAAACATTCAACATTCCCGCGTGGTAATTCTATCATACGAAAATTCTAGTAATTAAAACAATCAACCGATATAAATGGGCTTAAAAGTATTTTAAATTCATTAAAACCGTAAAAAATTGTACGGTAATAAAATTGGTATCGAGAAAAGTCTTATTCTTTAAATTTTGAAGCAATATGATAATAATTTTTGCGTCCTACTATTCTTCGAATAAATTAGAAAAAAAATATTAGTTGTTAGTTTTTAATTAAAATATTATTAAAATTTTGCTAAATGCTTTCTGATTTATCACCTAAGAAATTTCTAGATACCAAATTTGGTATATATGTGCTCGCTCAAAACGCACAAAATATCAGATTGATGATTATTTCAAACTTATCACTTATTGTTAATAGACAGTAAATCAACTTCTAAGAATAATCATGTTATGACAGCATGCAATGAATAGATTTTTCCAAATATATTCAGTGCGTATTAATTCATTTTCTATGGCGGAAGTGCAATCATTAAGTGTACACGTATTTGTAAATGCATATCTAAGTATCACTTTTTGATGCTATTGGGACTTTTTTTGATTAAATGACTATTTACATGCTGTGGTAAGTCTGCGATAAAAATCATTATTTCAAAATTAGTAAAAATGGTCCCCTTGAAATTTTCTCGCATTTCTTTACTACCTTCTCTCGTGAAAATTGACAATAATGGACAAGTCGTGTAAGTCCAGAATGTTCATATTTTAAATAACCATACAAGAAAATATTGTACTTCATAATGTAGTAAATAAAATTGAATATGGATTTCAAAATATTTTTGTCAACTGATTAAAACCAAACTTTGATTTTAAAAGTTTATTATTTAAGCAATAAAATCTCAAACTATATTTCAATATTTTAGGTCTTTGCGCTTTTGAATTATCGGCTTAAGAGACATGTCATTGTACAGATGAATAAATATTAAATTTTCTGAAGATATTGGTCCAAACTTTGATAGCAGATACATGGTTTGGATGCTAAAACTATTTAATAGATTTTTACCTATCTAAATCTTAAAATTTTGTAATTATCGACTTGTACTCTGACCGGCAGATTAACTAAATAAGAATTTCATACAAAATTTAATAGAATTCTGTAAATTGATCTAAACGAAACATGAATTCTTTAATCAATCTATCTGAAAACGTCTATATATTAACGTGCACATAATTCGATACATAATTCCAAAACGTGATTTCCGTCCTGAAGAAAGTCTAAAACGTGGATATTTTTTAAAATCTAGAATTTGAATTTTTTGACGATTACAATACTTTTCCTATGTAATTATTTCACTTTTTGTACATAATGTTAAAAAAAACTCTTTGAAGCATCGTTTTTATCAACACATCAAATTTACCAAACAAAATATCCATCATTCTTCAAATCTCATTTTCAAATTCGAATATTCTCGTGATTATATTATTTTCTCTCATGTATGACAAAATTAATATACAGCCTCCTTTACAGATAAAAAATATTTTTTTAACTTTATTTATTCATAATTAATCGGGATAACATCAAAAATAATGAATTAAGAATTCTTGTTTGCAAGTTGAAGCATAAATAAATAAACGTTTATAAACCAAACAAGGCTTTAATCTAGAAAAATTAATTTTAATTATTTTTTACAATTAAATTTATGGATTCCTAACTACTTGTTCTATTCTGATAGAGTATAAAATTTAAATAATAGTAAAAAAAATGTACATAAATGTTTAAAATAATCTCGTGTCTTATTAAAAAATAACTGCTATCGTCTTTTTTAATGAATTTACAATATATAATAGAACTCTGTGTAATAGTAATAAATTCAAACAGGGCGTTTAAAATTCGCTGAATACGGTTAATTATATTTTGTAACAAAAAATAAATTAATGTTTCCTAAAAAAACTATTTTTCCCTTTCGAAACTAGTGTTTTAAAAAGTGGAGCTAATTTATAGTCTGGAAACGTAAGATAAGAATATTTATAACCGTTCCTAAATGGTATTCAATTTAAAAGAATGACTAGGGTTACTAATACAAACTATTTATTTCTTCTAAAAAAAAGTTTATCTTTAATCTTAAAGGTCCAATTACCATTCAAAGAGAATTCAAAAGTTTTTAGATTTTGCCGAATTTAGTTTACATAAAATATTTTCACTAACGACCAGTAGACAAACTAAAAATCTCACTTAAAAATTATCTTATGAGGTTCTCAAAACGCGTTATTTAGCTATAATATTTGGCAACGTTCAGTATTTTTCCTACAAAAATGCAAACGATTATTTTTTAAAAGTGCAAATGTATTTTTGTACAAGATAAAAGATTTTAATCTTCCTTTATTTGAGAATTCCTTAGTTAAAAAATCTATAATTTATCTAGTGGAGTAGTTTATTTTTTTACCAATCAGAAATTATATTTAATTTAATCTTTTCGATATTTTTATTAAAATTTTTTATACTTCAAAATTTGTGAATAAACCTTATATCATAACAAATGTTTATAATAAAAATTAAGGTCCCACTTAAAATCAATTGTTTAAAGTGGAATATTTATATTATTTGAACAAAAGAATATTATAAAACGTTAATATTATAAAAAATTTCATAAATATTAATAAATATAAAATATGTTACATAATTTAATTAAATATTAAGAATGCAACCCAATTATATGTTTACAACTCGAAGTATGAAAGCGGCCATTTTGAACAGTGAATTTAAAAATAAATAATCAAGTTGGAACATGAAAGTTTCAGTAACAAGAAACCGCAAAAAAGTTTTGGAACTAAAGATAAAATTTTAATATTAATATAGTAAAATAAATCTTATTCAAATGCTTTTTTTTCCTATCTTCAACATTTAACTTGATCGTCACCATTTCTTTGTTTGCTCAATCATGCACAAGATTCAAAATTATGATTCCCGGATTATTAAATTATTTCACTATTATTCATAAAAGCCTAACACCAAAACTTTTCGTATATTTTATAGTACCTGAAAACTAATTGTGAACTAAAACTGTTAAATAGTTTCTATTTCTTTTACTCACAAGTTATTTACATGCCCTTGCTTTCCTTTTATAAATAAAGTTGCCTTCATACTTCAAAAATAGTTGGAGGGTTGCTAAATTTTGGTGGACATAATAATAGGTCATACTATTAAAGTTTTGTATTGTATATTATGGTACTTATTGTATATAATTATAATAATAGAATGCAAATGTTTAAATATTTCCAAACTTTATTAGGTCAACGGATTTAAACTATTCATTCAATACAATTTAGATCCGGTATTCTACTTTTCTCCAGGCTTCTATATAACTGTATTGTAAATAACTTACAGCTTACTACCAGACTTAAATCATTTCAATTATTTTTTATCATGCCAGAACATTTTATTTTGGGAATGAGATAGACAAAAATCCGTTAGCGAAAAATTGAAATTTTATTACTGCACAAGCGTCTCAAAAAATCAGCTTTTAATAACGCGTTGCCGTCGCATTTACAAAAGCTCTGATTCAAAAAATAAGTCAGTTACTACTGTTAATAAAACCTAGAAAAATGTCATTTTGAGCACCTGATTATATGAAATGAAATAAATAGGAAATGGGATTTTTTTTAAAAAGCAATAAAGGCGAGACCAAGTTTTTTGGATCGTTTGCGATACCAAAGCGACTCATTCAATGAAACAATTCAAATGAATAAAAATATAGTTTAACTCACACGAGCACGTGGTGCTTGGCCGTTCAAGAAATGATGTTCTGACAGGATACATTGAAATATACATAGCATATTTCATTTTAATCTTTATTTTCTATGCCTAATAACTGAATATTACCGACAGCGGTGAAAACTCTTGAGCTAATTTACTGAAAATGGAGAAAAAAAAGTGACATTTTTTTTATTTGTTTATCTCAAAGTAAAAACTTTTATATAAAAATGGAAAGTTAATTATATTTCCTTTCAGGCATTTTAATTGCCGTCGCATAATTCTTTTTGTGCAAATTGCCACGTTTTTGACAGTTTCTTCTTTTAAAAAATTACTGGAAAAAAAAGAATAATGCGTGAAAAATTAAGGGAAACTTCATTAATTGTTTTAGTGGCTTGGTTGTCACTTCAAAATTTCGTTGCAAAAGAAATCAGAGATTTAAAATTTTTGTGGTTCAATGATGATTTACCTTTCAATGGCTTAGTATGAAAGAAATAGTTTTAAAGTCTTAAAGGGGAAAAAATAAAACCCAATTAACCAAATTAACTTGAGATTAGTTTATTCTGCACATTTTGACTTTACACATAAAAAATTTTGCTTACAACTTGTCTAAAATAAATTTAAAATGTACATAAAATGTAACTATTTAAGTATACTATGTATTCATTTTTATCGTGCCCCAATAAATAATTTGTAAGTCGTTAGATATATATATGCGTAGCGAAAAAATAAAAACAATTATATGTTATGCGAAAAAATTATATGTTTGGGCGAAGAAATGTTTTTCCTGAAAAAGATAAACAAAATCAGTTTTTTTATACCGTCTCATGGTCCCATCTGTCGTATTTAATAAAGTATTTGTAAAAATATAACATTTTAAACATTTTTTCAATTCCTGCTATTGGTTAACACTCTCCCTATTCATGTATGTAGATATATATATCTTGTTCAAATTTTCAATCGTTAATAAAATACTTCTCATTCATCCACTCAAGTTCAATTACATTTTTTTGAACTGGTATTGGATGACACTCGATGCTAATATACTTTTTTTCAAATATTAATTTATTAATGAAATTTAACAAAATTTAAATACTTTAAACAGAGTTTTAGCAGTTTGTAACGAGAATTGAAATCAGTAGGCAGTAGCTCAATCGGTAAAAAGCAAGGATTTCAGTATTTTTCGAGAGAAGGTGAAAAATACAAGTTCATTTCTTAAGAATAACAATTTCTTATCAATTATTTATATTAATTAAAATTATTTTATAAAAATTAATTAATTTTATTAAAACTAAATTATTATTTAATTAAAACTAACTGTTGATCTAAGTAGGAATTAACTTTAAAAAATTTCTATTGCTTGTTTTTCTGCAATTAAAACTAATAAACTTATGAAACATCTAAAATCCCTGTTTTAGATTAATATTATAGATAAATTCTAATAATCAAGATAGATATTAAGGGATCGTTTACAAATTGAAATTACGTACTTTTGCGTTATTTCTATAAATTGTTTCTTTACAATGAATTGATCTACGTTTCTTATTCAGGTTAAGCAGCTATAACTCAAGCAACTTTAATAAAACAATAGGATTTTTTATGCTCATATATGAAAGTTAGTATTATTTTTTTCAAAATCCTGTTTGAAAGAACCATAAATACATGAAAATATTATTAGAATTCAACATCTCCATATATATTTTTTATAAAAAGTATTATTAGAAATAGAAATAACTTATCAATTAAAACTGTCTTAAATTCGTCAAAATAATAAGTTCACAAATTTGAAAAAATTGCTATACTATTAACCAAAAAGAAAATACTTCAAACTTTTATTTCAGAATTCGGCTATAAAAAAGAGAGTGAGGCAAGATAACTATTAAAATTAAGTAAGAAAATTAGTACATTAAAGGAAATTAGGAATTTTCGAAATTTCCTTAAAAAATGTTTGCATCATATAAAGTACATTTTATTTTTATTCGAACCTTAATTACCGTCATTAAGCCTGATTTCAAAAAACAATTATAAAAATTCCTGAAAAATCGAGTAATTATGCGTAGGAACAGGTTTCTTATTTTTATCGGTGTTTGCAATAAAAAAAGGAATAAAACTGTATTAGTAAGCTTTAAGAATTGTAAAGAATAAAAGATACACCGTCATTTATACTCTCATTAATTTTTTTATTTATATCTATTTCAATTTGTTGAGAGATTTTGTTTGTTAGGATCATAGTTATACTCTCAAATGACAATATTCGATGTGGAAAAATCAGTTACCATATTCTTAATGGAACTATATAACAGGAAAAGAAAACTGATATATATACATGAATATTCAAAAGATTATTATTCCTATATTAATTGTGGACACTTAGAAGTCAGGAGAAGCTCAGATACTTGAGTGCATTTTTTCAATTTTTGGCGACCTACTTGTAAGTTAACTTCGAACTTCGAATTTTTGAAACTAATTGGTTTTTATGTGATGAAAGTTAGTTGTTCAGTCTTTTATAATCTAATGAGAAACGAGATTCCCATTTTCTTTCTTGAGAATTCTTAGAAATCGTACAACTCAAGATTAATAAGATAGTTTCAATTTTGTAAGATGCAGGCTAATAAGAAGTGAATAAGTGTTCAGGGAACTATTTATGTTATTAATAAGACTAATTCTTATATTTAAGAAAAATCATTCATCGAAGGAAACAAATTCAGAAATTAATTTAAAACAAAAAAAGTTGAAACCTGCTATCTCAAATTTCACGTTATCTTGTAAGAACATTATTATTTTTAAGTCATTATTTGACTTAATTAATTTAAGTCACAAAACAGTTTCAGCAGGATTGAAACAATCATGTGACTATCAGAATACGCATGCTTCGATATATCGAGAATCAGGCATTCGTGCCAAGTTGTAACTTTTTTGGTGATAAATCGTTAAATGTGACACCCATCTTTACCATTTTCTAATAGCTCTAAAAGAAGAAAATGGATGTCCTAAAACTGATAACTCTCAAATTTTCTGACGGTTCATTTTGTGGCTTCAAAAATCTCAAATCAATACAACATACGTTCTCAAAGGATAAAAACCTTTTTACAACAAAAAAATTGTAACAATGTTGTCAATGATTTAAACTTTTGAATTACAAATTTTCGAATGTTTTTTTTTTTTGCGATAAATTGCCAAATGTTATAATCTTTCGAATTATTTTCTAATAACTTTAAAAGCAAAAAAATGAGTGTCTCAAAAGCGATAAATACCCAATTTGTTGCCTACACATTTTGAGGCTTAAAAATCTCACACCGAAACATCAAGCTCTCTCATTCTAAAAGAATTAAACTGATTTTAGAAAATTTTGCTTTATTAATTATGTAAACTTCATTTTGTTATATTTCTCTTTGAATTATTCACTCCTTACCTCAAAGTGTAAAAGGATTACAATATTTAAAGGGTGGTTTCCACTTGATGACTGCCATATAAGCAAGAAATGCTTCCAAAATATTTTATCAGGCGAGAAGATACTATTTGGTTGAGGTTTTGAAGCCTCAAAATGCATGGGCAGAAAATTGACTATTTATCGTTTTTTATGCAGCAATTTTTCTATTTAAGGAAAATCAGATTCCTAAAAGGAGAATAAACACGATATTACTGTGCAATAAAATCTGATGCTTAAAAACAGGAGCTGTCTCCCCAGAATTTACTCGTGTGCTTTCTTATAAAGATGTTATACTCCTTCCCCTCCACAAAATTGAGGACTTTCGGAAAGACCGGGAATACCACGGGTATGATTTTTATTCTGGAGTCCTCAAAGTCAGAAATCTATGCTCTGTAGTATAGAAAAGAAAATCGATAATTATGTATTTATTGCATCACATTCGTAAATAATAGCTAAAAATTCTCGATTTTAAGTGTACTTTTAGTATTTTTAATAAATAAGGTGTCGATTTTGGTGATTAATCACTTGCATGCAGGTAATACACAAGTGTTAGAAAATTGAAAGTTTATCTTAAAGTATTTTCTTCGCCCGAGTGAAACCAAAATTTAATATCTACATTCATATGCCACATTTTATTTGTCGCTGAGTTACCAAGCATACAAAAGTACAGATCGACAGATGGTCTTTTCCTCTGCGGATTTAGTTTCAAATTTAATATGAATCTGTATTGTAGAAACAATCGAACAATTGGTTGTATGTGTTTGTAATAACGAAAGTTGTCGAGAAATTGCCACATTCGGAAATTCTCAGATTTCGATTGTAGTTAATTGAAATATAAGATTTTTTTATATAAAATAATATTTGTTTTAAATGCTTTCGAAGCAATTTGATAATTTAGAGAATTAAAGAGAAAACATAACGTTATACAACGCAGGTTAGTGTTATGATAACCTCCGTCCTTCTCCGAGGGTCTGCCTCTCAGTGATGACTCATTTCAACAACCAGCAGACCTTACCTCTCGGAGGGCCCGATATAACCTGGCTATTCGAATATAAGTTAACACAATAATAACAAGACAAAGAGAGCAAGCTAGATAGAATTAGATACACGGAATTAACGTCTATAGCTTTGATGCCTTACAAATTTTGAGTCAAATTCAAATAAGGGTTGACCGTGTGTTGGTCCGTACTTCCAGAAATATGTTGTGTTGTTGTGACTAATGGCACTTGCCGTGGACAGTAGATTTTAAGCTTAAGAAATGTGCCTCTTTGTTTTACAAGTAGCGCCATCTAAGGCAAAGAGTACGACCTGGCTACACACACGTCACAACTCTTTTTATGGGGCGGACTTCATTCATGTAGAAACAAAATTTGTGTATGAAATTTTGCTTATCTAGTTCTTAACACGTAATAATTGTATTCACTTGTACGCAGCAACCAGGGTTTTAGTTTGAATTGCTTAAAATTCTTAGAAATCAAGATATTAGATTTAAAGATCAAATATCTAATTTCATCCATCCAACTCAATCGCTTTTATTCTAAGACATACAAAATTTCTTAAACATGTTTTTTGGACTCGGTTAAGTCTGATTCGTCAAAATCCCGAGGGGTGTTTATTTATGAATTTTTTCACTGACACAAGTAAACAAAACCAATATTCAAGGCAAACCAGATAATCACCCTCTAAGACTAATACTCAGCAAAAGAATCAAAACTTCAATTTATGATGGTATTGAAAAAGACTGATGTTGCAGCTCAATAATAATAATAAATCTCTCAAAAATAATCATCATAAATAAAAAGAAAAATATATAATCGTCCATTTTTAGTATCAACCCTTGTTAGATGGAAATAAAACATAGCTATACACTTATCTAAAAACATCAATTTTCGTGAATTTTCCATCGGAGTGTTTAAACAAACATTGTATCACAATCCTCCGATCGACAAAAGAAGAGAAGTTAAATCCATCTTCCAATCATTGCGTCACGTCCGGTCCTTCTCATTTAATCCGAGATCTTCTTGCCCGGAAGGTAATGCAACTTCCTGTTCCAACATTAGCAGGTTAAACAGAGGAACGATGTCTCGTTTCATTTCACTTCGGTACCGGGGAAATTCGCTCTCGTGATTGTGAAACGTGTCCCGGTTCTGTTTTGCGAAGCGAAATTGTTTCTTTGCAATCTCTAGATTTCTTTTCTCTAAGATCGTTTGCAGTAATTTCATGAGGCGAAATGTTTAGAAAACTTTGTAAATACTTTAACAGAGTTTTCTTTGATTTTTGTTACTCCAGAAGAAGTCCGCGAAAAGTAAACTCAACGGTGTTCTTTTTGTTAATTATATCCGGGACATAAGAAAAAAAAGTTTATATCTGTAAATAGTGAACTTCATTCGAAATTTAATGAAATAATAGCAGAGGTCGGAAATTATTGCAAAAAATATTTAATTAGAAAATTAGATGAGCTAATATAATCGGTTTTGTTCATATATAATATTTGCAATGTAAAGACTGCTTTTGTACAAAAATACACAAAAAAGTTTATCGTCTACTTTTAATTAAAATTAAGATATCATTTGAATCAGACGATTTTTAAAATCCATTTATAGATAATTTTCTCCATGGGATATTAATATCGTTTGGTCTGGACCAATTTTTAAGACCAATACGAGCTAGTCAAGATATATTAAAATAAAATAGAAATTTAAAAAATAGTGATAGCAGAAGATAATGAATACTTGTCTCCACTATTTCATCAACTCTGCCGAACGAAAAAAAATTAACTTGGTAGATGTTTTAGTTTAATAAGGCATTTAATTTTATAACTAAGAATTTTTCAATCAGAAGAATTTTTATAATTAAGAATTTTTTCCTTAATTAAAATTTATGTGAAAAAAAGTCATGTTCCGGGTAAATTGCCAAAGGCTACATTTGCTTATGCCCGATTTTTTAAAGCAATTTATACTAACGGATATTATCCCAATTTACTTCTCAAAGAACATAATTTAATAATCGTGCAAAATGACAAATATTTTAACGAGTTACTTTTTTATATTGTTAAAACTTGACAATTCTTTTTTTAAATGTAGCTTATTTGAAGCGCTAAAAAATGTGAGGCCTAATAATGCTTTGATTTTGTAAGATTTTCTTTATTATGTATGTTTAAGAATATATGAAAAATTTCATTTTTATACGATGAATCATCTTTGTTTTAAACCTTCGATCAGACTTTGAAAATGTGATATTGGGGAAGACAACTGAAAGTAAACATTTCGAAATGAAAAGTGAACAATGACCTACAGATTTTTGCCTTTACTTTTTCTATTATTAAATGCAGGCATAAGGAAAATTTCAAAAAATTAAATGTTAAAAGTCTTATAACCTCTTAAATATATTTTGATGGAGAAAAATTCAGTGTGAACTCAATAAAATGCTAAAGCCTACGGAAATAATGATATTTTTTTAATATTTTCGTTACGTTTGTTTATTTACTGTAGAAATAGGAATGTTGTCGAGTAGGTTTCGTAAAATAAATTCCCATTCATTTCCTTTAAGAGTCATAATATTGAAATATCTTTTAATGGTTCGTCAAATATCCTCAATCTAATATCTGAATTTTGAGTTCCAAAGATGGGTTGTTAAAATATTTTAACTTTTAATCAAATATTCAAGATCTAGTGCCAGAATTTTGGTAATTTGGAGGTAACAGTTAAAAGGAAAAAATGCATAAACTCAAGATTCTACAAAATTAAAAGGACGCCAAAATTCTGAACTTTACCAAATCTAAAATAAAGTGTACTTTGACACATTAAAAAAAGTTAAATTTTTAAACGACGCCAGAAAAATACGTAATAATTCTATAAAAGCTGACAAATTTATCGTGTGACATAAAATCTTATTCTTTGAGCTCCAGTTATAAAACAGCCATTAAATAAGCATATAATATGCCAAATAAGACACTAAAAATGTGAAAGTGCTAGCATATGAGACAAAATTAAGGCAAAATGTAGCGGAAACAATTTTAAACGATAAACTTTAAAGTTAAATAACTGCTGACATATATTAAAACGTATAAAGAAACAATAATAAAAATTTCTAAAGAGAGAACTTGATTTCAAGTTCGGCAAAAGCTCACGAACGATAGTTACCCTTAAAAAGTTAAATAAGTTTAAAATTTCAAAGAAAAAAAGACAATTGTTTAATACAGCTCTAAGTAGTTTTAAAGTTTGATTGAAATTACAGAAGTAAATGCACAGATATGAAATTTATGCCAATCTATAGCTGAAATTTTAAAATACTGCAAATATTTTGAGCAGTGATAAGTTCCGAGATTATGGCGGAAAAATACAAAATCATGCTCTTCTCCCTACATTTCATACCTTTTAGGGGTCGTAGCACTTTTTTTAATACAAGAAAACTAAATACTTTAAACATTCTAATTCATAAGTGTATATATAAATATATATTCTCCAAATTTGATTATCTAATTTACCACTCGTTTTTATCCAAAATTATAAAATTTGAATTTTAAAGTCGAAGAATGCACTATTTATCACCAAATCTTTTGTTACGAATATCGCTGAATTCGCTTATAGTGGTGTGAAGATACAATCAGCAAGCCTCAGTACAAAAGAGCAAGACGTTCATTTACACAAAGACACGAAAAGAAAGACGACAAGTTCACAAACGACAGAAATTTTCAGCCAAGACAGAGGACAGCACAAAGCAGCAGACGGTAACCTACAAGTAGTAATCGATCACAGCACTCAAAGTGGCCAGACAAAATCTAGCAGGAGAAAGGTTCTTCAGAGCTTTGCACTACGATCTCTCCAAACGGCTTAACTTTTTACTATCTCCTAGCTTTAGCTTTCGACTTACAACCACTCGACTGGCTACTCCAACAACTATACGTCACTGCTTCCACATAGACAACAGGACTCGAAACACAGCTCAGTTCAGCACACGTTGAACTCCGCCATTTCTTCGCTATCTTCTCAAAGACTCGTTACTTGTCTTCTCGTTTCTTCGCTACCATCTCAATCCAATTAACACACACTGTAGCTTTAGACTGCTGGCCTTTTACCACCTGCGGAAGGTGGGACGAGAGCCTTCTAGACCAATCAGGGTGCATATTTGTTTCTATTGGATGGATCATGAAAATTCTTGAAGTGTCCAGCATTAACTTTTTTGTCGCCAAATTTGCCAAATGAGTCGTCAAGCCCTGACATCATTAACGAAGCATCCACTCAACACGAAACAGGGCTCATCGTAAAATGGTTTTCCTTGCGATAACACTATTCGTGCTGGGAAGAAAAATTACAGGTTTCTAACACTATGAAAATATACGAAATTAAATTCTTAAGATTTCTTTTGTATATTAAATCTAAATATGTTTGCAGTTCACAGTGTCTTTGACGTCTGACTGAAATGTCCTTTCAAATAATATTTTGTCAATCTGTATTTCATTAATGTGCGTATACATTTATATGCTTCCTCTTGAAAACTTGTTTAAAACATCATCACATCTATGAAAATAATTTAAAACCGTGTACATTATCTAGTAGCAAAAGTTAGAGATAAAATCTATAAAATTGTTGATGAAACTTAATTTTTACATCTTATTAACACCCTTTATCTTGAATAATTATAATACTTATTTGAAAGATAAATGCTTCAGTAGAGATTATCGGCTTTTAAAAAATTTAGAATTGATTAAACCCTAGTAATAAAAGCATATTTTCTTTATTTTTGATGTTTTTCGTAACTTAAACAGCAAGTAATATTATGAATAAATTACCATCTGTAAAAATACCCTTAGCAAATTTGCAATCCACTTTCATCCGATTATCCTACTTACATTTCTGAAGCTCTTCGAAATTATCAAATTCTTATAAATCGAGACAAGAAAACTAAAAAATAAAAATTACTCTCCCACTTTCTTGAGTTGTGTGTGTCTTCGAAGAACAAAAGTATCCCAAATACTTGCTCAAGAAGAGACACTTGTCTTCGAGTACACCGCTTGGAATTAAATTAAAAGTTCTCGAACAATTTTAATTAAGGTGAGAGCGTAACAAGTTAACAAAAAAAGATCTGTGCTTTGGAAAAGAAAGAATTCAACAAAATCACATCGAGACAGTACTTGATGGAAGTTGAAGAAATTCCCCGAGTAAACTTTTTAATGTGATTATTTCTTTAATCTGGATGTCTGGAGACAAAGAAGAATTTTTTTTATTGAAACATGCAATGATATGTTGTATTTTATATATAATATTTATTAAAATTTACATTCATATAAATAACAATATCATTCTAAGTTATATTTACATTTTTGGGAATTAAAGATATTGTTATGAAAATTCCCACAACAACGATATGAAGATGCAGGTAAATTGCAAATTTTACTGTCTACGAAATGTGTATTGAATAGCAAAACAATCTACACTTAACATCACATCACACCTCCCTTTCTAGGGCTCAAATGGCCCCTTTCCGGGTTGGTATAGATGTAGATGGACTTTATTTTTAAAAAAAACGTTACACAGTTGTTGTTACATTATTGGAAAGAAACATACAAGAGACACAAAATACACAGACATATAACTTAACAATAAGTGATAATTAGAGTGTAGAAGGTCTGGAGTACAACAAAATGGATGAATGAATATCATAATGTACAGTACGGATGAGAATATGAGGGAATTAAAAAAACAATCCACAAATACACAACGAATTAACATTATTTACGGGTAATAGCAAAGTCCTAGAACGCATGCCGAAAAAAAGACGCTCTCTCAAGCTAAGCCAACTATAGTAACTCGTTTTCCGAACTGACTTACTCGCTCCTCCTTTGCCGCGCCTTTTATAGTGTCCCTCTAAGGTGGGTGGGGCAAACGTAGAAACAGCGTGGACGCCCAAGGCGAATGTGGAAATTTCTCCAACCTTCCCGAGGACTAAATCTTTATTTCTTAGCTACCATTAGACATTTAAACGTGTATCAAAACCGTTAAAAACCTCATTATGTCACCAAAGTACCTACATCATTTAAGTAATCAAATATAGCGATCTTCTGTTGGAATTCCTCTTGGAACGGTTTTTCCTCACTGACACATGACTCCATTATAACTAATTTTATACAATTAAGTAACGCAAAAATTATAACAATATAAACAGAAAAATTAAAAATTTGAATTCGAAATTTTACCAAATATCCATGTTTCAGAACTCCTTGACTCTAAAAAATACATTTTTAGGATATCTACCAGCTGTCAACATGATAACTCAAAATGCATAGAGTAAGGTGGATGAAATTTGGTATGTTGTCTATATAACAAATTTTTGAATTTCTATAGAATCTTTTTAGCCGAAATCTTTCTTAGAAAGTCTGTCTGTCCGAATATAAGTTGACACAATGACTAAAATTAAATGAAGAGAGCTACTTGGATAAAATTTATTGCATGATCTAAAGTGTAGATATGTATCAAATTTGAAATAAAATACTTAAAGAGATTTTTATCTTTCGATCTATATTTTCTCTTGCATATAAACGCTCTAACTCTAACTCAATAACTTAAATAAAAGTAAATTATTATGTGGGAATGGTTTATAGCTTATTGTTGGTCATTTTTCCAAACATTTCTTTTTCCTTTCTTACTACTTGAGTTATGCGTATGTCTAAATGAATTAAGCATTTTCGTTTTATTCATTGGCAACATTCTTGTCTAAAATTGTTAATCGCTGTGAATCGTTTGCCCTAAAGCCTCTTTTAGTGTTTTTTATAATTTGTTTAGATGTTTTGCTAACTGTGTCTGCATCCGCAATTTTATTCGTGATGCTCAAAGTTGATGTATTGTATTTCGTCTATATACTGTATAAAGATAAGCCAGTTTTATTTTTATTCATTGTTTAAGTTTGATAAAACTAGTAACAGTTGATAATGAAAATTTTTCAATCGCTGTGAATCGTTTACTCTGAACTTTCCTTCCAGTGTTCAAAATGAAGCCTTTAAAGAATTCATAGACCATTTCAATTATTTGAATTCTATATACGAAAATTGTATTACATAATATTAAGTAAAAGTAAACTTCTATTGGGATTTTATATTCTTGTTCCATTAAAAAATAATCTTTTCTTGAGAAAATGTGTGGAATATTTTATTTGAAATCGCCTAAAAATTTTCGAAGGCTTTCAAGAATAGAAATCAAAAATTCCTAAGTGCGTTAAAACATCTGAGTTGAGATGTCCGTCGGCTGCCTCTTTTAATGTTATGGCACTATGACTTCTTTAACGACTTTTTAATGGTGGAGTTTGCAGTGTTCTTAACTCTGTCAGTAACGATTACTAGGCACACTTCTTATGGTCGTTAACCAAATGAAACTCTCGAGTTAAAAAAAAAAGTACTTAGACAGCGAAAGTAGAAGAAAAAAAGTTCAAAAATCTGGAATTTAAGAAGAGTCGATCGAAGCTAAAAAGTTGCAATGAAGAAATCTATTGGAGAAGAAAAAAATCTAAGACTAACTGAGTTCTTTTTTATTTTAATTCTTTTTAGAAGATAAGTGATTGATTTGATTGAGAATAGCGAAAAGTCAATGAAGCTAATGCTTAGTTAATAATAACTAAATGATTGATTAGCTGCAACTTATGCTCTCACAATACAAAAGGACACAGCACATTTCATTATTTATTTCTTTAAATATTTTACGACTAACTTCCTAAAAATTTGATATTTTTAGATTTTAAAAAATATGAGATAAGAGATTCTCTAAATTTCAAACATATATATTTCTCAGTTGATTTTATTTTGTTTTTAGAGATTATCTAAAATTTAAAATTTATCTAACGTTTAAAAGCAAAATTTATACAAAATTTGTTAAATATAAAAAAAATCAATTTATTATATCAAATTCATTTTAAGTATGGTCATTTGATAATCTAGTTTAATAAATAATATGACAAAGTTTTAATCTTTATTATCATGTGAGAACATGATGTTGGTTTGGTTTAATGTTTTGAAGCTTCAAAATGTGTAGGCAACAAATCGCTTTCAGGCATCAGTTTTTTTTTGTATTTAAAGTTATAAGGAAACAATGCAGAAGGTTGTCACATTTGGCGATTTATCGCCAGAAAATCATCTAAAAATAGAAATTTAATTTGTAATTCAAAATTTTTGATCAATTTCAAAGTTATAACATTTTTCAATGCCTATTACTAGCTCACACTTTCCCTATATATATATATATATATATATATATAATCTTGTTTACATTTTCAATCCTTAACGACATACTTTTTATTCATCCACTCAAGTTTATTTTTTAACTTTTAGTGGATGACATTATACGTTAATGCAGTTTTCTTAATGTATTAATTCTTTAATAATTAATTAACAACTAACTTTCTTGCCAAAATTCTTCATTTCCCCGCCGCCAAATAATTAAAGAATTCAGTTTGTTTTTTCCACACACTAATGAGGTTAGGCTTAACACGTTTCTGCCCTTTACTTTTAACGATTCTGTTTATATTCATAATGTTTGATGCATTTAAAATTGAATATTGTCAATGAATCGATTTTTTAAATTCATTTTGAAGTTCTTTCAAATGAAAATAATACAGAATAAAGAAAATTAGAAATTCCTAATCTGCAGTGCGTTCCCCAACTGATGTAGAAAAAGCATGCATTTTGCTTTGTCAAAATTAGCTTTGAATCCTCAATTAGCGTTGAAAATTCAAAGATAGTAAAATTTTTGATCAATTATTTACAGTTATTTCAATTGTCAGGCCTATAAATAGGCCTAAAAAGATTGTAATTTTTTTTATTTATATTGATTAATTGAGCATTATTTCATCACTTTTTCTATGACAAACCTTCGATTACAAATTACAGAAAGCAGAATCAGTTTCGAATTTGAATTCGTTTATTATTTCAGAATGAAATGATTCCAAATAGCACTAAGAAATCGTTCGTGTGCATTTAGAAATCGTTTATTTAAATGAACCAAACCGTAGATAAATTAATTAAATTGTTTCACGCTTCTTAAAGAGCATTACTGAAATAACTGCAAATAATGTTCATTTCGAAATACAGCGTGGGCAACCCCCATGACTAAAAGAGTTCTATGTTACGGCCTTCATTAATTAAAATGTCATTAAAATATTTCGAGGTTATTTGAGCTGGAAAACTCAGTAAATGTAGGGAAGATTTGTCGAGTTAAAATCTCATTACTTGGTGTTTACATCAAAACGGAGGTGCTCTTATTAACCACGATTTCAGAAATTCCTCCTTAAAATATTTCTTCAATAGAATGTTTATTTTCTGAATTTTAATATTTGCAAAATTCTAGTAAAATATTCATTTGAAAACACAAATATAAAAATATTTTTGAAAATATCCAAGATTTTAATTATGCAAAATATATATCTGAAATGTTTATCTGAATTCAATTATTTCATTCGCTCGATTTTTGTTTCAAATGAGGAATTAAACCTATTTGTAATTCGTAAAACATGTATGATCATTTTATGACTAAACATTTGGAAATAAAACATTGTTTTATTTCCAAATGCACATGTTTAGAAGCTTACTTATTACAGTTTGTTTCACAAAGGACTCATTCTTTTAATTACTATAAATTTTGATAACAATTTTAATATTGATACTAAGAAGGAGATTGATAAAAATATTAAAACCTATTATGATTATTTTGAAATCTGTAAAACTTAAGTTTTAAATTAATTACAAATTATTGGATGATATCTTTTATAGTTGCAAAAAGACGCTCTTCGTTAAAAACAATTGTAAACCTATTGCAACTGGCTTAAATGCGTAAAGAAACAGGAAGAAAACTAATTAAAAAATAATTTTCTTTATTCATTAAAAAATAATAAATAATGACTAGTAATTTACTTGAAATTATTAATCAGCTTTTAATTATTTAAATTAATTTTTATTATTGGAAGTACTTTATTCGTATTTCAAATTACTTATTACTTCGAATTATTTATTTACATTTATCGGTATATTCACAAGGGATAAAAATGTATTTAGTTTGAAGACAATATAATAGAAAATGTTTTTGTTTATTTCAGGTATATATTTATATTTATCGGTATATTCACAAGGGAT
>JAOUZG010009324.1:4355122-4392517 GCA_026289955.1 Argiope argentata
CTGCCTTTGTATTTGCAATACACTAAGTTATTGAGCATAATACTGTACTGTTGACACTCAAAATCTGAAACTCCGAGCTTTTGTGTAGAAATATAGTGGCCTGGTTGTAAGGTCTCAACTCGTGTTCCGAAGGGTTTCAGTTTCGAAACCCGATTCCCTTGAAAAACCGTCTTGAACTGAGGTCTTCTGTACATTAAATCCTTCAGGACCATACTTCCTCCATATGATGTGGTGTGGAGAGGGGGGTGTCAGCTCAGTAGTCCTTCACATTTGGACCCAGTTGAAAATTAAGAAGTTCAAAATTGTCCTAGTGTTGCTTTACAACGGGACGTTAATATAAACTAATCTAAACCGCGATTTTGTGCACGTGTCAGAAGTTGTTTATTTCGCCAAAAAAGTGACGAAAAGAAAGTTGAAGGGATGGAATGCTTACATTTAGCAATAGGATAAATTTGCAGAATTAAGAGGCTTAATAATCGCTACTCTTTTCCCGTTCCACCCCTTAGCGAAGTACAATAGTCAGAAAGTACTACTCTCGGAATTTTTAAACTTACAGTAAATATTGTTACAAATCCCTGATATGGCTTAAATTAAATTGCATCTTAAAGTGCGACCATTTTAAAACGTGCTGAAATTCATAAGCATCTTTCGTATACAACCTCTGCACAAAAGACAGAAGAACGTACGACGTACGGAATGGAACTTGTTCGCGACTCCAGTCAACCCCCGAAATGATCTGAAAACTCATTAATTACTTCCAGACAACCACAACCCGTGAATCTCGGGTAATCGCGTGCCCGTTGACGTCGAAATCGCGTGCACGCCACCCAGATTCCATGCATTTAAATGAATTACCCTCTTTGAGCGTCTCATTAAGCTTTCATTCCGAGAAATATCGGGGAGGGGGAGGAGAGGGTACGCATTGTCTGGTTCAGATCGTTCGTTTAGGAGGGATAGGATTCTCATTTCAGTAACTCCCTCTTATAATATAGTCTTCGGTGGAATTTTCTCGAAAATAAGTGAACGTTTCCTATCGAATTTCTCTCTCAGGAACAAATCTTCGTCCAATGTATGTGGAGAAAGTAATACCTATTCTTAGAGGTATTTAATGTGAAAATATTTATACTTTCGAACGTGGATATGAATAGATATGAAAGGAATGTATGTGAAGGGATGAAATGAGTGAGGTTGTAAGGGACAAGAAAAAGATTTGTGAATTTAGGGACTTTTTAATCATTCAATCCCTATTGCCGAGTTCTTACAAATATATTTATAATATAATAAACTGAGCATATTATTGAACAGTTTACTCCCGTACTCTCAAATTCTCCACGCTTTTGCGCATGCGTCAGGTGGCGTTTATTTCACCAAAAGAAGGTACGTGAGTAAAGTTGAAAGGATGGAGTGCTTGCATTTAGAAATTTGGTGATTACAAATTATTCGCAGACTTAAGAGGCGTAACAATCACTCCTTTTTCTGCGCACCACCACTTAGCGAAGTGCAAGCGTCGAAAAGTACTAGTCTCAGAATTATTAAACTTGCAGTAAATATTGTGACAAATCCCAGATATGGCTTGTCTGCAATGTTTTTATGTATCTCAAAACAGTGAGTGCACATTTTCTAGTACATACTCTTAATGAACTGGAAAATGTGCTTGTCTAGACCTCCTGTTATCTAAGCATTATCCTGTTAACAGTATCTTAGATCTGTTTGGCAGAGATTAGGTAACTGGGTTTTAGTAGAATACACATTAATAGAGTGTTTAATAAATAGAAGAAATATTTGTGATGCCTTTTCGATGTAAATATTAAAAATTGAAAGTTAAGTTTACTTTTAACGGGATCTTATCTTTATACACCACACTCAAACAAGAATTAATCACTAAAATAAGATTGCTAGCAAAAGTAATCCACAAACAAAAAAATAATAAAAGGCTGAATAAAAATATAGATAAAACATTAAAAATTACTCTCTATTAGAATTTATGAATAGAGAATATATTGAATGAATAAATATATTAGAAAACACAAATTACTGACTTCAGATCATTGATCATTTTTGCAATCCATTGTGAAAACTTTTAAATGAAATTTGAAGTTGCCGATTCCTTATCTACTTTTATTCGTGGTTAGGCTATTCCCTCAAAGATAAATTAATCTAAACATCAAAAAAAAATGTCTGTATTAATCAACGCCAAATCAGAAATTGGAAATAACACATTCACTAATGCTCAGCGAAAAGCTGTGGGGATTTTTTTAAACTTCGCTCATCCTTACTGATTTCATTGGATTTAGTCGTCCTGAATGTTAAATAGATGTCAAATCATTGACCCTTTGACCTTGAAGCCAAACTTAATGATCACATCGAGATGAATTTGGCTCCTTTATCGATAAAAATGAAAAAGCTGGAGAAGGCAAGAATTTTAGCAATTCATGGATTAAGGAAGTAAGACACCGAGATCCTTCTAGAAAATTTTATACGCATACGAAAAATTGAATATTCTATTTGAAATGTTGATCGTTCAGTTGATTCTTCAATTATTTTAGGCTAAGGGCTATTGTGCTGTTATTTAAGTAGTTGTTTCGTTTTTCAAGTATTTTGTGATTTTCTACAAATGCTTCTATTTATGCATATTGGCTAGGTTTATGTCAAATGTACTTCTTGACTTCGGCGCATTCATAGAACAAAGTGGCATCTTTCTGTGTCAAAAAAAATTAGATTTATCAAAGATTGCATCAATGGGGGATTACGATAGCAATAGATTGTTACAACCCTGTAATTTTGCTTCCCAGCAAGAGTATTGCCATCGAAACAAAGACCGCTTTACGATCAGCCCTGTTGCGCGCTCAGCAGGTGATGCGTCACTATTCTAAGAACTTCGCGACATTTGGCGACTTGGCGACGGATTGGGTGATTTTGATAACAAAATGAATATTGTTGGAAACTTCAAGAATTTTAGAGACCATCCAATAGAAACTGAGATGCGCCCTGATTGTTCTAAAAGGGTTTTGGCAAGCTACCCGGGAGCTATAAAAGGCTGGCAGTTTCACGCTGTGTGCGTGCGTGTGCGTGTATTGAACTGAATTAAGC
This sequence comes from Argiope argentata, assembly GCA_026289955.1. Classification (NCBI taxonomy): domain Eukaryota; kingdom Metazoa; phylum Arthropoda; class Arachnida; order Araneae; family Araneidae; genus Argiope; species Argiope argentata. The sequence goes on from JAOUZG010009324.1 coordinate 4,358,213, forward strand.
CGTAAGGGAGGCGGAGTAGAAGACAAGTTACGAGTCTTCGAGAGGATAGAGAAGCAACGGCGAAGTGCCAGTGTTGTAAGCAGTTCAAGCGAGTGCTGAACAGATGCGGGCTTAGCCCTGCTGTCTATGTGAAAGCAGAATCGTATCATGTGTGGAGTAGATAGTCGTGTGGTAGTGAGTCGATAGATAAAGCGAGGAGACAGTAAGAACTTCGGCCGTTCAAATTTAGCCTGCGATCCTTACTCCAAATCTATAAGTTTCAGACATTTTTTTAGAAGTCCATTCAATGAAAGTCTATATGTCCGATTGTCAGAATATATGATAACACGACAGCTATAAACCGAAAAGAACTAGGTGGATACAGATTTACAATCTAAGCTATTGATATGTAAAATACTTGAAACTAAATTTGTCAAAGAGGTGACCATCTATCATTCTGTATTTTCAGAAGCTTGTAAAAGCTTTAACTCTAAAACGCATTAACTTATATATACAATTTTTGTGGTGTGATTTTGTCAATATAATTTTAATTCCTATTATAATAAGATTTCAATCACTACGAAATTTCTCTTGTACTGTGGTGGATTAACAACATTCCAAACGATTAATCACTAAATGAAATCACTTAAGATCGCATTCCAATAATTTTTTTCCTGGCAGTTGTTGGTCAATCGGATGCTGTTAACATTTTCCATAAATTCTGTTTTAATGTATTCGTTTTCATCTCCGTTACGTATCATCAAATTAAACTGAACTGAAGTTGGAGTTTTCACTTTAGTAATTTAGTGAAACAAAATATTTTTTGATTGATTTTGATTCAATTGTCAGGCGCTTAGGTTTTATCGAAGTAAAATTTAATAATATTTTATAACTGTGTCATATTTAGTTAATTCAGTGGATATGCGATTCAAGTAATACGTACAACACATGGAAATAGCGAGAAATTATAGTAGCAGAGAGTAAACATGTTGTAATGGGAATTTCCATTTTCATGCGTTGCCTCGTGTTTACAAGGGACAACCTCCTATCCAATATCCATTAAAAATATTTGGCAGAAAATAAAGATTATATTATTCCCAAAAGGCATTTTTGCCTCTGCAAAACTGAAACCATCCCTACCTTGTTTATTTGCATGATATTGCTTTAAAACTTTTCTGTCCGCATTCGTTACTTTCAGTGCCAGGGTATTTTCTGGGCTTTCAGAAGAGAACCTGACGTTTTCTTTTTAATAAAACCTTTTATCATCTTTTCCCATGTTTATTTTACTGCCTCTTTCTAGAAATAATATCATTTGGAAATAACCAACCATGAAATAAATTGTCTCCGTTCTTTTTATTTCGTGATTTACGTAATGCCCGAGAAAGTTGTGAACATTGGGAGAGGAAATAATGTTATTACATAGTTCATTTTATTTTTAAAAAATATTTGCATTACAATCGGAGATACTTTGTTGACTCGGAAAGAAAAATGGTGATACAATAAGTGCGTTGAAAATGTTGATATATACACATAAACGGCTCCATTTTGCAAGCATCTTACTTTTAAATTTTTCGCCACTCTGATTTTAAATGCCACTTTTGCATCACTTGAGGCGAATTAAATGAAATATACATCTAAAAATATATCTATGAATTTAAATCATTCTTGTAGTGAGTTGTTTAGAATTTTTTCCATAATATGATTATGTAAAGAGGAATATTACCCTCTTAAATCGCAGATGACATCATATTTAAATTTTTACAATTACGCAGAATTATTCGGGGGAAAAATTGCACCAAACACAAGGGAGTAAAAGGTTTTTTGCATAAGACAACATAATGAAAATGTGATGAAATTGAATCAGAGAGTTTTATTTGTCCACTTCGACTCAGATTATCCAAATACTGCAAGTATTTTTTAAGTGCACTGCTTTTGAATACAATATCAATTTAAAAGAAATCTGTGTCATTCCAGAAACTGCCGATTGTGGTTTCGAGCATTGATCCTCTTTCGGTGGTTATAGACATATTTTGTATATATTAGTTAATTTTTTTTATAATTCATGTTTTGAATCTGACATTGGTTCCCAGAGTAATCGGTTTCATTTGTAAATAAGAGTGTTACATTTATCTAATAATGGATGTTGAATAAATACCATAAGTGACTTGTTTGACGGAGGGCCTTCCCAGGTCAAGAGACTTCAATCTCCTGTATATGGAAGAGATGAAAGTAAACCTTGCCTCCCCAGCGAAATTTCTGGGTCGTTTCTTAAGTATCCCCTGCAGGAGAGATGGTAGGAAAGGGATGACGAATTGAATATATACCATTTCATTGACCCACTGCCATATAGACATGGTTGATTACTTCTGTGATAAAAGCGAAGGTTCTCGAAAATGCAAGAATTTCAGCGATATCTCTGATGCAATTTGAGGGCAAGAAATTCTTCTAGCTTTTTCGATGTACCACCGGAAACTAATCTAGAACAAAGGTGGGGCTTGATTGAATTCTCTCTTTGGAATATAAGTATGATGGTAATTCTCTAGTCTATATTGTGTAGCATTGTCATTTAAATTATCTATTTGCTGCTCTTGATTTCTACAAATGCTACTTTTTTACGTTTGTATTGAGCTTCGCTGGCTATATTATGTGCTTTTATCGCAAAAAAAGTACAATTTTTTTGTAACTATGGATTCTGTTTTGATGCTTTCTTTGAGGTTAGCAACCAACAACTCATAGGATAATGGAATTGACTATTAAAGGGATGTCGGCTGTGTGCCGAAAGTAAATATGTCATTAGATTGTTGCTAAGTACGCAAGCAAAACTAAATGTCTTTGTATGCAAAGTTTTTTTTTCGCATATTCCTTAGAAGAAAGCTAGACATTTATAAATGACGTGATTGTTTTGGAATACTCTTTATTTTAAGTGAAAAAGTTCTAATAAAAAATCATTCTAAAGCATTGAACCTCTCCAACAAACAGATAAACCAGAAAATAAAATTTAATATGAAAATTTAACTGAATTTTATCATTGTAAACTTTTTATTTTCTTTTAGGGAGAGTATTAAGGAACAAATAATATTTAAAAAAAGTTTTCTTTATAAGTCAATTGCTACTTCGGTGAAAAAAGGAAATTTTTATTTCATTTGCCTTTTATTAAATAATAACAATTAATATAAATAATTTATCAAATAATTATTGATTTTCGAGAGAATTGAGCTCGCACTCTTCACCTTCACGTGAAAAATACTGAAATCTCCGCATTTTCCCAACTGAGATACTGCCTGTCGATTTCAATTTTCATTACCAATTTCTAACAGTCTATTTTAAGTATTAAAAATGTATTAAATTCAATGAATAAACTAATATTTGAAAAAACTGTAATATCTAGTGTCATCCGCTAAAAGTTATAAAAACGTATTTGAACTTGAGTGGATGAATCAAAAGTATTTTATAAACGAATGAAAATTTGAACAAAATTAATAAAGGGAGAGCCTGAATTATTAGTAGGAATTGAAAAAGCAGCAAATTATGGGAATGAAATTCAGTATTTCATTTTTACGCAATATTGCAAATTTATGGTGAAAAGTAGAAGAATTCCGCCAAAAGATTAACCATCTGTCAATTTGTCTGTAATATACGTCATGAAAACGTAAGGAGACAGTTTTATAATTTGGTCTTATAGCATACAATTGTAAAAAAACGTTCACATTTCTGAATAAAAGTTGTCAGAAGATTAAAATAAAGTAAAATTAAGTAATAAAAGAAACAAATAAAATAAATAATAGGTATTTAAAATAAAATAACAGAGAATAATATAGTGAGCAAGTAAAGAAAGTGGAAGACAGATTAACAAAAAAATAGAATACAAAAACAGAATTATCTCTTGACTTCACTGGTTAAAAGCTTGTGAATAGCATTTTTGAAACACAAAAAACTTCAAAGATGAAGTCCTGGGCAGAATATTAAACAGAAAGTTGAGATTAGATTCTTATTCATTCTTCTCGATTTTTGAGTTTCTTATTCTAGAAGGGTATATTGGTGTTCGACATTTCTGAAGTGTAGTAACGTTTTTCAATTCTCTTTTGCAAAAACATTTCTGATAGTTTTAAAAGATCTATGCCCTGTGAAAACTAAAATTCTGTAGAAATACTCTTTTGTTCATTTTTTGAGGGGGGTGCATTTATCAAAATAAGCTGTAATTCCTTTTTCTTTATAAAATCTGTTTAATATTTCATGCTGTTTTTGCGTGAATTTTAATGTTACATTTCAACCAGATTTTAGAGGTAAATACCAATATTTTGCTCTGTTGTTTTTGTTTGTTTGTTTTTACCACATCGTCACTTTTCTCATTCTCTTAATGAGGATATATGCTTTCGCTAAACCCAGCTCTGTACAATTTTCTTTTAATATTATTGAGCACGTTTCTCTTCTCGTTATGAAAATCTTGAGTCACTAATGTTATGCAAATAACATATTGCTTTGGAAACGGTCCTTTGTTTGCGCAATAAAACAAATCTAGTTTCTCAAAAAAAAGGAGGAGGAGGAGAATTTAGTTTATAAATATTCGGAAAACATGGAGTAAGTTTAACAAAAACTCAATCTAGATGTACACAAAGTAAAAAACCTTAGAGAAAATAACAAAGCACTCGAAGAAACAAATCTCTGTTAAAATAGCAAGGCAACAGCACTCAGCAGCCGAAAACAGCTGAAGAGCTCGCTATCATTTTAAACAGAGAACACAATTTCTCATGTTTGTATAAAATTTTCTGGAAGGATCTCGGTATCTAGTCTCCTTAAGAAGAGAATCGCCACAATCTCTGCATCCTCTGCAACTTTCATATTTGTCCAGAAGTAACCAAATTCTTCACAAAATGATCTTGAAGTTTGCTTCAAAGTCCAAGGGATAGAAAACTTAACACCCATTTACCATCTATAATAGATTAATCCAGCGAAATCTGTGACGCTCGGTCCTTATGCACAATTCCTAATTTCTGATTTGACTTCCAGTAGCTCAGGCCGCATTTTTAATGAATAAATTTATTTATAATTGTAGGAATAATTTAACTATAAATAAAAAATAGATATAGAATTGTATGCATCACATTTCATCTAGATTTTTTATACTACATTGCAGAAACTATCAAATAACTGTGGTCAGTAAGTTTTCCTATTTCATATTTGTGCTGTTTTATTATGGTCTCTCTTCGCAGATCAAATCGAAATGATTATTATTTTCTTTCCAAGTTTACTTTTTTTAAATTTAGCATTTTATTTTATTTTTTGTTAGTGCTTTACTCTTCTCTTCAAATATCAGGAAGTAATTCTTATTTTTGTGTTTGTGCAGATAGAGACGATCCCATTACAAGGAAGCAAAATTTCTAATGTCATTATAAATTTGCAAATATTGTATTACAAATTTATGTATATATTTTATTTCTTAAGCTCTCTATCAATGTGTATTACAATCCTTCTTAGGTAATGTCTGACAATCAGTCTATACTAGTACATTTCTAGTTGATTTGTAATAGATATGTTTAAATATGTTTTCCGCGATGGGAGTAACACTATAGGAAAGCAATATAAGGGATTTGTAATAATATTTACTGTTAGTTTCCCAATTCGAGACTAGTACTTTTCGACGATTGCATTTCACTAAGGGGTGGTGCACTGAAAGAGCAGTGATTGTTACGCCTCTTAATCTGCAAATAATTTGAAATCAACCAATTTCTAAATGTAAACACACCATCCTTTCAGCTTTACTCTCGTTCCTTTTTGGTGAAATAAACGCCACCTGACGCATGCGCAAAAGCGTGGAGACTTTCAGATTACGAGAGTAACAGTGCAATAATATGCTCAATAATTTAGTGTATTACAAATATATTTGTAAGAACTTGTCTATAGGGACTGAATGATTAAAAAGTCCCTAAATTCACAAATCTTTTTCTTGTCCCTTACAACCCCATTCATTCATCCCTTCAAATACATTCCTTTCATATCTACTCATATCCACGTTCGAAAGTATAAATATTTTCATATTAAATACCTCTAAGAATAGGTATTACTTTCTCCACATACATTGGACGAAGATTTGTTCCCGAGAGAGAAAGTTGATAGGAAACGGAGTTCACTTATTTTCACGAAAATTCCACCCAAAGACTATATTATAAGAGGGAGTCACTGAAATGAGAATCCTACCCCTCCCAAACGAACGATCTGAACCAGACAATGTGTTCCCTCTCCTCTCTCCATATTTCTCAGAATGAAAGGTTAATGAGACGCTCAAAGAGGGTAATTCATTTAAATGCATGGAATCTGGTTGGCGTGCACGCTATTTCGACGTCAACGGGCACGCGATTACCCGAAATTCACGGGTTGTGGTTGTCTGGAAGTAATTAATGAGTTTTCCGATTATTTCAGGCGTTGACTGGAGTCGCGAACAAGTTCCACTCCGTACGTCGTACGTTCTTTTGTCATTGTGCAGAGGTAGTGTACGAAAGATGCTTGTGAATTTCAACACGTTTTAAAATGGTCATCGTTTAAGATGTAGTTTTTTTTATATAAATTAATTTGTCATATATTTTTATTAATTCTGTAAAACTAAAAAAAATTTTGTTCTAAGTACTAAATAACTGCTAAATAATTCTTCAAACATAAAAATAATCTACAATAACATGAAAATTTGTTTATAACAATCTGTACGGAAAAGTTGATAGCGAATTTTTTTTAAAACTTTTTCTATAATGAATAATACTGCAGTTGAATTTCTCTAATTCTGAGCTCCCGTAATTAATTCAGTTCTATTATGTGAAAACATGACGCTGTTTTTTTTATATGTTTGAAGACTCAAAATGCGTCGGCAACAAATTGGCAATTTATCACTTTTAAGGTATCGTTTTTTTTTTTTTTTTTGCTTTTAGGGTTATTAGGAGATAATACTGAAGATTGTCACATTTGGTGTTTTAACTCCAACTAAAGTTATAATTTATTTTCCAAATTATTCATTCTCTAAATTCTTACGAATTTCCTTAATTCAAATCATGAACCAGTTTAAACCGGTTTGAAAAAATCTCGAGATTATAAGATTACGCGTGCGTCGATAATTAGAAAAACGATGGTTTTTTTCATTTTGAAATTGGTCGAGTTCCAAAACTTGGTTTACCAGCTAGAAAAATTGAAAACTAAAATATAAAACAATTATATAAGAGACAGAGAGAAGCCTCATGATAGTTTCAAACCGGTTTTAACTGGTTAAAAACTTAAAATAATTAAGACAAATAATAATTTTAAAAAATAACAATGATAATCTCATCTGATAACTTGAAATGTGCAATTGTAGAATTCATTTTTAGTCTAATCTTGAATATATATATTTTTAAGTTTTTGTTAAGAGGCAAATTGAGTGCTATTTAGAAGGATAATGTAATCCTGAATCCTTCTCAAATACGGAAGACGGCATCTCAGCCCGCATTTCAAACAACAATAACCAATAACTCATCACGTCCATTAGTGTCCTAGAGGGTTAAAGTATATGACTCAAATACATGAGTGGGTAAAAGATAAGGGCTCTTTCTTCCTTTATAATTTTTAACGAGTTTTATAGAAAAACATTGATAGACCAATTGTCTGTTTAGTGCAGAATTATGTGATAACGGAGATTTTCCCAGTTTTCTTACATGAAAAGCACAAAAGTAGGCTAATTTCTCTAGAATGTCCTCTAGGAGTGAATCATACATTGGAATTAACTCATACTTAACTAAATGATCCTTCATCTTCTTAACTAATAGGAATAAATGTCAAGGGTGAAAGCTCTCTGGTTGGTGTGGCATGAAAGTTTGAAAGGTTTGTTGACAGTTGATCTCAGGTTTTCGCCATCCTCAACTGACATTTGTTCAGGTGATAAAGTCTGTCCCAAAATATTTTTCTTGTTGTTTTGAAACGATACGTTAAAATAACTAGAGTAGTTAAATTAAAATATCAAAAATAAAAATAGAATTTCACTAATTATGTAGTTATAAGCCGCACCTTTATTTATTACTCTTACTGCCTTCCCCCCAACCCCACTCCATCAGATCAGGGGAATGGGACATAACTGAAATTTCCGCACCTTTATTTACTGCTCTTACAGCATCACCCCCACCCCCCATTCCATCGAAATAGCGGGTATGGCATAACCGAAATTTATTCGCACACTCCGCATTCAATATATCGTTCCTCGCCCCTACATAAAATTGGGGGCAATACCCAAGACAAGTACCCGAATACATTTTCGGAAATTTGTACAAGAGAGCGTTGTATATCTTAGCATAATTTTTTAAAAAACCGAATATGCATTCCTGAAATTTTCTCGAGACCAGTCGAAAGAACAATTTACCACAAAATGATAATTATATATAAAAAAAGATAACATCAAGTTTAATTCATTTTTTTTTTGAATTATTGCATTTACACACATGTGACGATACAGACCGACAGATGGTTCACCCCTTAACGGAATTTAATTTAAAATCTGATATGGACCTACAATTTAGATGATAAAAATATATATCAAATTTTATCTATTAAGCTCTTTACGATCTTGTTGTCCATTTCAATTGTTTTCGGGCAGTTGGGCAGACGTATTTTCTCGAAATTTATTGCATTTAAAATTGGCAGTAATATATAAGTTTTATAAATAGATCTGCACAGATTTTCTTTAAAGTTATTGCATTTAAAATTGGCAGTAATATATAAGTTTTATATATAGATCTATACAGATTTTCTTTAAAGTTATTGCATTTAAAAATGACAGTAATATCTAAGTTTTATGTATCTTCATATATAAAATTCTTCTGTGCGTGTGTATGTGACTGAACTCCTGTTAAACGACTGTTCCGATTTTGATGAAATTTTGTGTGTGTGTTCAAGTGGATTCGAGAATGGTTTAGATTCACAATTCAGTCCACTACAAAATGTAGAATTTTAGTTATTAATTAAAAACTAACTTTCCCGCCAAAATAACTTCCTTCCCCCATCGCGAAATGAGTCAGATTTTAGGGTTTTTTTTCTAACAGTTATGAGGTTAGGCTTAACATGTTTCCGATCGATTATTTCAAACGATTTTTTAATTTTCATCGCATTTATTGCATTTAAAATTAAACATCGTTAATTAATCGACCTTTAAAGCTCATTCTGATGTACATTTGAATCAAAATAAAACTGAATAAAGGAAATTAAAAATTTCTAATCTGCCCAAACTCATGTAGGAAAAAAAATTAATTTTCTGTTGATAAAGTTTAACGCATGCGCATTTTGTTGAGAACTCTATTTAAACGGAGACAAAACAATTGGTTTGCTGTTTTGTTTTACTTTGGATACACGCTGTTAAAAGGTTAGTTATGTTGCTTTTGAAATTAAACAGTATTTCTGTTAGTTATATATTTTTAAGTACATCTTTTTTTAAAGTTATTTTAAGTCGTAGTAATAAGTAATTGCCAAATGAATAAGGCTTCGAGTTTTTTTCCCATGCTAACTATGTTGGGCTAAACATGTTTTCAAGATTCTGTTTATATTCTTTTAAAATTTTTGCTGCAAATTAAATCCAGAAAAATGTAAATTTCAGCAAAAGATTCTTTGAAATGAAATAAATAAATATATTTTCTACAAAAGCAAACACAAAATATAGTTTTCTATTTCACTGTATCTATATTATTAATTTTATAAATCAACTTCATGAAAGTAAAATTGTTTCATTCATGAAGAGTATTCATTCAAATCCGGACCCAAGGCCAATTTGTAAATCTTTATTAATAGGCACAAATATTGTATTGTTTTGAAATTTTCATGATATTTTGCATGCTTAAATTTATTTAAAATGTGATTTTCCCTTTAAATCTTTATATTATTTACTTTTTTGAAAAATGTCAAAAAATTAATGCAATAATATTATTTGATAAAAAAAATATAAGATGTATAATTCATCTATAAATGCAAATTATATTATTATATGTTGTCAGAATTGTAACTAAAAATAGAATGTGCATGGAGTATTTGAAAATTTGAAGAGTATCACAAAATTTCATTTTGAGAAAAAGCTAAAAATACATTTAAATGTACATTTACAGACCAGAAACATAATTAAAATAATTTAAATTTATTAAATATTCATTTTTATTAAAAGAATTATTTAATGAAATATATACATCTATAAATTTATAATATTTTGTAAGAGTTCTCAAAGAATATAAAGGAAATACTATTGGTGAAACCAAACCAACTCCTTTTTTTTATCAAAAAAAAGTTCAAATAAAAATTAGATTTTCTTAATAACATTTCATTAGCCACAAGGATTAATTTAAACTCATACACCATTTTTAAATTATATATGCAGCCATAAACAAATACAATAAAAAATGTGAAGTAAATCAAAATACACCTGCTGCATAAATTATGTCCTCATGTTTTTCTTCTAATTTGACATGTGCTGATTTTTTGAATTTTTTTTTCATTTCATTGCCATTATATGATGCCAATATGATACATGCTTATAAGATACAATTTATTTTATATATATTTTTAGTGCATCTTTTTTTAAGTTGTTTTTTTATGTCTAAAATAAGTCTTCAGTTTTAATTCCCCCCATGCTAACAATGTTTGGCTTAACATGCTTTTGAGATTCTGTTTATAATACTTTAAAATTTTTGCTGCAAATTAAATCCAGAAAAATGTAATTTTCATCACTTGGTTCTTTGAAATGAAATAAATAAATATGATATTTTCTAAAAAAGTAAATGCAAAATAAAGTTTTCTATTTCACAGTACCTATATTATTAATTTTATAAATCAACTTCATGAAAGCAAAATTGTTTAATTCACGCAGAGTATTCATTCAAATCCGGACCCAACCTTCAATTTGTAAATCTTTATTAATAGGCACAAATGTTGTATTGTTTTGAAATTTTCATGATATTTTGCATGCTTGAATTTATTCAAAATGTGATTTTCCCTTTAAAACTTGATATAATTGACTTTTTTTGAAAAAATTTAAAAAAATCAATGCAATAATATTACTTGAGGTCTTCAATAAAAAAAATAAGATACATAATTCATCTATAAATGCAAATTATATTATTATATGTTCATAAAGCATAAGAGAAAAGTTTCAGAGTTTTAACTAAAAATAGAATGTGCATGGAGTATTTGAAAAGTATCGCAAAATTTCATGTTGAGAAAAAGCTAAAAATAAATTTAAATGTATATTTACAAACCAGAAACATAATTGAAATTATTTAAATTTATTAAACATTCATTTTTATTAAAAGAGTTGTTTATTTTATGAAATATATACATCTATAAATTTAAAATATTTTTGTAAGAGTTCTCAAAGAATATAAAGGAAATACTATTGGTGAAACCAAACCAACTCATTTTTTTCACCATCATCATCAAAAAAAAGTTCAAATAAAAAAATTAGACTTGCTTAATATCATTTCATTAGCCACAAAGATTACTTTGTATCATATGGTTTAAAAATGTTATATAGTTTATTTCATATAATGATTTTTTTCTGAGTTATAATAAAGCAGCAATCAAATTTTGATATATTTTCTTCGTGGAGACAAGAAAGCCTCTACAACTTTGTTGTTCACTTTAAAGGTGTTTTTTTATGTAAGTTCCCTTTCACCAGTAAATACAGAACGAAATTCTTTACCATATTTAACACATAATAGACACATTTTTGGAAAAAAAAAAACTTGCTTGAAGGATTTGAAGAAATTTTTCCTGACATTCATGACAAAGAATATTCTTCAAAAAAGAATACTAAAGTGATTGCACAAAACAATGTAACTATTATATACAATTTTAAGATGATGAATTCACTATTTCAGGTTTATTGCAGTTGGTAGAAGCTTCCAAAATGTCATTAGAATTGCTTGGTTATGAATCAATGGATTTCTTTGTCCATCAGATCTTAACATTTTCAGACTTTGTCTGCTTTTATTTGGACGTCCTTTAGGCTTCCGGTAATGAAAACTGATAAAAAAAATGTTTAAAACCAAATTTAGAAAGAAAAAAAAGGTAATTAAAAGCAATTTTCAATTTTAACCCTGAATAGAATGGTTTTTGTATCTAATTTCAAAGGAACTGAAACGAGCCATTCGAATATAAAATGTATGACGAATGAATGAACAAACCAAAACAAACAACAAAAGAAAGAAAAGGTAGAAGTTTTTAACATCTGCCAAAGCAAAAACAACAGCTAAAAATTAGAATTACAAATAATGCTCACTTAGCAGTATTTAGAGGAAAACGAAACTTTTTATTGCAGCTGTCCAAATGGAAACAATTGGGAGTGGTATCCTAATAACAATAAAAAAGGGCTGATATTGAGCAAACGAATTAATATATCAAAATAATTTTTTTCCAAACGATAGCTTACAGTTTAAATATACATCAAATATCAAAATAAAGATATCCCAAATTTAATCAATTTTTAACATTTTTATCATCCAATGTGCCCTCAATGTGTTTATTTTATCCTGAAAGGATATATGTTTAAACAATTCTTTTTATTTTTTTAGTGTTATTTAATATATTGAACTTAGCTCATAGTATACGCATACTCACAAGGAATCGATAGGTTTAATTGTGGGAAATGTACATGTGATGACGTCAGGTATTGTAATAACATTTTCATACAATTTTTCATCAAAACGAACCAGAGTGTTATAACTTATTCAAGAAGGTTTGAAATTTTCGGACAACGTCTGTCGGGTCCGCTAGTAGACATATAAAAAGCTTCATAGTCTTGCTCAAATCATTTTGAGGAAGCATAAAGTGACAAAAAGTCAGTATTCGGCAGATTTGGCTAAAAATGTGATTATAATCTGTATTTTAGTTATTAAACTTGTATACTGAATTTTATCTACATTGGTTCTTGGCGTCTTGAATTCATCAAATTTAGTTCTACACGAATGGCCAAGCAAACAGACTTTCTATTTATAGAATTTTGTTCAAAACTTAATTAAAATTTACAAATTTATTCGCCATAATTTAATATACAAAGTTTTTCCTTCTAGCTCAAAGAGGTTGTAGATGTCGTGGACAGACAAAATTCGAACAATGTATTTTTCGTTGTCTGCAAAAAGAAAAGATATTCGTTCAATTCTCACGCTCGAATGTTTTGAATATTACAATATTTCCTGTTTGTATACGAGAAATAAAAAATATATATTGTTTCATAATAACAAATGGTTTCAATAAATTTATTTGTAATTTTTATGGAACTCGAACACCATTTTCGATAAACATCTTTTAAGCGAAATACATCTTTTTTTCTTTGAACCTTCTTTCCCAACCAATAAATAAAAAAACCGAACAACAAAAGATGCCGGTTCATTCTGATTATAAACACTTTTCAATGAGTGTTTAAAATTCATTCATTCGATCCCATGAATAAAAGAACATTTTGAGTGGATTATATTACAAAAAGAGGAAGAATATTCTCCAGGGAGCATCCCTCCCAACCTTTCGAATATCGTAACCTTATTTACACTCTGGATGGGCTCGAATGCACATTTTACTCACAAGCTTGCATCTTGTACAATCTAATACGAGAGAAATTACCTTTTCAAGAAAGAACTCCCGATGAAAGCGATTTGGGAAAACTCAATTTCACTTCCTACAGGACATTCTTTTCCTTTGCATTATCTAGGACCACCAAGTAAATACTTTCTTCGTTTTTTTCTGTTCTCTATCTTTACGTTCTTCATATTATCCCCCCCCCTTTAAAATGTGTTTAGTCGGGAAGTTTGTTTTGATATCTTCTCCATTTCCATAATCTTAAAATATTCCTTGCGCGAGTTGGCTCTTGTCCAAATTTTAGTTTTTTTCCCCTCACAGAATGGCTTTAAATTCTAGTGGTTAAAAAAACTAGGTTAAATAAGCATTTTCATGCTAGCATAATAAAAAGTCCATTTATTAGAGCATTGTTAAATTTCGTAACTGCATACTTTATATTTACATATAACGATATTGCATCGTGGTTGTTTCTTTAGCAATTGATGTTTTATTTATAAGGTAATAATTAGTTACAAATGTAACTTATTTGATTTAATGGTGATCAATCCAATCTACCAATCACTAATGTGTAGCCTGGCTCACACAAGTTGGTTGTTGTGACGTATGAATTGAGAGATATTAGGCAAGTCTATTTTGAGAAATTAGGGGACGTCAACACAATCTCATTTACTGAAACTCAATTGTATCCTTACCTTTAACTTTCCGTTTCGTGCTTTTCTTTCTCTAAATTAATCCTCAAGCTTGTATGAGTCCTGAATCGGACAGAGAGATTCTATAATTTTATAATCACAAAAAAATTCTATTTAATAGAATATTGTTAAATTTTGTATCTGCTTATTTTATATTTACAGTACAGTCCTGACTATCCAGTTCACGTCTATCCAATTTTGTGTTTTTAAACCTAAAACTGTAAGTTTTAAATCGTATATGAGAGTTACCTTTTCATATCTATGTATCATTTGTCAGTGAAAAATATTGAAATGAAAATTTTAATTTTAGAATGAAAAATGTTAATGTTTTGTTTACGTTCCTTACATTTAAGTTGGGCATCCTTACATTAAGTTACGTTCTTTACATTAAGTTTAGTTAAGCACAGTTTATATCTTTTAATTTATTTTATAAATTCTTGAAACATGTAACAAATTATATAGATTATCAGTACAGAGAATTTTATTTTAACTCGGGACGTTACCGGAATCTGCTTCTATGATTTTTCGAGCCACGACCACATTCGCACTCTATTTGGATTAAGGAAACTGAAGGATTTATTATTGAATGAGGAGTTAGAAAATGCTTATTGTTACCGTGAGTGGTGGTATAAAAACTTTATCTTCTGGTATTGGTTTGCAAAGAAATGAGTTCATAAAACTCCAGTCACTCCGTTTCTTAATGCTATTAGACTTGCCTTTCCACCCCATTAGGCCGAATACTCGTGATTGTACTATATTTATAATAGATTATATTGTGGTTTATTTTTATAAAAAAATTAATGTTTTCTTTTAAATAAAATAGCTTTCAGTGACAAATTTAAAGTATTTTCTTTATTTAAAATCAGTACTTTTCCGTTAGCCGAGTGCCAACGATTTATCGCCAAAGAAATTTGGCGAAATTCTACATTATTTAGCGATATTTCGCTGCCGCCCGACTAATGGAAAAGTACCTTGAAATCATATTATTTTTCATTTTTCTTATTGATTCTGTACATCATGATGGTCACGGATCTGATAAAGAATCTTGATAATTTATAAGAACTGAATTATTCCCTTAAAATTATAAGGAATAAGTAAAGAGCTCCACGTTTGTCCTTTTAAAGAATGTGTTCATAGTAAATATTTTGTAAGCAAAAACAAGCAAATACCTTCACAATAAGCTACTCTCAACCTGCTTAAAATTTCAGTAAGAGCTCAGTCTTTAGGTCATTAGCGATGGGATTTAAAGGCTTAATTGCTATAAAATTAATCTATAAATTCAGCCCCAATGACTGATTTGAGTCCAAATAAACAATGCTCATATTTTATACCCCGCTTCCATCTCTCAAATAAAAATAATATATCGATGGAAAGAAAAAGTTCGTAGCATTTCTTTTTTTAAAAAAATTATTTTTCAAGCATAAATTTCTTGCTTGCCAGTAAGTCGTATATAAATAATAAATATACCCTTCGGGAAATTAGAACAAATCTACGAAAGAAGGACAAGAAAAAAAAACAAAAGTCTAGAAAAGGGAGGGGGTTGAAGAGTAATTAAACTTCAATGATAGTTGTTTCGTTTTTCTTCGTTTCATTCCATTCTCATTCGAAATGGATGAACTGCTTTTCAACGACTCTGTTAGTTTTCGCGCTAATTACAATTGCGCTAATTGTTGTTTAAATTGTTCGCTTTATTTCTTTTTCCGGGCTGAAATAAAATCATCTAATTGGAAGAATTATTTTCCCGAAGGAAGTCTTGTTTTAACGAGTGCAGTTTCTTTTCTTTTTTTCGCGCTATTCATTACTAATCCTTTTGCGAGTCAAAAAAAAGGATTCATTAGCATTGTTCTTATGCAAAGATTCCGATAAGAACACTTGCGATATAAAGAAAAGCAAACAGAATGAAGGGGGGAATATTCTTACTTCATAATGGGGAGGAGTTTATTTCTGTTTAAGGAAACACTTTTTATTAATTTATAACCATTTAATGTGGTCTTTCCAAATCTTTCTAGTATACTCTCTAATTCCCTTATCATGCCAAAAAATGCCTTCCATGAAGTGACGTACAATATTTAAGATATCTCAATTTTTGAAGTGAATTTATCATTTTTGCTGAATCTGTAGCGCCGTTCTTGGCGCTTATTTTGTTGGTTAATTATCGCCAAACTTTTAACAGAATCTCAAAGCTCGAATTTGCCTGTGTTTTAAATACATTTTCCCAGTCAAAGGAAACAAAGATTCAACACAAACCTGCGCATGTAGTCACAAAATCCTATACCAAATTTGATATATTTAAGTCACTACTTTTTTGAATTGTCGCGTAGACATATTTGTGAAAGTACGGAACGACAGACGGTCAACCCTTCATCAAATGTGGCTCAATATTTCACAAGTGTCTACACTACAATGTGTTAAATGTGTGTGTGGAATTTTATCTATCTAGTTCTTTTATTTAATTATAAGTGTTATTAACTCTACCTAGCTCTTTATATTTAACGTGTTTATTAATATTCCAAAATTCAGATAAACGGGTTTTCTCTGAACATATTTTACTCAAAATTTGATAGGAATCTCAAAATTTGGTGTAAGGACCATATACCGAATTTCAATTATCTAGCTCAAAGGAATGATTCACAAATAATTTTATTATTATTATTATCAACCTGTATTGGATAATAGACGAAATATGTTCCCGTATGTATAAGCAAGATAATTCAGAAGCTTAGTTTAGTTTAATAATATAAACGTCCATTTGTAAATCAACACTAGGGCTATTTCAGGACGGACCTCGCAATATTGAACTCCCCTCAGATGACGAGGACGACGCCTGAACTGTAACTCCCCCTCTCCACATCACTCCACATCAGCGGAAGGGCGTTTGGCTCTGACGGATTTAACGTGCACCAGATCCACTTATACGATGGTTCTTCGCTGGAATCCGATCTCAGACACGAAACTTTCAGGTTCCAAAGCCGAGAGCTTACCACCGCGACAAAAAGATAATCCAGGAAAACAATAAGCTCAATTTGTAAAAATTAATATATCAAATTCAAAAGATTACAATCTGTTTTCTAATTAATCAATTCTTGTGCATATAATCAGAATGAAAGAAATAGTATGGCTAGCCACACGAATAAAATTTGGGCACTTACGTATTGAACCATCGACGCCAACGATTGCCAACGGCTTGGTAACTCATTGGCGACGGATTTAAATTTGGCGATAAACCGTCAACGCCAACGATCGCCAACGGCTTGGTAACTCATTGGCGACGTATTTAAATTTGGCGATACACCGTCGACACCAACGATCGTCGACGGATTGGTAACTCATTGGCGACGGATTCAAATTTGGCGGTAAACCGTCAACGCCAACGAAACCAATAAAATGGTGGACGACAGTTAAAATGTGAACAATTTTTTAAAATAATGGCGGTTTAGCAAATCATTGGCGACGCTTTCAAATTTGTCGATAAAGATAGACGGTTTTAAACGTAAAATTTGGATGCAAAATTGCAGTTGTGTCAAATTTTGAATTTGCCGATTAATGGGGATGATACAAAATGTATATCTGATTATTTTTATTTTACAAATGCAGCTCACCGCAAAATATCCCTATTATGGAACCATACAAAGAAGATTATAAAAGACCCCCCCCCCTCCAAAAAACAGAACAATCGTATTAGTTCATTGAAATCTTCCATTGACCTTAAAAATAGTCTAACTCAAAAACAGCAAGGCCATTTTCAAATGATATTCTTCTCATTCATTTTACATTGCCATCAAAAATTCGATTTCATTCTTTTAAAATTCACTATTTCCATCAAGAAAAAGTTTTCCCCAATCCCTCAAATAATTTCCTCCTGAATTCACATTGCTCAATCAAACATAAATATTCTCAAAATACTTCAAATTAAATATCTCCTTAGGTCCAGGAGAAAGAAAAAAAAGATTCGAAATATTCATGAGTTCCATTATTCTTCAAAAAAAAGGAAGGAAAGTTTTAAACCGTACTTTGTTTCTCGAGCAAACTTTTCCTCCCCAAAAAGCAGATCTTCTTCGGTAAACATGCACCGAAAACTCTTCGGCGTGAAATTATAAATAACTCTTTGTTTAAATCCCCCCTTCGCGTATCTCAATATTGACGGGTTGTGCATTTTGTTCCTAGAAAAGGTTATTAGTTCACCGGCGTGGAGAATAAAATGAAGCAGTTTATAGAAGACAGCCTTTGAGATATTTATGGATGTTCTGTTGTGTGTTCGATGACTCCCTGGGAAGCGTTTTCTCATCCCAGGAAATGTGTTCTTCATAAATTTGAAAGCAAGGATTAATAATTACAAGCACATAAAAGAATGACGTCACTCCATTGAGAATGAAGTTTATTGGAGATGTCATAATTTCCTCTGTATTTTGGAAGGATAAGATCTATGTACGTATATATAATAAACTAGCATATACGGCATCGAAATCGGCTTTATTACATACAACTGAATGGCAACAGTCAAATAATAAAAAAAACATCGTATAAAAGTTCCAGATAACGACTTTGAACGATTTTATAGTTAGACTTAGTTAAGATTTCGGTTAAATAATTAATAAAATTACAAATATTATTAAAATCTCTGGAAAATTTCACCAAATTCTTTCTGTAGGGTTTCAGGTTCGAGACCCGATTCCACTGAAGAACTGTCGTGTAAGGGGGTCTATTGCACCAGCTCAGATGTCGTCCTCGTTATCTCATCGCGGTTCAAAATTACGAGGTCCGACCGTAAATAGCTATAGCGCTGTTTTACAGTGGGACGTTAATCTAACTAAACTGAACTAAACTAAACTAAACTAAACAAACCAAACCCAAAGGCCTTCTGTTACCAAAATTTTCACTCAGTCTGAGAAAGAAATGTAAATAAAAGCAAATTCTGGTGTCAAAAAAAACGCCAAAACTGTACTAAACCACCGCCATTTAGTTAATATCTATGGCATGCGTAGTTAAAGCATAATCATTATCTCCTGCAATGTGATGTTATTTTCTAAAATAACTAAATACTCTACAGAATAACTGAACTATACACTTTAAAGGCAACGTTTATAAATGTAAGAAAGGTGTCTAGGGGTTGCTAAGTTAATGTTGAAAATAGAAAACAACAAGTTTAAACAAGCAATCAATTTATTTAACCAAAACACAAATTAACACTAAACAAAAATCACAACATTTAACTTATTTACAAAAGAGAAAAGAGAAAGATTTTTTCTTAAAATATAGCAGAGCATTGTTTCGACTAAAGGCAAGGACACCAATAGCCCTAATTTTAGGCCTAGTGCATTCGTTTAACGGAGAAAATGTTATCCGAACATCATCCCTTCACATTCCGAATGACGACTCTCCGAAGAGAGAAGTTCCTTAAGTAGCAAAGTCGATAATCTGACGTCACTAACAGATGATGCATCAGTAGAAATGATTTGGTGTCTCCATCTTTTACAATAATTAGGAATTAACGATTAAATCGATATGTGGAGAGTTATATTTTCACCAATTTCGAAAAAAATTAAAATTGATTTATCTTGGTTAATTGGAGATTATTTAGAGTTCACAATATTAATTCCCACATATATTTTAATTGCCTGGACAGTAATTTTTTGTAGCCTGATTTTTTGTATATTCCAAATTTATTAACTAACGAGGGGCAGGGGGAGGTCTTTTCAAGAAAAATGGTCACCAAAGGCGACTCGTGAAAATTTAATCTATAATAGCTTCTGCAAAGAAATCTAATATCACAAACTAGCTAAGAGGCAATGGAGAAAAAAAAAAGAGATAAAAGTCCTACAAACCGCCAGATCTACAGACTGCCGAGCTCTTGTCTGATGATTTATCTTAAAATTTCCAAGGAGTCTTCACTATAGATGTTACTTTTGTTCTGAATTTTATCCATCTAGCTATCGTTGTTTTGAAAATATGGTGTTATATTCAAACAGCCGAACAGACTCTAAATATAGCTTGCTTAAAATTTAGTAGAAATCGACTATATTTGAAGTAAAGATCGTCTACTAAATTTCAGCCGTTTAGCTCTAAGCATTTTTCAGTTATCTTTGTCACGGAAAGACAGACAAACATACGTTTTCAAAAAATGTTTTTCAAAATCAGCGAAATCTAAAACATGGAGTTCCGTTAGAATTTCTAGTTAGATTTTTTTGATAATAACAATTCTTCCTCTAAACTTTATACAAAAAAAAGTAAAAAGGTAATTTTTTGAACCTTGATAATGCTAAGACAAGATAAGATAATGCTGCAGAATGATGTAATTGTTTTGGAAGGTATAAACATCAATTTTTGAAGGTAAGTCGTAAAAATTAACTATTTGGCGATATCTCTCGGTGGGGCACCTCGTGATGAGAATGAGGTACTTCTGGCACGTTGATTGGGGCTCGTCACCCTGGAGGGCACACTAATGGGTGGGGGTAGGTTCCTTCCATCGATAATGTGATGTATTTCCTACGGGAAGAGTTGTAACGTGACCGGTTACGGCCCTTAGAACTCAACCACAGTTCTCATCAGTGTTACTGTTTCGGAGGTTCATTCATTTAGTTTTCTGGTTTAAATCCGTGTGCCTTCGTGGCAAGTCGGAGAGTCTGGTATGACTTACCTATTTGGCGACGATTAAGTTTAAATTCCGGGCTTGATAAAAATTTCTGCTTCAAATCTATTTTTTTTTATTTTCTTTTATATTTTCTTTCGTTTGAATAAATAAATTTATGATGATCGGGGAATCCTCCACAGAACATTTCTAATAATATTTTGCAACTGAGATAGAAGATGTTAAAAAGAAAATGTTCTCCAGCTGAAAAGAATAGGAGGGAGGGGGAACTCTGTACTGAATAAAAAAAATAAAAAAAATATTTTAATTTATATGCCAGTTTCTTTTACCACAGAGCTGCTCCATTTCACTCATT
This sequence comes from Argiope argentata, assembly GCA_026289955.1. Lineage (NCBI taxonomy): Eukaryota > Metazoa > Arthropoda > Arachnida > Araneae > Araneidae > Argiope > Argiope argentata. Next base: position 4,379,379 of record JAOUZG010009324.1, read on the forward strand.
ATTATATTTGGGAGGGCTAAAGTTGCGGCAATGTATATTTCGTTTCTTTGCGTTCTGGAAATTGACGTTAAATAGGAAACTTATTATTTGCGTGGAAATATAATGCAATGTTATCACTTTAGAGAACTGTAGCATAAGATATTAATCGGCCAATGTCCTGGCACAGAGGTATCGGGTCTTCCCCATGATCTGAGCTCTCTGGGTTCAATTCCCGTTTCGGACATGGTTGTTTTTCGTATGTTCTACCTATGAGATGTGTCAATGTATCCCCATAAAAAGAGGCCATACAAGCGACTGTGATGCGTGAATAGCAAAAACGCACTCTTGGATCTAGTTGGCACTCTAAAACAAGAGACACACTCTAGGCTTAAAATCTGTGACTGCGCTAGTGAGTTTGTTCATTGCAAGTGCCATTAGAAAAAATAACAACAACAAGAAATTAATGTAATCAGAACAATGGTTATAATTTTAAACTTGACTTCATTTGGAGATGGGAAATGAGTTTTGATACAGGAACTCGAAACCGCTCATTTATCAGAATTTCTCATTGTTTCTTACATTTTGTGATATAAGATGTACCTTATATATATTTTTTCAGGCCCTCTATATGTAAATGTTATTAGAAATTTTGCAAAAAATAGTTTTCGAGTTTTATTTCAGACACGTAACCAACTTGGGGCGGGAAGAAGATAGAAAAAGAGGAAAAATGCCTCGGCCTCCAGTCTTAGAGATGGACATGAATGCAAAATATTAGGACATTTCTATAACTTTAAAAATAAAATATGATAAAGAGTCGGGAAAAAATAATACCTTAACCTTGGCGTTATTTACTTTTGTTAAGCAAGTAAGATTATTTAGCATGAAAAAAACATATATTTCTCACAACAAAAAAACGTTTAACCCAATTACACACTTCTTCTACATACGATGCCTTAACCATTTAAAGGGTAATTTTTATTGTATTTTATGATATATTAAAACATTTTTAGGATTGAAATAGATTAAAGAAAACTGATTCATTTAGCTTATAAAATACATTTGTTTAATAAATAAATAAGTATCAAAACAATTCGTTTTCTGTGATATAAGGAACCGAAGCCTCTACTGTTTTATTGAAAGATTTCTTACATCTTGTTCAGATTTTCAATCGTAAATAAAAGGCTTTTTATCCCACCACTTAAGTTCAAATACATTTTTTAATTCTTGTAGTGGATGGCACTCGGTGTTAAGACAGTTTTTTTTAATTTAATTAATTTTTAAACTTTAATTATAATTTTGTCATTTTTTAAAGAAAATCGAAATCAGCAGGCAGTAGCTCAATAAAAAAAAAGCAAGTTCAATTGTTGCGAAAAATTAATTATTTTTTGAAAAAAATTTTGAAAATTTTTGCTTTAAGTAAGCGTTTTATCCAAATTATTTTCGATAGTGAGTTAGCAGCTGTGAATTAGTGGTTAGAATGAAGGATTTTTTCCAAAATATAAAATTGAAGAAATTTTAAGCTTTAGTTTCAATTCCGATCTCTCTCCTTAAAATCTTTGCCATCCATTGTTGGTCAGCTCTTCTACGTAACCTTAAGATGAAGCTACGTGTCTAGAAAGAAAATGGGAAATTGCGAGGAAATTCGCTTTCTATTTTGCCACTTAATATTGTGATTCCATCACATGTACATACACATTTATATTAATTGTAATTATTTAATAAAAAGTAACTAAAATAAAACTTTTCTTTGTTGTCCTAAGTAGGAATTGATTTTAATTTTTTTATGTTATTTGTTTTAGGTCAAGTGGGAAATGTCATTACAAACAGAAATGCCAGTCGTCTGGAATTCGAACGCTTATTGGTAAGTATTAAAATTTTTATCCTCTCAGATATTTTTCATTCTCTTTTTACGTGTCAAACTATCACCTTTCGTTTTTAGCGAGAAAAAAAATTAGCCTAGAACATTTATTTTATCTCTATAAATGTAACCAGTGGGAAAGAAAAAAACTCCCTAAAAACAAACAATCTTTTATTATGACACTTTTAAAATTTACGATATCATAAAAAGTGTAGTTTTCTTAAAATATTATAGTTTTGTAATGACGAGGATATTGGAAAGGATAGCAATATACCACAATAAAATTTATCTTCATGACTTCATTTCTTTTTTTCCCTTCACTTCGCAAAAAAATATTTTTTAAGACTCGAAACATAAATTATATAGCAGCAGCAATCGCATGCTAGGGAAACTAGGTCAGTCCAAATCCATGGCTCCGTTTTTCCTCCGCATTAAATGGTATCTTCTTCGACTGGCGCACATAAATAGTGGGTGCAATTCAAAATTATGGCTGAAATTTCTTTGGTCTGTAATTTCTGAAGCGGAAAAAACACACTAAAATCAAACTGCTTGTGCAGAGTGTGAAATGTTACAGTTATTACTCTTATTTTCCTGCTCTGTAGACTGAGTAACGTCCGTCTTTGAAACAAATGGTACATTACCAAAAGCATTTTTTTTGCACAAAATGATGTCGTTTGTTATGAAGTAGAATTTTTTTCCTATTTCCGTGAATTCAAAAATTATCATTTGGCTAATACTTCATCGTCTCTTTTTTTTTTTAAAAAAAAGTGACTTTAATTAGATATCAAAATCGACTTTTAAAAAGTTGTAGAATATTGCAAACATTCTCGAAATATTTAAAATGAATTTTTTTAATTTAAAATTTTACCAATAAATATAGAGGGCATTCTCAAATGAGAATTTTTTTCTTTCTATCAAGTGATTAAGAAAATTTCAGAACATTCCCTTCGTCTTTTATTTTAAAAAAAGACTTAACTTGACTTAAATTAGATATCAAAGTCGACTTTAAAAATTTGCAGAATATGGCAAGCATTCTCATATTTAAAATCCATTTTTTTTTAATTTAAAATTTTAGCATTAAATATAGGGGTATTCTCAAATGAGAATATTTTCTTTCCATAAAAGGATTAAGAATATTTTTTTAGTTTGAAAAATAGAACAAAATATCAAAAGCAGTTTCATGCCAATAATTAAGTGCTGAGGATTTCATTTGGGAGCATTTACTCCGAGAAACCAAGAATAATAAGATCACCTGTTATTTTAGTACTCAATCTATGCCTTATATAATACTAATAAGTTATATTACAAGGATTCAGAGATAAAAGAAGATCGAAAAAATTCTGCATCCCACTGAGTCCTTTTGTCAGAAACTTATTGAAAAAAGTGAAATTCACAAGTACATGAGGAAAATAAGACATTTCAGATATTTTGAACATGGCATGCTTATTGGAGCTAAAACTTCTTGAACATGGCATGCATTTTTGAATTGGAGTTGCAATTACTTTGAGCATGTCATGTTTGTTGGAACTAGAAGGTACATATTTGACGAACATGCTTTTACAACATTCTTATTGAAACTGCAAGGGCAATTACTTTAAACATGGCATGTTTATTTGAGTTGGAAAACTATAAGAACGGTTACTTTGAACACGTTATACTTGTTGGAGCTCGAAGAAGTAGTTCAAATTTTCTTGAAATCTGCTTAGATAATAAGTGTCCCTACCTTATGTGTCAGTTCTCACTTCCCTTGAGGTGACAATAATGGTAGTGGGGTTATGTTGATCCCTATCACAAAAAAGTGTGGTGCATACGTCAATAATATATATTTTGGCTGCGACCAGTAATTTGCGATATCACTTATCGAATATATATGGGTCCTTTTATTAGAATACTTATCGAATCACTTGGTCTTTTTATTAGAGGCCCATTGGAAATGGTGCAATTCACCAGTACATGAAAAAAAAACTTTTCAGCTTTTTTGAGCATGACATACTTATTGGAGTTGTAAGAATTACGTTGAATATGGCATGCTTGTTGGAACTAGAAGATACATTCTGAAAGAGCATGCTTTTACAATATTCTTATTAAAACTAGAAGGGCAGTTATTGTGAACATTACATGTGTATTGGAGCTTGAACTCGTTATGCTTATTGGAGCTCGAAGAGGCGTTTCTAGTTTCTTCGAAGTGTACTTGGATAAAAAGTAGCCCAAACTTATATGTCGGTCCTTGCTCCTTGAAGTTACAATAGTGTGGATGCTTTGATCAAATTTACAAAAGAGTGTGGTTTTATATGTCACTAATGGCTATTTTGTTTGCAAATATATAGACAGGGAGGGGGGAGGAGTTGATAATGTGAAGAATTGAAATTGAGATTATTTCAGTATATCATTGTGCACCTGAAAAACATTCAAAGAGTAAGTTTTTATATAGTTTTTTTTTGTTCTCTCAACCATATATTAATATTTTGAATAAAATATTTAATATTATAATAAATATAAAAAGAACATTCATTATAAAAACAACATTTTAAGAAAATAAATATAGTATTTAAATAAAACTTTTCACTCTTTTGCGAAAAAATGGACATTTTTGAAACTTTCAATAGCAGTTGTTTGGAAATTTTTACACCATTTTAGTGTAAAACCTAAGAAAATTGACCTAAGAAAAACCTAAAGAAAAATTGACAAATCAATGGCCAGCCCATGATACTGCTAAAAAAGGCTTTTTTGTTTATATTATTGACGTACCAATAAATATTTTACTAAATTTGATTGATAGAGTAAGGGACTGTACAAAATCTTAGATTAAATTTTTAAAAATCTTAGAATAGATAATTTTTTCTGTACATTTTTACATTTATTGTCTAAAATAGCATAATAATATTTTTTGATACTTAAATTATAGACTACTATATTTTGTTGTTATTGTTTTGAAAGTCTCTTTAAATCTGAGTTTTTATCCAATAAAACAGAGCCTATATTCTCTACTGAAGCTAATATCCATATTTAATCAAAATCATGTATTGAGAAGTAAGAACTTTAGAAGAGTTATACATAAGTTTTCTCTGTTTCTTACAATTACTTCAAAACATATTTGTTGTAATACCATGATGAATTTTCAAAGTATAAATTCAATAGGTTTTATGCTACTTGGAAATGTTTTGGAACGAAAATATTCGGGGTTGCATTCTAACGGAAGTTCGTTCTTTCAGGACGGCGCCAAGCTGTACATGCGGCACCATAAAGTACCGAAAGGTATGCAGCGGAGGGTTCAAAGGTGGTACGACTATTCTTGGTCGAGGTAAATAAGCATTTTTCCTCTATGCATTTTCTTCGAGGGAAGCAGTTCAAAAATAAACCAGAGATTAACCTGTTGGCATTTAAGTATCAACTTTCCACGTGTCAGCTACGGTTTTTTTTTTCCATGATAATTTTAAGTTGTTGTGAATTTTTTTTTTCAATGAAGATTGGAATTTACAAAGTTTATATCAAGATTTCTTTTCTTGTGTTTACGCGCTTTGTTTAAAAATATCAATTTAATTTTTGTACTACTACTGTTCACTTTCAACTGTCAAGAAATTACTAGAGAAGAAGAAAATTAACTACAAATAATCTTCCAGGGAATCTGATTGGTTTCTTTTTTATGAAATATATAAAAAAAATGTAATCATCAAAAATTTCTATCTCAAGATTTTGAAAAAAAAATGCCATAGTTCAGATCTCTCTAAAACCCAAAACTTCATTCTTGGATTCATGTCTGCCTGTCGCTCTACCTGAACATAAGAATTCTAAATTCCTTTAAGCCATATAAAAAAATTCAATCTCTGGTCTTTATATCAAATTCATAAATTTTGTTTTAATTTTGGTGAATACAAATTTTATTTTTTTGTCAGTAAATATAGCCAAAAAAATATATAAAAAGATTTAATTTGATACTCAGTTTTTCTATCAGAAAATTATCTTCGCTAGAACGTTATTAGTTTAAAACAGTATCCAAAATATTAATAAAATATTATCCAAAAAAATAATCGTAAGCCTGATTAAATTCCTAATTGCTAATGGAGGATTATTCCAATTAGTTCTTATCTATTTTCCCTCGCAACATTTTAATACAGCTCTCATTTTATTCATAATATATCTTTAAACATTCTAAAGTGCCAAATTTTTATAATTTCTTTATTTTTTTCCCTCATACTGTATATCATCATGTTCATTCATCCAGTTTTATTGTAGTACAGAAAATTCTTCACTCTAATTTGTGCCATTTTTTCTTATGTAATACGTATTCGTATTTTGTCATTTGTATGTTTCTTTCCAATGAATTTCAACGAATTGTTTCCCTATTGTAATGTCAGAACATGATGTTGTTTTGGGAATTAGGTATTCTGGCTTCAATAAAAATTCGTAGGCGAAAAAAAAATTATTGTCTGCAAAAGCATCTAAAAAAATCAGCTTTTAACAACGCGTTGCCTTTGCATTTACAAAACCTCTGATTAAAATAAAAGTGTTAATGACTACAACAAATAAAACCTAGAAAAATGTCATTTTGAGAGCGTGATTATATGAAATGAAATAAACAGGAAATGCGGTATTTATTTTAACAATCAATGTGGGAAAAAGTTTTTTGGATCGTTTGCAATACTAAAGTGACTCATTTAAATGAAACCATCAAAATGAATAAAAATATGATTTAACTCGCACGAGCACGTGGTGCTTGGCCGTTCAAGAAATGATGTTCTGACAGGATACATTGAAATATGCATAGCAGATTTTATTTTAATATTTTTTTTCTTTTTTTTAAAGAAAGTTCATGAACATGCATCATAAACCTGAAAAGGATCACAGGAGTTCTAGATATGAGTCGTGGTGTGATGTTAAGTATTATCTAAAGAGTAGATGGAATTAAGTTTTAAATCAAATCCTCAATGGGGTGAAAGTCTTTTAATTTGTGTTTCAAGCGTATGTTAACGTAGTGACTCAAAAAGGAAATGAATTTAGCAAATGAAATTTTGTTTGCACTGATGTTATTAAACTTAAAGAACAATATAATATTTTTAATCAATAAAAATGGGTTCCAGATCGCGATGTTTAACCCAAAATAGCCCTATTGTTGCCTTACAAAGGGACGTTGATATAACTAAACTAAACTAAACTCCAATTGATAAAAATATAACCAAAATACATGTTCGGTTTTATTCAATATTCTACAAATCAGGAAATTTTCATATTCACATGTAACTTGAAAGGACCTTTTACATTTGTAAGACGTGGGGTTTCTTTTATGTGAGCGGTAGAAACAGTGATCACATCCAGTTTAAGTAACAAAATTTTATTAACAAGTAGATAAGCACACACATAAAACAAAAATACGAAACATATATATAATTAGCCCATTATCTTTCGATTTTGTCAACCTGCATCTCAGACTGATTTCTCTTTCACTTCGTCCGTTCCCGATTCTTACTAACCTATCTCTTCGTTCGACAATCCCAGAATGATCTGTGTTCTTCGGATTCACCTCTTAACATTCCTTCTTCGTTCTGCAATCCATCTCTCTTCTACTATCTCTGGTTGATTTCTTTCCGCACTCAACCCTTTTTTCCTCCAGGTGTTTCCGTATCTCCGCAAGAAGGTTTACTATATGAGGTGAGAAGAGTTGCCAAGGTTGCCGTTCCTTACAACATATAAGAGTAACTACATTTAAAATGAAAGAGTGCTTTACATGTAAGAGTATCTAAATGTACCACGAAAGAGTGCTTCAAGATTATCTTTACTCAACCATAATTGTTTACACTTTCAAAAAAAAAAATACATTTTAACAAACATTGCTCATTAAATTCTCATAACATGTGCGAGGAAATATATGATGAATGAGCTTCTTTAAATTAAGTAAATTGTTCCAAAGAATACATAAACGTAACGTAAAAGGAGAAAAATAACAACATTTCGCCTTTTGAGCGACATTACAGAAACTTTCTCTTGCAGAAACAATTAGAAAACTGTGTCCAGAATTACAGCAAATAGTAAGAAAACTAGAATTCAATTAAAATAAGTGTCCATGCATTAGTAATCAGTTATGCGTAAAGTAGGGCTTGTATTTCAAAATATTATTATTTCATAATTAATGGTATAATTACGAAATTATTTAAATTCTCTGAATATATTTTATTTGCTGTAGATTTGAATTAATTTGGTTTCATACTATGTAATATAAAGGTTGCTATTTTTTGTAAATAGATTTTTATAATTTAAGTAACAATAAGTTGAAAGTAACATAATTAGTTACATTAAGAGATCTTTGCCTTTGAATCACACTTAATAAATCAATAATTTATATTTTAGTCTTAATTTCTAATCATGATATTTTTTTCTATATAATCCTTGATCTTTCAAAACATATGGATGACTAGAGCTCAATATCTTAGCAAACGTAAAACTGAAGAATTTTCCAATGAATTTGTTCTTCATATTTCTTCATATTTCATTTTTATCTTCATATTTCATTTTATCTTCATATTTCATTTTTAATTTTCATGTTTTTGATACGAAATATTTTACTCCCTTCCAAACAAATTCATGAAAAAGACTCAACAAAAGTGATTCAGAAATTAATATCTGCACATATTCCTTCAAAGTATATAAAAAAAAATTTGATGCAAAATGTAATTGTATCACTTCAGTTACAATCTAAATAATAAAAAAATAATAATAATCCTAGATTTTTCGACAGCTTTATTGCGGTGAAAAGGAAGTAATAATTCTTAAAATTTTATTGTCGTTTGTTTTGTTTCAAAATAATTTTTGTTCTTTTGATAAGTAATGATTGTCAAGTTACAAAAATAATAGTTCTGAATAAATCTTGTATTATTATTCATTAATAGGGTGAAGAGTCTCTCGTCAGAAACATTGCTGCTTATTGTTAAGGGTTCCATTTTTTAAAATTTTACTTTAATTTTGTCTTGATTTTTTTATATTTTTTTCCAATTTTCTCGTATTTGTACAGCAGCGATAACGATCTTTCAAAATATATATTAAATATTATCACGGCCAGCAACAGTGTAAATCCTGTCACAGGAAAAATTGAAGAAAAAAATATTTCTCGAAATTTATTTAAATTAGAGAAAAATCTTCAGGAAATGAAAAATCAGCGAAAGGGGCGTCTCCAAAATTTTCTTGCACACTCTCTAACAAATTTGTCTTACCAGAGAACTTGGGTGAATTAATGTTAAGAAATATTTATCTTTTTGTGAGAATTGAGCATTTTTACTAAATTTGCAATGATTCTTGGCAGCTTTTTGACGTTTTAGCACTAGCATACGATAAATAGTATCCTAAAATCGAACTTGTGCTTTAGACATGTTTTTTGCTATCGATTGTAATCAAAATTGGACAAAATTATGCTTTCAGTCACAAATGTGGTATATTTAGCAGTTGTGTTTTCTGATTGTTAGGTTTACGTGTTTCTGAAAGACAAGCCGATACACAGTAAACCTTTTGTTTGTTTAGGCTCTAACTTTGACAGGTGTCTATACTATAGGTGTTAAATATATGTATTGAATTTTATCTGCATAATTTTTTTCGTTTTATAGTTATTATGTTATGTTCGAGCAGCCAGGCAGACAGTCTTCCTCTGAACAGATTTTGATCAAAATTTGGCCGAAATCTACAAATTAACCGTTAACGTATACCGAATTTCTTCCATATAGCTCAAAGTATTTTCGAGTTTTCTTTACTACAATCAGACAGAGACATTTTCCAAAAATGTGTTTTTCGAACTTGGGGTGGTCTGAAGCATGAGGAAGATATTATGAATTGTGTTTGAATATTTGAAGATTACGTATTTTATATATGTATTTACAAACTTTATATGGTTCTTGTCCGTTAGCCGAGCTCAAAAGGAAAATCCGCAAATAATGTAAAATTCCGATAACTTTCTTATAGCAATTTTAAAGTGAAAATCGCCAAATGTGGTAGAATTCCGCCAAATTTCTTTGACGCATTATATCACTATACTATGTATACAAGAAAGTAATATTGAAGTTCATATTTTAAAATATCGTGAAATGGCATTTATGCAGTAATTGAAATTGAATTTATTGGAAAGTAGAAATAATGCATAAAAGCATTTAATAATATAAAAATATTTATTTTTAATAAAAAAGTATCTATCTACTCCAGCAGTCTATATCGTAAGACAAAAACGATGTTTTCATCTAACATGCCGCATTTGGTTATAAATATTCCGTTAGTTTATCTATTAACTTTTACTTCAAGATATCAGAGCATTAATAGCAAAACTTCTTCACATTTTAAGATTTCATACCTTAAAAAAAGTGTGGAGAAAAATGGTACTAGTAAAGCAATAATAGAAATAGGGATAATTCTTTGTTTATTTAGTGAGAAACAAAAGTATTTATTGAGTTTTTTTTCCAGGGGTCGGATGCAGGGGGGCGGCGATATTCATTCCGCCCTGGGCATTTTACCGGATAAACTGAAAACAGAACTAGCCATCCATGTCAACCTGAAGACTCTGAAAAAGGTTTGTGAGCTTTACCAAAATGATAAATAATCTTTATAATAAAATTCAGAAAAAATCTTGCCCTTTATTGCATATCAAGAATAATAATTATACATTTCTTTTTCCAAACTATACATTTTTAACTCAACATTATTAATAACTATACATTTTTTTTTCTTTTTCTATTTATACACAAGCAGATATTTAATTAAAAAATTCCTAAATTGTTTTTTTTTCTTTCACAACACTATACCTTGAACTTGAAACCTTTAGAATTCTCTGTCAGTTCACCAAGTATAAGATGTTTTGAAATAATTGTTAATGTTACATTACAATTACAAAATAAATAACAACAATTATGAAAAAAATATGACAAAAACTGTTTTAGGAAATCGCTTAGTAACTTATCACGGATTAGCTAGTGCAAACTATAATAAGTCTCAAGCATAAAGGAAAAAGGCTTAAGAAATAAAAAAAATACATTTACGAAGTAAATGAATAATAGCATTAAAAGTGGTGTTTCTTGACAATGGGATCTTTTCTAACTATATTGTTAACGAAAACTCAAAAATTTCTCATTAAAGTTTGATTGAAACAAATGGATATCTGCTTACATAAAAAATGTATACAAATAAGTTGTAATCCCATGAAAAATGTATACAAATTTTTCAAAAATGCTAAACATAAGAAAAGAAAAAACATTCAAATGCCCCGTAAAGTGAGAATATAATGAAAATAGCAAACTTCAACCCATTGATACAATCCAGCATTTTTAAAATTTTAATAAAAAATGAGTTGTAATCCCATGAATTATTATTCATGATTAGCTGTACTTGCTCATATGAAAAATAAACTTAAACAGTTAAAGATCTAGGTTCATATTTTTCTAACGCTGGAATTACTTTAGATTGTGGTAATAGCTTCAGAAGCCAGATAACAACCTCCGGATATGAGTGTCTCGTTTAGTAGCTATGTAACTCGGCTTCGAATCCTAACGTTGCGAGTTCGGTCAACACACTCATTCAATATCAACAATGGTGCCCCGAGACCTTGAATGAGCAACCATCCACAGATATCATAGAGCCCTCTACCGGCAGCAAAATTTGTCAGGCGCATTAAATACAGCAACCAACGTCCTCATCAACGACTCACTCACATTCATCATACGCTTGGCGTAATAGTATCGTTCATCTTCCCACCGACTCACTGGTAGGACTGTATGTGGCAATAAGCTTCATAAACCAGATAACAACCTCTGAACTCGAGTGATCACTTGTGTCTAGTGGACATGTTACGAGGCTACCAATCCTAACGTTGAGAGTTGGTTCCCAGCCCCAAGATGCTATAAATATTCTTTATCTACAAGGAACATTTAAATTTTAATAACTTGTAATCACAACAATTAGCAAATATTTATTACAAAAAATACATATAATTCAAATTTTACATTCAAGGCAAGTCTTCTGGCACAGAGGTAGCGCGTCTTCCTCGTGTTTTGGGAGTTCCGGGTTCGAGTCCCGGTTCTGGCATGGTTGTTCTTCTCTGTGCTATCAGTGAGATGTGTGACTGTGCCCCCCTTTAAAAAGTGGCTGTGCGAGCGACTATGATGAGTGTGTAGCCAAGAGGTGCTCTTGGCCCTCGTTGGAGCTACTTTAAAAACAAGAGACGCTCCTTTCGGCTTAAACCTGCTGCTGTATCGGCAGGCGGCTTGTCCATAGGTGTCATAAGTAACAACAAATAACATACATTCAAACACTGATTTCTGTTTGAATCCTTTATTTCTGATGTCCTTTGTTTGTCTTTTAAAGCTCATGAAGAGAATCGAAAATATTCTCTCCATTCTCTTCACTCTCGCCATAAATACTCGAAGCATTTCTGATAGGTTTCGGCTGAAATTAACTGTTATTTTCCTCCCTCAAACTGTCTAGCAGGATGAAAAAGTGGATAAGTAAAATATCTTATAAGCATGAGCTCATGGATTTTAAAGCTTTATTAATACAACAAATTGGAAAGGATCATAAAAATTACTGAAAGGAGTAAAGCTGCACTTAAATTTATTTGAATTTAATTTTCGAACAAGATGACTTTTAAACGTTTACAGACTTAAAATAAAACGCTATATTAGAGTTCCTAAAATTTTAAGTTTTTCGAATTTTTGCTATATATTCGCTATATACAGTTATGAAACTAATTATTTTTTCTAACTTCAAAAAAGTATTATTAGAATACATTCTACAGGCTTTAATCTTTGCTCTTTTTTTTTTCACAATCAATTGAAACTTATTCCCTGATTGCGCAGGTGAGCATCTTCAAGGAGTGCCAGCCCGAATTCCTGCACGATTTAGTCCTAAAGATGAAGGCCTACATCTTCACCCCGGGCGACCTCGTCTGCCGGAAGGGCGAAGTGGCCAGGGAAATGTTCATCATAGCGGACGGAATCTTACAAGTGATCAAGTGAGTCACTGCAATCTGCCTCTGTTGAATCATGAACTTCGTGTCATTAGCATTTCCTAAATTAGAAAATCATTGAAATATTTTTCATGAATTGTAATATCCTAATAGCAATGAATGTCTTAGTATAACAGGAATTTTAATATCTTAATTCTAATGAATATCTTAGTATGACACGAAATCTAATATTTCTAATGAATGTCTTAGTATAACACGAAATGTAATATTTAATTATAATGAATGACTTAGCATAACACGAATTGTAATATCTTAATTCTAATGATTATCTTAGTATAACACGAATTTTGTGATATCTTAATTCTAATGATTGTC
>JAOUZG010009324.1:4399952-4417206 GCA_026289955.1 Argiope argentata
TAAATGGTCGAGCTGGCAAACAAAGTTTTTCAATTTTGAGATGAAAAAAAAAGCTCATCGTTTTTCTAAATATCATCACATACATAATTTGATAGTCTCGTGATTGTTTCAAACCAGTTTAAACTATTTAATGATTTAATTAAATAAAACAATTCGTAAGAATTCAGAAAAGGAAGAATTTGGATATCAAATTGTAACTATAATTGCCGATAAATCGCCAAATGTGACAACATTCTTCATTATTTTCCAATAATCCTAAAATTGAAAAATTGATTACTCAAAAGCGATGAATCGCCAATTTGTTGCCAGCTCATTTTGAGTTTTCAAAAAAACTCAAATCATATTTTGCAAATCACATATTTATACATTCATATTATTTATTAATGTATAAATATTATTTACTTTGCATATTTATTTATACATCGCCTGTATAAATATAAAATTTCAAAGAAGAAAGTTCCATTCTATATTGAAAAACTGTAAGACATATATATTCAAAGTACACTATAAAGCTCTTATTCAAATTAAATTCACCCAACATCAAGCCATTTGTAACTATATGATCGGAAAATATATCAGAATTATATATTTATTTTATTAAAAACAATTCTTCACTTTTTCTAGCAAAATTTATTACATTAACCTATGTTTTAAATTTATTTTAATCATATGCAAAGAGAAAATGCATGCATCGTAAAAAGGGTATTTCATGGAATTTCTGTTAAAAGATTAAAAATCTGGTAATTTGAAACAAAAAAGGATACGGAATTTCTTCCAATCTATCTTCTGGAAAACAAATCTCAAGTTTCTTTCAAAATTAAAAACGAAATAAAAGATGTCGCTTTTCTTCTCACAAATATCACGTCGATTTTTATCTTTGGCATTTTTATCGCGGTGTCATATTTAAAAGAAAAAATTTCGCCATCTCTTTTTTGCTTTTATTTTAAATGAGGAACATGTAGTAAAAAATAAAAAGGAAATGAGCAACTTGATAGCATTTTTAGAACTACGAAAAGTTAAAGTTCCTTCCATAAAATTCTACTGCAGAAGAAATGTATTTTATACATACAAATAATGAAAAAAAAATCTAGAGAAAAAAATCGTTTGGTCCTCTTTTTTTATTTTTACGTTAAAAAGAAATGTCTTTTAATCGAAATCCATCCGCCATCGATAAGAATAGAGTGAAGACATGACCAAAAGAAAAACTGTTCTGAAAAGAGAATAAGATCCCGCCAACGGGAAAATGTGGTGAACGTATCTCAGAAAGAAAAATATTAATTTAAAGCTGGAATAAATCTCCCGTCACAAACGAAAAAGTCAAGAAATCAGAGAAAAAAATAGTCATTTATTTCTTTATGTGTTCTCTGATTAATAATAATATAAAGCATGTTTTCAATTTTCTAGTTTTGAAATTACTTGTTAGTTTATTTCGAAAATAAAGGAGTCCATTTTAGAAAAACATATATAAAAAACATCTTGTTGTTTGTCAGAATTTGAAATCAATAAATATATATTAAAGAAAAATTTAAGGCATGTAACTACGTCAAGGATGAATCTTTTTTAAAAACATTCGAAAACTGTTAATTTTTGTATATTTGCTTAAAAAAAGATTTAAAAAAGCATATATGAAACCAAAATATACCTATCAAGTGCTAAAAAAATTTTATTGGAAAAAATGAATTTTTGGATTAAAAAGTATTATTAAAAAAAAGGTTTTTAGTTCAGAGGTTTATCAAATGATTTGACTAAAATGTTATGGATAGCTTAATGACCTAGCTCTTGAACAACGAAATAAGTGATATTTTTTATCCATTCTTCAAATATTGGCGTTCGACTGATGAATAACACGTATTTAAAAAATTTAGTATTGAGAAATTAGTATAGCAAATTTGAACAAAAAAAGTGTGCATCCCATTTTAATTGATGAAGTTCTTCGCAAGAAAATTTTATTGTATTCTACATTTGAAAAAAATAGAATCTAAATATATAAAACCGCATCAAAACGCATGTAACTGCGAATATAAAAATCAGTGCCATTTCCTCAAAAATAGACTTTGGAATAAATTTTTAACTGTTTTATATTTAAAAAAACCTTTTCAAATATAAAAAAATATTAAATTTTTAAAAAAAAAATAAAAATTTAGTAAAAAATCAGCTTTTAATGTATTTACCTTGTAAAATTAGATGCTAAATAAACATTTTTGGTATGACTGGTTTTAAATTTCGAAGCTTTACATTCATTCAAGAAGTATGTATTGAGTCCTTCCAAATTTTTTTATCATGTCAGAACATGATGTTATTTTGGGAATGAGGTTTGTTAACAAAAATCCATAAACGAAAAATTGAAATTTTATTGTCTGTCCGAGCGTCTCAAAAAATTGGCTTTGCCATCGCATTTACAAAAGCTCTGATTTAAAAAAATAATTTAATGACTACAGCAAATAAAACTTAGAAAAGATGTCATTTTGAGTGCGTGATTCTATGAAATAAAATATATAGGAAATGTGATATTTTTTTAAACAATCAATGCGAGACAAAGTTTTTTTTGATCGTTTGCGATACTAAAGTGACTCATTCGATGAAACAATTAAAATGAATAAAAAATATAACTTAATTTGATCGAGCCCGTTGTGCTTGGCCGTTCAAGAAATGATGTTCTGACATGATACATTGTAATAAGCATAGCATATTTCCTTTTAATCTTTATTTCTCAGTTAAATTCTCTAACTAAGCAATCCTATTTCGAATTCAGAAAATGTAAATCATTTAATTTATGGAAATAAAATCTTTTTCTAGTTATAATTAAACCTGTCACACTGAATTCTACTTCCCGTTAGTGGATAATTTTAATTACAAAAAAGCATATGCCTTAGACAGGCTAAATGATAAATAATTAAAGATTGTTGCATTAAACTGTCATTTATAATTATAAATGTTGATATGGAAATCAATTAAAAATAATAGCTCATCTTAATAATTATTCTTGGCATTTAATGAAATAATATTAACGTTGGCATTATATTGATTTTGAATATCAGTATGTGATAATAGATTTTTTTTTATTTTCGAAACTATTTTCCTTGTTCCTATTTAGCTGCTTTTAGATTATATCTTAAATCAATAGTATATTAAGAACCCTATCAATTATAACACCGCAAAAAAACTGAATTTAAATTTCTGTGAAAAGATCAGAAAAAAATATTGAAGAAAAAAATTCTCAGTCTCCCGTCAAAAATTTTAATGTAGAAAGATCCGAAGATAACTATATAATGAGCCTCCGGTAAAAATCCTCCGGTAGAAAATATTTTTTGATATCATAAATAATAAAATCGTTAAGGGGGCAATGGGCTCTATTAAACAATGGGAATTATTCTGTTAGTGTTATGAAATTTTTAAGCATATATATTAAAATATAAATAAGTCAAATTTCTTAATAAAGAATTTAAAACTATGCAAAATCTGATATTTTTTTTTAAAAAATTAAAAAGAATTTTTAGAAATTTAAAAATATTCCAGGCGCCTTATTATTTTTATTTTTTCTATGATTCATTTTTAATACTCAATGTAAATTTATTTGAAACGATACGACGTATAATTTCGTAATTCCAATTAAATGGTATTTTTTTACAAACGTCTCAATACATTTTGAATTTTCATAGGAATTTATTTTTAAACTAAAATAGACTTTTAGATATCTGGAAAAAAATCCAAATAAAAAAAATGCATATATCATTTTCTTTAAAAAATATGACCGAAATGTTTATAATGAATTTTATTTAATTTCTTCAAAAATTAAAACACCCGGAGTGTTTCAAATTTACTTAAATTTAATTACAATATTTTACGTAATTATAATATTTTCAAAAAAGTCCTTAAGATGTACTTTTTTTTCCTCTTGAATCTTCAAATATTTATTTACTTGAACAATGCATTTTATAACATTATTCAATTCCTAATATAAGTTCAAACTCTCCCATTATACATATAATATGATATCTTATTCAAATTTTCAATCGTTAATAAAATACTTTTTATTCATCCTCTCAAGTTCAAGTAGTTTCTTTTAAACTTGTAATGGAAAACATTTTATGTTAATACAGTTTTTTCAAATATCAATTCATTAATTTTTATTAATTATTTAAAAACTTTCTCTCCAAAAATCTTCAATTCCCCAACGCCAAAAATCTAATGAATTCACTTTTTCTCCACGTTAATGAAGTTAGGCTTGACTTATTTTCGGTCGATTATTTCAAACGATTCTGTTTATTTTCTTAATGTTTGATGCATTTAAAATTAATCTTTCTTAATTAATCGATTTTTCCAACTGGTTTAGTAAATTCATACATTTTGCGTTGCCTCAATTGGCATTAAAAATTCAGCCCTAGCATAATTTTTTGATCAATGATTTATAGTAATTGAAAATATTAGGTTGGAAAAGCCTGGTTAGTAAGGCGTTGGTTTCGCATCCCTCTGGCTGCGAGTTCGAACCTGCCAGTCGAAGACATTCCATGTGTGTGTGTTGGACGTTACACCTGTCGTGGTCACAAAGCCCTCTATGACGAGAGTAATACCAGTGGCTGTACAGGATCAGAGGTGACCGTTCTCTGATCCAGATCTAAATTACGATCTGTGGATGATTGAATGAAATGCATGACTGAAGTCCGCTTTGTAAAAAGGATTTGTGACGTGTGTGAGCTTGAAGTCAGACTTCTGCCCTCGGGTGCTCAGGGAACCATACTATCAGAAGCTACTGCGCCCCTCTTTCTGTGATAAAATGTAACACGAGAACAGCATTAAAAGTTGTAATTATTTAATAAAAAGTGACTAAAATAAACTTTTTATCACGTCAGAACATAATGTTGTTTTGGGGATGAGGTTTTTGGCATCAACAAAAATCCGAAGGTGAAAAATAAAAAATTTGTTATCTGTACGAGTATCACGTAGGCGAAAAATAAAAAATCCGTAAGAGAAAAATATAAATTTTATTATCCCCACGAGCGTCTCAAAAAATCAGCTTTTAATACCATGTTGCCATTGCATTTACAAAAGTTCTGATTTTAAAAACAATAAGTTTATGACTACAGAAAATAAAGCCTAGAAAAATGTCATTTTGATCATGTAATTATATGAAATGGAATAAAAAAAATGCGATATTTTTTGTAAACCATAAACGCGAGACAAGGTTTTTTCGATCGTTTACAATACTAAAGTGACTCCTTCAATGAAACCATTAAAATGAATAAAATTATAATTTAACTTGCACGAGCACGTGGTGCTTGGCCGTTTAAGAAATTATCTTCTGACATGATACATTGCAATATGTATAGCAAATTTCATTTTAATCTCTATTCTATGCTAATCTAAGTAGGATTTGATTTTGAAAAATGTTATATTGTTAATTGTTTTATGTTTCTAGTTTTAGTGGAATATAAACATAAATTTTGGTGTTGAAACGATAGAAATAAAATTGCTCGTTTGCTTATTTCAAAGTCCACTATGCCCTTAACAAAAAAAATCTAATTCTTTTCATAAAGCTATTCTAAATCATTTCGAGCACAGAAGATCGATACATTAAAAACTACATGTATCGTCAAATATTCACTTCTGAACTCCTCCTATAAAGATTAAAAAGCGTGGCAATTTGAGATAAGAAACGATGGGAATCCGGAATTTCCTGGAAGCAAAAGGGTCTCAAGTTTCCTACAAAATGAGAATCGAAGGAAAGAGACGTCATTTTTCTTCGCCAAATCTCTCGCCGATTTTATTTCTGGCTCTTTTATTGCGGTGTCTTGTTTGACAGAAGGAAAAAAAATCTTGCAATCTCCCTCTCACTCTCATTCTTTTTCCTCGCCCTAGAAGGGGAAGCACGAGAAGATTAAAAAAAAGAAAATTCGATAACATTCTAAATTTCGAAGAGTTACACTTCCTTCCTTAAAATTCTATTTAACTAAAAAAAACAAATGTGTTGCATTCATACGAAACAATTTTAGAAAAAAAATCCGAACAAATAATCGTTTTCTTCTTTCTTTTTTTTTCGTATTTTTCGTCTTCTAAAAAGATATATCTTTTAATCGAAATCCATTCCACCAACTCGATAAGAATGGCGTGAAGACATGACTGGAAGACTGAAAAACTGTTTTGTGAAAGAAATAGAAATCCGCCAACGGGAAAATGTGAAAGCAACACAGCAAGAAAATATTAATTTAAAGCCGGAAGAAGTCTTTTAAAAGAAAAAAAAAAGAAATCCACTCACTTCAAAAAAAAAAAATTCCGAACTGTAACTTACTTCCTAATGATTTTTCTGATGGGCAATTAAATAAAAAATATAAAAATGTTTTCATTTTTATGTTCGAAAAAAATAAACTTATTTTATTTGGATAATAATCGTTAAATAAAAAAGAAAAAATGCTTTATTGATATTGGTTGTTAAAAGATATTTCTTCTTTCTGAAAATTTGTTTTATGGAGAATCGTTTGGAATATTTGAAATATTAAGTATTGTCATACTTGAAAGATTGAAGGTTTATTTTCATATTTTTTGCATATTTAGAAAATATTTCATCAGAATTTTGCAACTTTAAGGACTTTTTAATCTCTTGTTTTCTTTTTATTAAATTTTATTCCAAATTCAAAATATCAAATATGCTGCATTTTCTTTTTTCCTTTAAAATAAATATTTTAAATAGAAAACATTGAACCATAGCTAACCCTTAAAATTTGTTCTACTCCTTGATTTATTTTATCTGTATTTTTATTTATTTATTTTGAGAAAATTTTCATTTGGAAGATATAATAAAACCCGCGAGAGTGGCTTCCCCCAAAAAACGTCTCTTTCCTCTCTAATAAAGATTTCTTTTCTCCTAATATAAAATGTGTGGACCTGAAGTAAGATCGAGAGAGCCAAGAATTCTCCGATTTTTTATTTGAAAAATGTCATACATCAGCAGGTTTTGTTTTTTAATGTTGTAGGCAAAATAGAGTATGAATGTTGTGCACTTTTTTACGAGCAATAAAATTCAAGGTTTGAAGTAGAACAAAATTTTTAGGAAATAGATCAAATACTAAATTTCATTTAAGTAACTGCTAAGTACAGCTTTGAGCATATCCTTCGTCTGTCAAAGTTATAAAGTTGTTGCATGGTGAAGTTGAAATCCGTTACGTAATTTAAAACACTGTTTTGGACCTGGATGGCCTGGTTGGTAGAGCCTTGGACTCGTACTCCTTAGGTTACGAGTTCGAAACTCACTGGCCAAAGGATTCCCCGAGTGTATGGCGACTGGCGCTCGTTAAATCTGTTCGTGGTCGCAAAATCCTCCATATCGAGAGTAATACCACTGAGGGTACTGGGTCAGAGGTGATCGTTCTCTGTTCCAGGTCTAATTATGATCTGAGATGAGTGGATGAATTTGCATGAATGTTGTCCGCCCCCTAAAAAAGAGTTGTGGCATGTGTGTAGCTAAGTCGTACTCTTGGCCCTAAATGGCACTACTTGTAAAACAAAGAGTTGCATTTCTTAGGCTTAAAAATCTGCTGATCGTATCAGCGGAGGCTTGTCCACGGCAAGTGTCATTAGTCACATTAACAAAACAACAACAAAACACTTTTTATGGCAATAAAGTTGATATATTAAGCTTTTTGAAATTATTCTCTATTTTTTAGTGATATAATTTCGATATTTAACTCTAGAACTTAAGTGTTTGACTTTTAAATCAATTCTTCACTTTATACACCATATTTAATATCGTTCTTCAGAATTAGACATAAATATAACAAAATATTGTAGTATCGTTTTTAATTTGGAATTATATAATTCGAGATTCTGACTACATTATTGTCCCTTTTTTAATAAATTTAGATAGTTCTTTATGAATTCTATTAATAGATATTAGGTGTATCAATTTTTTGGCAGCTTTTAATAAAAGATAAGAATTGTTAATGAAATGTTAGGGTGCTTTGCGCCTATTTATTATCTGTTAAGAAAATTATATTTCTAATTACCCTTTTATAAAACAAATTTTTTTTTGAAAAGATAAAAAGTATTTAACCTAAATTTATTCGTATTTCAGTGTTTTCGAAGTGAAAACGGGTTTAATTTGCTTGGCATTAAATTCGTTTTTGAATTTAAAAAAGTATTGGAAAATATCAATATTAATATATTTAATTATTTATTTTGCTTTATTTGCGATTGTGCATTATCGCAAACGATTTTTTGTAGCTTTAATTTTTTTTATATTCTCTAACTTGTTGAGAACTTTTATTTGTTAATCTTTATCGTTTGATTTAATTTCAAAGCTATTTAGATAATCGTTTGCAGTCAGTTTCTAAAATTATAAATGGGAATAAGAATTTTATAACTGAAATATCAATACCAAGAATTATTCGAAAATATTCTGATTCAGCAATTATGGGAAATTGAATGTATTTATTTCGTTTTTAAATAAAATAAAATGAATGTTTTCTGTGAGTTCATACTATATTTTAAAATATTAACTATTTATGCATATATGAAATTTTCAAATAGTTTTTCTTTGCTATAAGAATGAAGTATTTGCAACTTTTAGAATCCATTAACTATTTTCAACTTACGTCCATTCATTTTTTAAATGAAATTAAGCAAATTCGTTTTTTTTTCTCTTTACAGGCGTACAGCAGACGTGCGATCCGTGGGATACTCCGAACTCTTCAGCCTATCGCGAGAGGATGTGCTCTCAGCCATGAAGGACTATCCAGAAGCAGAAGTGAGTATCTGTAAAAGTATAATCTGTATATACAATCATCCACTGATGTCTGTAAAGTTGAGCTGAGTGAAAAATATCACTACTGTTTTGATCTGTGCCAATATCGGATCCAAAATTTAACTTTCTGCTTTGGAGTCTTCCAACTGTGACATTTTTGTAATGTCTCATTGATTAATATGTCGTTATGCGATAGGCCTAAAATAAATGAAAAACAAGTGTCAATAAGCTGAAGTCTATAAGCTTTATTTTATATTTTTTGTGACTCCTTATATTGTTATAAAGTGTGTTTAAATTAATTTTTAAAAAACTTGTTATTGAAATAGGGGTTTGAAAATAAAATTAATGTCACTCTTGAAACCATTTTTTTAAAAATTTAGATAGTGTAAAAATACTTTTTCGTATGATTTGTTCAAAAATTATGATTTACTAACTTACATACTTTAAATTCTCATTTTCATCCCCTTTAGAACCATCACAGAAGCTTCTTTAATAGCGCACTGAATTTCTTTAGTTGCTGAGGATCATGTGCGCGAAATTTTGCTCGAATCCATCAAGGAATGCGAAATTTATACGTATCAAACAAACATACAAACAAAAGAACGCATTTTTAATTTATATACATAGATAATAGAATTTGTAAAATAGTCCAATTAAATTTGTGCCTTTAACATCAACTATAAATAATTGCAGAGAAAGATTTTACTTCATATTTTTCTATAAAACTATGAAAAGCTAACCAAATATGATTAAAACGTCATTTACATACTCATACTTTTTTAACTTTTAAATCTTTTCGTATTATTGTTCAAAATTTGTATGCATTGTTTTACAAATTATTCTATGATCTAGAAAATCATTTTAAAAACATCTATCAGGTTTTTTTAAGCGAATAAAATTTAAATTTCTAATTTACGCTATTTTGAGGAGAAATTCATTCATTTTAAAGAAAATAACTGTAATTTCAAGTACACTTAATTAACTTAGAATATTGAAAGGAATAGTGATTTTATTAAGGTTCTAAAGTAATAAAATTGCTGTTAAAGTATT
Organism: Argiope argentata; assembly: GCA_026289955.1. Classification (NCBI taxonomy): domain Eukaryota; kingdom Metazoa; phylum Arthropoda; class Arachnida; order Araneae; family Araneidae; genus Argiope; species Argiope argentata. The sequence continues at coordinate 4,409,737 of JAOUZG010009324.1, forward strand.
CCATTATTTTTAAGGGAATTTCCTTTTAATTTTTTAATTAATACTATATTTAGTTTCTTATTTTTTTTATAATAGAGACGTAGTAAAATTATTAATATTTACAGATTTCTGATAAAAAAAATTAAATTGACTTTTAAAAACATATTTTTATTAGTATAAAGAGTACAAATGCTCCATTTTAATGCATTATTTAAATGGACTTTTAAAAACACACATTTATTAGTACATAAAAAGTATATATTTTTCATTTAAATTCATTGCATCCTTTTAATTTTTAACTTTTTATTTTATATTTCATTTTTACAAACATCATGAAAACTCGCGATCAATTTTTTCTCAAATTTTCAGCCAGATGGCGCCACTCGTACATAATCATCTTAATTAAGTTAGCCAATTATTTGATAATTAAGTTCATAAAATATTGAAAAAGAGTAGTGGTAAAAAGTATGAAAAGAATATTTAATTGCTCAACACTTAAAAATTTTGGCGTATCGAAACATCGATTACAACATTCTACCCTTACGAATTTGAAACAAAGCGAGTTAAATAAAAGTGTGGGGTGTTGACTATGTAGCCTAATGTGTCTTTTCATTTTCAGGAAATCCTCCAGACCATGGGCAGACGTCGATTGCTGGAAGCCCGCCTCACCAACGCCTCGGACAAAGTTCCTTATCAGGACGACCCAGAGTAGGTGTGCATTAAATCCCCTTACTCCGGAGAAAACGGCAGGGGTTTTTTGCTTTTCTTGGCTGGAAGATGAAGAGGGTTGGGCAGAATAATAATAACAATAGGAGGAAGATACGTTTAGCAAAATATACAATGAGAATAAAAAAGTTACATTGAATCTGTGAGAATAAAACTACTTCGTTCGAGGCCAGGAAGCTCCATATTTAATATTTAGATTTAAAAAATAATAAATGGTTAAATGCATAACTTCTTAGTTCTTTAAATATTGTTAAAATGTGTATTAACTTTTCTAAGCACTTAATTTAAGGGCGAATAAATATTCTATGACACAGCTTTCATTATAAGTCGTCACTAAGGTCATTAATTACATGGAAAATCATTTAGAACTTTGTAGCCCCGACAGGACTCGACGGAAACCCGATTTTTGTAAATATTATTTGGTGGAATTTTTAATTTTAATTTAATTTCAAAGAAATAGAAAGTTATTCTATGTTATCATCCAATAAATCTGTATTTAATCTAAAAAATATATATGAGAAGTTATTATTACTTAACAAGATGCAAAACAAATTTTATAACTTTAAACGAGCTGCTCTCGTACATATATAAACATATTATTTATAGATATATTATTTATTTATCTATTACATCTTCGAAGAGGCTTTAACAAATTGGATGTAATTTTACACTTAGATAAGGTTTTTCTTTTTAAGTTTATCTATAAAAGTGTTTTTCTTGAAAAGACGAGATTTTGCATACAAGAAAAAAAAACTAACTATTAGAGACTTTTTTTAATCATGTGTGAATGGAGAGTTATTTTGGTTAGGAGGTTTTGATGTCTTCGAAATTTACGAACAAAATATATTTTTACCAGCTTTTACAGATTTTACTGCATTATTATTATGTAAGCTTCTTTGACATCAGATGCATTTTTAAAAAGTTGACATGCTTTTACCGATATTGCTTTATTATTACGAATGCTTCTTCGACAGTAGATGCGTTTTTAAAAGATTGACAAAGAACTATGACATCATAGCTGTTATTTCATCTCAAAATTGGTCGAGCTCCACAACTTTGTTTGCCAGCTAGAAAAATTTTAAATGAAAGTTTAAAAAATTATCATTATACATGTAAAAATAATAAAGATAAAAAAAGACCGATAGAGAAATCTCGTGATTGTTTAAAAACCAGTTTAAATTGGTTAATGACTTAAATTTAGATAAATAAAGACTTAAAAAAAATTAACGTTCTCACATGATAACCTGGATTTTACAATCGAAAAATTTAGGTTCTTTTCTATTATTATTTTAGAACGTGATGCTGTTTTTGGGAGGAGATTTTTGGCGTCAACAAAGATCTGAAGGCGAAAAAAAATTATTATCTGCACGAGCATTTCAAAAAATCAGCATTTAATAACGCGTTGTCATCGCATTTACAAAAGCTCTTATTTTTTAAAAAATAAGTTATTGACTATAGAAAATAAAACCTAGAAAAATGTCATTTTGAGCACACGATTATGTGAAATGAAACAGGAAATGGGATATTTTTTTAAAACAATCAATGCGAGGCAAAGTTTTTTGGATCGTTAGCAGTACTAAAGTGACTCATTCAATGAAACAATTAATATGAATAAAAATATAATTTAACTTGCACGATCACGTGGTGCTTGGCCGTTTAAGAAATGATGTTCTGACATGACACATTGAAATAAGCACAGCAGATTTCATTTTCATCTTTATTATTATTATTCCTATCTGCTCTCGTGTTGCCAATATCATATAGCACCGTTTGTTAAATGTTTGCGATCCTTGTATTGTTCCAAAGGATTATAGCCTATTCGTACCTCACCGTTTTGTTATAAGGCGCTGTACGACATTATACGAATAAGCTCAGCTCACAGGAGATAGTAACAATGCTATTATGTTAGCCAGTTGACATATCGTGTTAAACTAAGTATATTCATTATTTTTTTATTTAGATGATCATTTCATACGTATGTAAGATGGAAAAATCCTTTGATTTAATCAGTATGTTATTTGTATCCAACTATTTCCTCAAAAAACCGAAATTTTACAAAAAAATTTATTCAAGGAGGTACATCTGTTTATTTTAATATGATTAAAAAATGTATTTCTAAAAAGTATTTTTTATTATATAAAGTTAGTAGTTTTGTTAATGCTGTAGGAACCATCGCAATGGAGATTCATCCTAAATTACACTTTTATCGTTCTGTCTAGAGGACTCTGAAAAATGTTATATTAAAATTTCAATCTATTCATTTCAGAATCTGATTTTATTTACAGAATATTGCGCCTAAAATAAAGAAATAAAATTCTAAATTCTTGACTCGGTTCAAAGAAAATTCGTCTTTTATTCTAGGTAATTTTCAATGAATTAAGTATACCTGAAATTCTCGGTTGTGTTATTTAATTAAAATTGTAATTCTCAAATCCGATTTAAAAAATTTACAAAGCATCAACACGAAATTTTATATTTTCTAAAATGTTTTTAAATTATATTGACAGAAGCAAAACAAATTCAAAAAAAAATCTTTATTTTTGAATTTGTTTCGAAAATATATTAATATATTCGAAAAATATTTTGAATTTTAGCAAAAATAACACGAATTTTCAAAATTTCCCTCTTTTCTGAAACAACATGTATAATATTACTAAAGGGAAAAGGAAACATAAAGCTTATTGAATCAGTAGAGTTTCTTTTTGAAATTTCAACGACTTAAAAAAGTTATTTGATATACTAACGAATTTTCTCTTTTCTATCTTGGGAATCTGCTTATAATGTGTTCGAATTCAGAGAAGCTACATTCGAAATAAAATCTCTCAAGTTTGAGCTGTTCTGCGAACAAAACTAATATACTCTCTCCTATTTTAAAATATGAATGAATTTTTTTCCCGCCACGTGAAACGAAAATCCTGTGTCTTACAGCAAGAATATTACTTCGAGAATAAAAAGCCAGTCTGTGTTGAGCAAACAGAGAATCGAAAAGGAAAAGTTTTCGGACGAAAAAAATAAATTCATCGGGAACTCTTTCAAAGCTTTCGATTTCTTTTAGTTTGTTTTTCTCTTCGAGAGGAATTTCTAAAACAATTTCAAAGAAATTATAGTTTTCATATCCTAATATTTATTCTTTAATATTTTTATCCTCTTTTTTTAAAAGTATTGGTTCTAAAGTAAATTCGTAAGAACGTTTAGATGATAAATGATGATTTTATGATAATGCACTTTACACTGTACATATTTTTTTTATTCTATTTACGAACATTCAATCTAAAGTATATTCATAAGAATGTTTTTGTTTATGAAGACAATTTTATGATAATGCACATCACACTATATATTTTTTTATTATATTTAAGAACATTCATGCTTAATTAAATTCATAAGAACATTTTGGTTATAAGTGATGATTTTATGATAATGCATTTCACATTTCATAAATTTTTTATCCTGTCCTTAATCGTAAAATCGATTAAAATAGTTGTTAATTTGGGAATATTGCCGAAATGTAGGATTAAAAACACAAAAAAATTCTTATTTGAATAAATTAGGGAATTAAATTTTATTAATTACTTACTTACACTCAAAAATATAATAAATAAGTTATTCTTTATTAGCTTCAATCTGCATGGTTTTTATTTTGCAATCTTAGCTGTGCAAATCAATATAGATAAATGCAAGACATGAAGGGAAGATTAAGTTCAAAAATTATTTTTGAACTTAACATTTTCATGGAATTTGATAAAGATTTATGCTTAAAATTCTCCTTTTAAAATAATTGACTTTTTCAATAAATAATTAAAAGATTTTTTCATTAAAGTTTACAAAAAAGTAAAAAATAAATATGAAACTGTAATTGCAAAATTCTTCATTTCGGCGTTAAAACAATTTTTTTGGAAATTTTTCATTTACTAGTGGAAGAAGCGGGAAAATCGGGATCTGACAAAAAAAAAGCGAACGATCAGATGTTAGTTATCTTATCAACTACTTGCTTTAGTAAATACCGCAAATCGATGGGTTCGTAGAAAAGAAATTATTTTATTCATATAGACATTATCTCTTTTGTTTTCATACGCATCTGAAATAGTTTCGAGGTCCATCCTTAAACACAGTATAGTAAAAAAGATGATTAAATCTGAATACTCTTTAAAATAATGTGATTTCAATAGTTCTTATATTGCTGGCAATATAACTTCATCATTGTCAAAATTTTAGTATATACACCGTATAAATCGTAGCTTATATTTTTAGCGATATTTCGAGGATTATAGCAACTATACAATTGCATTTTAAAAACGAAAATTGAATATCTACCTGAGGTTTATACAACGTTGTTCTATTATTCGTATATCAAATTTATGTGTAAATAAAATAGTCCAGTAAGTGCGAAAATGTTTGCTGAGTGAAAAAAATTATGAAAGTCAGAAATACGAATGAAACGCATTGAATATTGTATAATGATATGTAATAAAATGGGGAAAATCATTCTTTTTAACTCGAAAATCGTTTATCGAAACGTTTAAAAATCACATTTATATTTAAAAAGAATGCACCGTTCTCAACATCTGTATTTCCCCCCCCCTCCTCCTCCCTGTGAAATCTTCACTCAAGGGAATTCAGTCAGATCAGGGCCGAAATGTATTTTGAGTCCATGTGAAAGGTTAACATAAAATCACTTAGAGAATTTTCAAGGACAATCTGAATCAAATAACATGTTATGTTTCAATTGCAGTTTTTCGAATAATTTTAAATCTTTTTGTCAAAGAATATCTTCCTTCAAACTATTCCAGGATGATATAGAGAATGTTTGTCGTAAATCATATCGGAAATCTGTAAACTACAAGTTCCGTCGAGGCAGTGTGTGACATATTTACAGTGCCATTCATCATTTGGTATGATGTGCGAAGCTTTTAAAAAGGCTATTCTCTCTCCTTTTCTTCGGAACGCTCTCGCACACTGCCTCTGAGAAGTTCATAGCAAAAAAACGTTTAATTTCTTTAGTTAAAATGTAAATAAAGGTTTTTTTTTTTCTAAAACGTTCCAATAGGTGGAGTCACAACAAATACACTAAATCCTAATTACGACAATGTCATATGCAGCGGATGCTCTATTTTTATTATTCAAAATTGATATTGATAAGGTAAAAAATTTACTTCTTCTTGAAGTAAGCTTCAATATTCAAAAATCTTCGTAAACTTGGAATTCGAATTATTACTTTATAACATTCATATCTATATCTGGCATAACATTACACATCCAGATGTTAGTCGAAATAATTTAAATAAAGGAATTTTTTAATAATAAATAAATTTTTAATATATTCCATATTAATCTTTTCACTGCCTTAAAAGTCAATAATTAAAAGTAATTCTAAAAGTAAAGCAGCCGCCTTGGGTGAACAAGCTGTTCTCCAAAATTTCTAGTTTTGATTAAAGTGCTACTTTAAATCCCATCACAGTGCTCCGATTTTGAAAACATTATTTTAGTGAATTATATCCCCAGCTTACTTTCAATATAAAAAAATCAAATCGCTATCTACGACAAATCAAAAGTTATTTGAGTTAAAAGTTCTCAAAAAAATTAACTCTCACTTTATTAATTGAAATTATTACTCTCCCTTTTGCTGTATCATTTCTTATCCGTAAACACCAGACCATTTCGAAGTTGAAACTTGAAACCAGTGAACAATTTACTCTTATTTTCTCTCTCTCCCGTCAGAGAAAAATCGATTGGAAGGGGGAAAAAAGTAGAAGCCCAAGAGCGAGAAACTTCCAAAATGATAAAACCTCCACCCTCTATTGAAACAATTTCGGAGGAAAAATCCCGTTACCAGGTTCTCATTGTGTTTTGAAGCCCCTCTGCTATTCCAGATTTCACGCACTTACGTAAAACGCGGGAGAAGATATTGAAGAAAAATATCGACATCGCGCAGTTTTGTTGACATTAGGATTCGAAATAACATCCTGGCACCTGATTTGTTTGTTTCTCCCGTCAGTGTTTGCATTTCTTTTCTTTTTCGAACTCTTTCGATCAGGACCGCGGCTATAAATAGAAGAGAGATCTTCGGGAACTGGAAGTAAGGCTTTTAGAAATGGCGGACGTTTTTATGGGAATATTATTCTAGTCTTTTTCGTTTAATATCGTTTGCTGAAATGCTAAGCTGATCCATTAGTATAGGAGTTCTGTATAGTTTTTAAAAAAATGATATATTGTTTTTAACGACTTTGCAGTAATATGAAATAATTTTTTTTTAACTCTTCGATATACTTCGCAGGATTTTTATTTTTAAATCATTTAATTTCTTTCTTATAATTTTTTTTAAATTGTTATGCTTTTTGGGTAATTTATTATAAAATTTCAAAATGAAATATTACGATTTTTTGTACAGTTATCATTAAAACACGACTGATGCCTTTAAAAATATAACTTTATGAATCAGTTGTAGAATAAAGCTTTCACGCCTATTTTTTTAGTTCCAAATATTAGTTCGTGCTCTTTCTTAATATATCCTGTTCAAATTTTCAATCGTTAATAAAATATTTTTTTATTCATCCACTCAAGTCCAAATGCATTTTTTTTATTTGTAGTGGATAGCAATAGATGTCAATACGGGGTTTTTTCAAATATCAATTCATTAAAAATAAAATTAAGGAAGTTTATAATTTTTTATATATGAACAATTCGGTTTTGAACCAATAGATGACGCCATAAATATTCTGCCCAATTTTTTTTCAATTCCTACTATTAGTTCACACTTTCCTTTAT
>JAOUZG010009324.1:4423688-4434808 GCA_026289955.1 Argiope argentata
GTGTGTGTGTGTGTGTGTGTGTGTGTGTGTGTGTGTGTGTGTGTGTGCGTGTGTGTGTGTGTGTGTGTGTGTGTGTGCGTGTGTGTGTGTGCGTGTGCTTGTGCTTGTGCGTGTGTTCAGATTTCCAATCGTTAATAAAATGATTTTTATTCATGCACACAAGTTCAAATACATTTTTAAAACTTGTTGCAGATGACACTCGATATTAATGAAGTTTTTCAAATATTAATTAGTTAGTTAAATCTAATTTTTTAAATACTTTAAATCGATTTTTCAGCCGTCTTTAATGACAATTGAAATCGACAGGCAAGTAAAATGCAATGATTTCAAAGTTTGAAGAAGAAGAATGCGAGTTCCATTCTTGCGAAAATCAGTCATTTTTTGATAAATTATTTATGTTAATTGTAATTATTTAATAAAAAGTAACTAAAATAAACAATTTCTTTGATGACCTAAGTAATAATAGGCTTGAAAAAATTTTATATTACTTGTTTTACAATAACGCCGAATTACAGGACTGCGGCTTTTATTTTGTAGTGTATACAATTCTTAGTTTGTACTCTCAGTAATTTGTTGTAGATTGTTTTCACTAAATTTATTTTTATCAGAATTATCAAACAACAAAAGGAAATTCACAATGTTTTCTATATTAATAGTTAACAGCTAGGTAAATCAGTAGTCAGAATGGAAAAGCTGATCGCTGTAGGTGGTTAATTTTAAAATAAAAATCAAGAATGAATGAAAATTAGAATTATAGAAACTGTGAAGAAATTGAATCAATCCATCTATTTTTCATGGTTCTATGACCAATGTAAGTGATTTTGTCATGAAGCAGAATAATACAATATGCTATTATGATTTTTCCATCTTTTCAAAATGTATAGTTAACTAAAAGTTAAATTATAGTCTTTCTTCGTGAAACGCATATAAATGTGAATTGATATCATTAAAACTTCAACCTTCTGATAAATGAAGGTTATAAATCTTTCATTCTTTTAAAAGAATCAACGCAAAACTTTTATCACATGTCGAAAGAAATTTTGATTTGATATATTTGATTATATTTTCTTTCATGATATTACATTAGCGTCAAAGAACTGTCAAACTATTTCTTTTTATTATTATTTATCTGTTCTCAGCATTATTTTTATTTTTTAATAATTTCAAATTGTTATTCTTTGTATGAACATCAATAAGAAAAAATTTCAAAATAATACAGCAAAGCAATGGCGATTAAATATCTTCGTAATAGTATAATAACAAATAGAAAATTAGAAGAAAATATAAATCATCAATTAATGATAATTAAATTTCAGATGAAAATAATGGATATTGTGATTTTTTTTCATACTTGCATGTTTTTAAAAAAATGTCGGAGTAGTATCTTATTATCAATAGTTTCCCAAAATTCTCTGTGTAGTAATAATCTGTTGGTGTCTGTAAAGAGTTCAATAAGATGGAAATAAATGAATAAAAAAAGTAATACAGAGTGTAAAAAACTGTAAATAAAAAAAATGCTGGAAAATTCTTAGAATTTTTTAAAACCTAAAAATTCTTATTTTTTAAGGATATTAATAATAACAAAAGATTGGTTTTCGTAATGTTGTATGGCTGTGGTATCAATGGTAGGAAAATGCTTGACAAAATATCTTTTTTTTCTTTTATCAAAATTATCTATTTTATATGTGTTATTTTGGGGGGGGAAGAGTTTCCCTAAACATTTTGATTTATTTGATTCGAATTGCTTTTAAAGTCCTTTTCTAAATAAACCTTATAGATATTGAGTAATCATTTTAATTACTTGCAAGATCGCTTAGAATCAGAACTCAATTCTAATAAAATATTCTTCTCATAGGTAGATTAGAAGAAAAATATTAAGTCTTTAGTCAACACCTTTCTGTTGGTATTTTCAGAAGTTTAGAAAGGAAGGCGTTCGTTTAGGTGCCTTGAATCTGATCAAGTTCGAAATAGCCTTAAAATTGGTTAAAAAATTCAAACGCGACATTTATATAACAAAATTAAGTCACTTCTGAGTATTTTGAGGAAACAAAAAGCAATATAAAAAAATTCAAGCCAAATCCTACTTTGGTCACCAAAGAAAAAATTTGTTTCAATTACTTTTTATTAAATAACAACAATCAATATAAATAATTTATCAAGAAATTATTGATTTTCGAGAGAATTAATCTCACATCCTTCACCTTCACTTGAAAAATACTGAAATCCTCTTGTTTTACCGATTGAACTACTGCTTGCAGATTTCAATTTTCGTTACAAACTGCTAAAACTCTATTTGAACTATTAAAAATGAATTGATATTTGGAAAAACTGTATTAACATTGAATGTCATCAACTACAAGTTTTAAAAAATTGTGTTTGAACTTAAGTGGAGAAGTAAAAAGTATTTTATTAACGATTGAAAATTTGAACAATACATATATATATATATATATATAAGTAGAGTGTGAATTAATAGTAAGAATTGAAAAAAGAGAAAATAATTGAATTTTACATCAACTCATCAATTTGAACATTTGTGTATCGCAATAACAAATGATTCGAACTGTAAAATTCTTTTCAAAATAAGAAAATTTTCCACTTCGATGGCAATTTGTAATATTATGGAGCAACATACTGACGATTTCTTCCACTTTCATATTAAATTTTGAAACAAAATTTATAATTTTCAGGAAAAAAAAGGATACTTATTGATTTAGATTTTGATTAATTATGTGTTCCATTAAGCTGTTTTAAAAAGTGGAAACTATTAATGTTTAAAAAATAACTCTGAAAAATTATTTTTTTAATTCTTTGTAGATATTTATATGACAGATATTACCAAAATTAATATTGTTGCAAGCGGTCAAACGCTCGCCGAAGGAGAAAACGTTGGCGACGCTTCAAAAGGAGCTTCGCGCCAGCCGAGTTCATTTGGCGAGGGGAATATTCTGGTAGCCCGCAGACAATTCCCGGTGCATCGCGATGCTTCGCGTGCGCATTTGCTCGGCTATATAAGGGACGGGTTGCCGCAATCTGCAGTTTTTCTCCTCTCGGAAAAGAAGCGTCTCGCTGGACTAGCGGATTACTTTTTTCGCTTGTTATTAGTGAGCTGTGTTTACGTTTGCTGTTAACGTTGTGTTTTTGAGCTCGCTGTGACTTACTGTTTACTGTGCTATACGATATTTGTTTTGCAGTCTGTTTTTATTGTGCGTAAGACTTGCATTTACGCTGTAAGTGACTGTTGACTACTGGATTGTTTATTTATCTGAAGTTTTACTTTATCAAGTCATCCTGTAAATATCTGTAAATAAATTTGTTTGTGCTGCCCTCAAATAAAGTCCATTCAATCCGAATCCGCTACACTAAAAACGAAACAATATATATCACATAAATATCTACAAATATTAAACATCTATCTAAATATTAAAGAAATTTTAATAGGGTTTCTCAGATCCAACACCAGATGGAACCACTCCTATAGAAACGAAATTTAACCATACAATTGATTGATAAATTCTGATAATTTCAAATGGGTATACTCTTATCAACATGGACAGAATATTTGCAAATTCATCAAATTTGGAATTAAAATGAATTAAAAATTCCACTTTTACAGGCATGAAATAAGTTGATTAAAAAGGGTGTAATAAACATCAAATCCCGTTAATATCCAAAGCATTGCTGTTTATGGTTGAATGGCAAATCTCAATCTTTCCATTCCATACAAACAGAAACAGGTCTTGGTCGTATATTTTTTATTTCATTCAAATTTACGACTCAATGTATAAATAATGCCATCTTTCGGTGGAATAAACACTGTTATTTCGAAACTGCCACTCCAAATATAAACTGGGCTCTTTTGAAGTTCCGAGCTGAGAACTGAATGCTATGGATACTTATCTTTTCAGCAAAGAGAGGGATAAAAAATGCCCATTGGGAATTTTGAAAAAGCCTTCTGTTACTGTTCCTCGGAGCTGAAACAAGTTTTACTTTCCATGGAAAATGTTTTAGTCAGGAATAAAGCGAACATCAATTTTACGAAGAGATATTTTTTAAGGCATCATTTTTTTTCGGTGAGAAAGTAAATCTTATTGAATTCCTGCGCTGCTTGTGTATGTCATTTTTCGCAACGTAAAACGAAAATCTTTGAGAAATTGCCTTTTGTATTATGCTTCTTTAGTGCACTTTTTTTGTGACTAAATCTGAAAAAACCTTAATTGCGTTTGAATCATTTAAAATAAAATTTTCTTTAAAATGTTTCACTAGAGAAATTCTATGAAACTACAGTTAGCTATAAAGGAATATTTTATAAAATTAAATTATAAGCTTCTATCCAACCTCTAATTTTCTAAGTACTGTGGGTGATGAATATATATTTTGTGAAATGTTTATACAATTTGTTTTACGAATCTCTAATATTGTTTGCTATGTAAACAATCTCATTGTAAGGAAAACAGTTTTAAAGATATTTTAATAAATTCTGAGTAGATGTCAGGTCAATGTCTCATTGTTTTTCCTATCATTTGGCTGAGAAAATGAAAGTTCTCGTATATCTAAGAATTTAGGTGATATCTCTATTAGGAACCAAGATCTGGAATCCTTCTAGAAAATTCAACACTTTATTTCGTGAGAGTAAATTAAACCCAAATAGTTGCATGAATTCTTTCCTTGGATTATTGATTGTGAACCAATTTCTCTGAAGTTTGTTGTACTGTGGTGTTATTTAAATACTGGTTTGCTGTTAGAGTGCGTTATTGTTTTCTTATACACTGAAGTGACAAAAGTCATGGGATGACTGTTAATATCGTGTCGGTCCTCCTTTTGCCCGGCGAAGTGCAACAACTCGACGTGTCATGGAGTCCACAAGTCGTTCGAAGTCCTCTGCAGGAATATTGAGCCATGTTGTTTGTATAGACGTCCATAATTGTGAAAGTGTGGATGGTGCAGGAGTTTGGGCACGAACGGACAATGATGTCCCATAAACAATGATGTCCCATAAATGCTCGATGGGATTCATATCGGGCGATCTAGGTGGCCAGATCGTGAGCTGAAATTGTCCGGAATGCTCTTCAAACCAATCGCGAACAGTTCTGGCCCGGTGACATGGCGCATTGTCATCCATAAAAATCCCATCGTTGTGTGGGTACGTGAAGTCCATGAATGGCTGCAAGTGATCTGCAAGCAGATGAACATAACCATTTCCAGTCAATGATCGGTTCAGTTGCACCAGAGGACCGAGTCCATGCCATGTAAAAACAGCCCACACCATTATGCAGCCACCACCAGCTTGAACAGTGCCTTGTTGACAGTTTGGTCCATGGTTTCGTGGGGTCTGCGCCATACTCGAACTCTACCATCAGCTCGTAACAACTGAAATCGTGACTCATCTGACCACGCCACGGTTTTCCACTGGTCTAGGGACCAGTCGATATGCTCACGAGCCCAAGAGAGTCGCTGCAGGCGATGTCGTGCTGTCAGTAAAGGCACTCGAGTCGGTCTTCTGCTGTCATAACCCAAGGAAGACAAATTTGGCCGCACAGTCCTATCGGACACGTCTCTCGTACGTCCCACATTGATTCCTGCAGTTATTTGACGAAGTGTTGCGTGTCTATTGACAATGACCATTCTACACAGACGTCGGCGGTCCCGGTCGTTAAGTGCAGGTTGTCGCCCACTGCTCTGTCTACGATGGGATGGGATGCCTGAAATTTCATACTCTCGACACACTCTTGATGCTATGGATCTCGGAATGTTGAATTCACAAACGATATCCGCAATGGAATGGGCCATGCGTCCAGTTCCAACTAACATTCCACGTTCAAAGTCTGTTAATTCTCGTCGTGCCGCCATAAATCACGAAACACCTGTTCACCTGAGTAACTTGAACACAAATGAAAGCTCTGGAAAACGAACTGCGCATTTATATTTTTTCGCTGCGATACTACTGCCATCTGTATATTTGCATATTGCTATCCCATGACTTTTGCCACTTCAGTGTATATCTTTTTTATTTACATTTCGCATGGGTTTTGATGTCTATATTTCTTTCCATTCTCGAGTTAGTTGAACTTATAATCGACAAACACAGAATAGATTTCCCGTACCATACAGTTCATGCATCATCACCTTTATTCATTTTTTGCATTTTTATATTGGAAACGACTCACAGAACAAATTCAAGAACACTTAGACACTTCACATTCTGACACTGGAGCCCTTCCATTTTTAAACGAAATCTAATATGCCACTGGTATCGTGAGGAGGAAACAAATATCGAATATCAAAGACTTGTCAGGATTTTCACTATGCGAATAATGAAAGAGAAAATCGAAAGCAAGATTGAAACCCAAAGTGAGAAGTATATATTTTTATATAACTATGAATGGTTCTAGAAAGAACTATTTTCATTGAAATGCATACCTTATTTGCTACCTACATACTCAATTACCGTTGTCTGAATTTTTGTCTAATTTTTCTGGACCTTTTATTTAAATAAATTGATGACATTATAGGCCCAATATAAGTAATATATCACTGTGTATCCTTCTCTAAAATTGCTAAACACTACACCTTAAATTGAATACAATAGCTAATCATAAGAATTTAAAACATTTTATTACATGAAAAATGTATAGATAAATTTATACAAGCATGTGGGGTTCAACTATAATCGGTTACCAATTTTTCACAACTTAATGAAGGTCTGATTACAATCAAATTAAATCGATACGTCACAACTGAAAGCCTTAGTAAAATATATGTATTATATTGGAGTATCTCAAATGTTGATTCATCATGTTTCTTTGCATCTTGCATACTCTCCAGTTCTCGCACCATTTGATTATTACTTCTTTATGTCCTTAAAAAGCAATAGCTTTATCTATTTTATCTTATCGCAAGTAGTTTCATGTCCTTAAAACTATTCGTGATAAGCTCTGCCAATGCATTAACGAAATAAAAGCGCACCTGAAGGATTATTTCTTGTCCTAATCGCAACAATTTTGGAAAGAAGTCACAATGAGGCTTCCTGGTAGATGGAAGAAGGTATTATAGCAAAAGGGGTCTTATAAAACAAAATAAATAACACCTTAAACAATAGATATTGTTTGTTCATTTTCTATTAGAATAAAAAAAGATATAAAAAAGAACCTTATGAAACACCCTAATATTATGCATATAGTAAAGTCAATAAGTTGGCAATATTTTTATTTGTAGTGAGTCCCCTGAAGAATGATTTGCTTATAAGACAAGTTTCGATGTGTAGCTAAGGTGGTGGTGGGGGGGGGGAGATAATGGAGAACTGTCTCTTCTGTGATCATCATAAAAAAAGCATTGGTCATCTAATAAAATCAGACAAAAAAATTACAAATAAAGTCGTCTTATAATATAATATATTCCTTCTAGTGTGGTATAGAAGTTTACAGAGGGAAATGCAGGCTAAGATATTTTCCTCCACATCTCTGATTATGTTTCAAAATTTCGATTTTGTTTTGAAACAGCTATCATATTGCTTCAAAACAAGTCGTGAATATAAATAAACTAAATTAAACTTGAATTTATTAAAATTGTTAGATTATCGATCACTACATTCATCTGATAGTAAAGATAATGCAAAACGTATAAAAATGAGGCACTATATTTGGAAATTATTTTTTTCTTAGGACAAATTACATTCAATGAGAAATCATAGAATAATATATTCTGAAAATCTCCTTTTTTCACTTTTGGATTTATTTCCAATGACTTGTCGATACTTTTCTAAAAAATCAGGGGTATTTTCAGACTTCTTTTGAAATAAATATTTCCATTTAATAAACTAGTTCCATGAATATAATTTTTTGATGTTATATTATGTATTTTTTAAATTCGTGTTGTGTCTTATTGTAATCTGATTAAGCTGCAGTTTTCAATTTTTCTAAATATTTGATTTATTTATCGCTGCTATCCAATTTTAACTAAAATCTATAAAGAAGTGAAATCGAACGTTAAAAGTCAATCTGTTTGTGTGTGACGGATTTTATGTTGTTGTTTTTTGCGATGGGGGCAAAATTATTTTAATCATTAATCAATTCCTCGTATTAATTTATATAAAATCTTCTTTAACCAGAAAGATGTTAGTTCGAACAAAAATATTTCGTTTTTAAAACTTAGAAGTATGTTTAATTTTAATGGAAGTATCTCTCATATGAAATATTTTTATATAATTGAACCTCACAATGTATCTATGAAGGTGATTTAAGCTGAAGAATAGTTTATAAAAACGCAAATGATAAAATATTTTTTAAATGAAAACATTATTATATACCAATTTTTTTATATTAAAGATTCAACTTTTTTTAGGGGGGGGGGGGAATAGAATTTGAGATGAAATTTTTTTCTAAAATCCTTTTGAATCTTTTACTACTTTTTAAATTTTTTCCTGTTGTGACCATAAACTACTTTTTCTGTATTTTATTAAATTTTGTAAATCAGTCAATCTATCAAAAGTTAAGTGCAACATGAAAAATCTGATAGCTGCATTATAAAACAACGTATAACAGTAGTTTTTCATGTGGAATTTCTTTCAAATACTTCTAGTAAAACTCTGGATAAAGAGGAAAGGTTTTATACAAAGAAAATTCTTAACTAAAACTCTTAAGTAAAATATTTTAGTGAATTATAGACAAAAAATTAAAAGGTCTTAGGTTAAAAAAGTTCTTTATTTATTAAAAAAGTTCTTTTGAAAAAATTCAGTTTCATTTATTTAAGCCATAAATATAGTACATTATGATAATTTCTTTTTCTGAGAAAATTATAATGATATTTTTTTTCTTTCAGTGGAAAGAATGAAAATCGACAGAGAAAAAAAGGTAAAAAAAACTTTCTTTTTATATATATTCCATTTTATATCAATTTTAAATTCTGAAGATTCCTCTTTAACTAATATTTTTAATAAAAAGAATACTGTGATCAAGTTGTCTGTACCATTCACTCCATTTAAACAATCAAAATTATTTGATTCAATTACATTTTATATTAATAATGTTTATTGATTGGATGCTGTGTTGTCTGTTAATATAGAAAGTCTGTTATAGAACTTTTTTTCCTTTGCCTTTACAAAAAAAATTTCCGTTACATATTTGCAAACATTCTATGTAAAATAACTCATTCAAAGTCAAAATTCAGAAAACATTTTTTTTCTTTAAAAACTTTGTAGCATTTTATAACAAAAAAATTCATTTTTACACAGTTTTAAAATTTAAAAACAAGACTTTCAATGATATTGAATTCATTTTTACATAATTTTTTAACAAATTATGTCAGACATCGCGTTAACTGACAAAGAGAAATCGTCGAAAGACAATGAGCGAAAAATTGCTTTATTGTTTTTAAAGTAATATAAGCAATTAGATTTGAAAATGTTTTTATTACGTTTAAAATATCAATTGCTCTGAATTTACGATTTTGCTCTTTGTAAAATATGCATAAAATAATTTAAACCCAAAAAATAAAACAGTTAGAATTTTTATTGATTAAAACAGAATAAAAAAAAATCTGAAAAATACTGTATTCCTTATACATTGATACAATAAAAATAGAATAATATTAATAAAGGTTTAAAAATAAAGTATAAATTGAAATAATCTTAACAAATCCTTTTTTAGAAAACACTTAAAGCAAATATTTAATGCAATGACTCAGATACTTTTTAAATTATCCTTAGTTAATTTTAACCATATAAAAAATTACATGAATGAAAATAAAATATTCCTAAATATAATTTGTCTATCTAATTCCCTTTTTTTTTTACTAAAAAAACTTTCAAGTTCTTTTAACTTAATATTCTTTTCTATTATTCGGCAATATTAAAACTGCCATGTTATTCCCAGAAGAAGTATTTGTTCAAAATAATTAACTTTTTGGTAAAAATTCAAAGAATTTAATCAAATCTAATTTGTACCGAGAGAGCTGCTTTGAATAGATTAAATATTTCGAAAGTTCAGAATGGAAGAATTGTTGAATCAGCTTAAACTAGAAGTAATCTGATTAGCGTAACTTTTTCAAACAACTTTGGGCTTTGATCTTCCGTCTATGGAATATTTGAGTTTGAAATTTAAAAGTAATGGTTTGAATTTGAATAACCTTCTAATAAAACGATACGTAACTTCTTAAGTATAGTATGATGTTTTACATAAACAATTATCTTAACTGGTTTAGACCTATCATGGTTACTGAAATCATATAAACTCCAGTGATTTTATCCGGTTTAATTACATCTTATTCAGTTTTATAATAATTAAAGAAGCGTGGGAAGATTGGCATGCATGGTGTTGTCCGGGACATAATTAATGTCAAACATAATAAAGTAAAATAAATCTAAGTAAAATGATAAAAAAGATTTTATATGCTAATTTTTCTACTTGAAAATTATCATTTGAAAACTACAATGTTAAAAAAAACAAGTATCATAAAAACAAATTTTAAGTCAAATCCTACTTAAATCAACAAAGATAAATTTTATTTTAGTTTTACTTTTTATTAAATAATTACAATTAATATTAACAATTTACCAAAAAATTATAACTGATTGAAACAAAATCAAGTTCGTATAGATTAAAATTAATCAGAACGAAATCAATAGATGTAGAATTTTCAACGTCAATTGAGGTGGCGCAAAATGCGTGAATGCTCTACGCCAGTTGGGGTAACGCAATACAGATAAGAAATTTTTAAATTTTCCTTATCCTATATTATTTTAATTTGAAAGTACTTCAAAAGGAATCCGAAAAGTCGATTAATTGGCAAGGTTTAATTTTAAGTGCATCAAACGCTAAAAGCAAAAAAATAACCGGCCAAAAACATGTTAAGTCTAGGACTAATGAGGACTAAACATGAGGACATGTTAAGTCCTCATTGACGAGGGGGGGAAACAAACTGAATTTGTCACTTATTATTGGTGGAGAAATGAAGATTTTTGGCGAGAAGGTTAGTTTTTAATTAATAAATAAAAATTAAGGAATTAATATTCGAAAAAACTGTATAAACACAGGTGTCATACAAAACAAGTTTTTAAAAAATCGTATTTGACCTTGAGTGGATGAATAAGAAGTATTTTATTAACGATTGGAAATTTGAAATAT
>JAOUZG010009324.1:4437631-4451164 GCA_026289955.1 Argiope argentata
GTGTGTGTGTGTGTGTGTGTGTGTGTGTGTGTGTGTGTGTGTGTGTGTGTGTGTGTGTGTGTGTGTGTGTGTGTGTGTGTGTGTGTGTGTGATCTACAGGTACCAAATTTGGTATACATATATACCTTGGAGGTCGGGAATGTACATCGAGCAATTTTTTTGAGTTTTTTAATTAGAATTTTAATTATTAATTATGAACTAACTTTCTTGCCAAAAATATCTTTTCATTTTTCCCATACGGATAAGACTTCAGTTTGTTTTTAAGGATCATCAACTAGGACCAAGAGTACGACTTAGCTACACACTCATCACTTTCGCTTGCACAGCCCCTTTTTACAAGGTGGGGGTACAATCACACATCTCACAGATAGCACACAGAAGAACAACCATGCCCGAACCGGGACTCAAACCCGGGACTCTCAAAACTCGAGGAAGACGCGCTACCTCTGTGCCAGAAAGCCGGTAAATTTCATAACATTAGAGTAGTATGCGCTCTTCCAAACTAGTTCAATTAAAATTAATGTTTCCCTAAATATACAAATTGAAGTAAATATTCAAAATTATGATATGGAGGTGCTCTTGACCACTTTGTCACACCGTGGAACTTCGAAACATCTGGACGCTGCCATTGTTTAGTATTTGATTTTCACTGTCATTTGATTATTATAGATATTTGACATCAAATATCAGCCACAAATTTATATTTTGATTGGTAAAAAAATTGAAATTTTCCAGAATATGCAAGGTAATTTTATTATTCCACGTCAATTATTTTATAATCTATGAATAGTAATAAAATGAAGTCTCTTGAAAACGTCTGTGTGTTTGAACCACAAAAACTCGTGAAATAGTAATTGTATATTGGAGATATTTATACCATTTTGTAGAGCATTTATTGGGGAAGGTTTTAATATATAAATACATATTAAAAATTTTTAAAAATAGTTTGAGATTTTAATCCGATCATGCGCGAAAATCTCAAACTACGCATTTGCAAATGCCAAGAGCTGTGGTACCCATATGCGATACATTTCTTTGTTTACATCTGATTTTAAACAGCGATTCAAATATCGTTATGTCCAAACAAAGGAAATCCAACCTTTGTGGGAACACGTTAAAGGCCAAAAGGCTTCATTTGTTGTTCGATAATGAAGAGGAAAGATACGTCCAGTTAGCGAATATCGGAGAAATTATGTCCACACTTAGGGAAGGAGAGTCTTTTGATGAGAGAAATTGCAATAAAACTGAATTGCGTAGACAGAATGAATCTCCTGGGGAGCGAAATGATCGCCTGTGTTTTGTCTACGGACATAACATATTTCTACCTTTGTAACATTCTAAATATTTCTGAATGTGTGCTATAAAAAATTATTTTGTAGCTATTTTTGATAATTTCTAAACATATTTTTATGTTTGTTTGCTGTTGCGTAACATGCCCGTGTCATATCGGGTGGAGGTTAGACTTAAGTTTAAAGCTGATTTTTCTTCTTGGATGCTATGTCACAGGCAACACCGTGGGGGGGTACTCTAGTGAAATATATATTAACCAATTTTCAATTTTTTTTAAATACTTAAAATACCAGTTCAATGGAATAAAAATAATTCTATTGGAACTAGCAGGAAGAAGCTCATTTCAAAGTAGGAGTGAAATGTTCTTATAGAAACTATTATCTTTTTGTTTTTCCTGTGTTATTTCAAGATTTGTTCTTTATAATTATGTGTGTTGCGTGTTGTTGTGACTAATGGCACTTACCGTGGCAAACCCCCACTGATACGATCAGCAGAATTTAAGCCTAAGAAATGCATCTCTTTATTTCACACGTAGCGCCATCTAGGGCCAAGAGTACGACTTAGCTACTCATACGTCACAACCCTTTTTAAGGGACGGACTTCATTCATGTAAATTCATCTCAGATCGTAATTTAGACCTGGAATAGAGAATGATCCCCTCTGACCCAGTACCCCCAGTGGTATTACTCTCGATATGAAGGAATTTGAGGCCGCGAACAGATTTAACGAGCGCCAGCCACCATACACTCGGGGAATCTTTTGGCCTGTGAGCTTCGAACCCGTAACCTAAGGAGTACGAGTCCAACGCTCTACCAACCAGGCTATCCCGATCTTTTTTATAATTATTGGAATATTTATTAATTTTTTTATTCTATTAAATATCATTAGTTATTTTATGTTCTTATAAAAAAGCTGTTATCTCTTAATTCATGAAAAAAAAAACGAATTTTAATCTTTCTTTCCATTTTTACAGGAATCAGTTTAGCATACCTTCTAAGGAAGAAAGATACGCAATATGACGTTGCCAACTTCCACAAACCAAAAAGTTCAGCGGCTTCCGGCAAATCCGTTGACACTCAATCGATTCCTTGTTCGGAATCAACCAAAATCGAGGTGCATCAGAACTCTTTAATTCACTTCAATCACGTCGAGCTGAAACCAACGAACTCTGGCGGTAAATCGTCATCAGACGACAACGCCACCATCAACCCGAGAGTGTCCTGTCTCGTGGAGCAGATAACGTCGAAATTCAGAAAGCGGAACAAAATTCCTCAATTCCGCATCAGAAGAAAGCACTCTTGGTGGTACAAAATATCCAACCTGGTGCACTTGAGGAGGAAAACCATCACGGCAACGACGTCGTCCACGAGACATTCGGAACTGCCAGACGACATCGAAGACGGCAAGTCCACTAAAAACATCAAAAGCTGCGACGTGCTTTTGAAACCAGAGGACTTGAAACTCCAGAACGTCGTCAGACCCGTTCAAGGGTCCCAAAAGGAATCAGCAGACGGGCGGAGGACCAGTTGGCACCCTTCGAAACCCTCCGTCAGCAACTGGACCAGAAGTGAGCTTTTCACTCACTCGGCAGAAGCAGTCATCGCCAAGCAAAACAAAAGCAGGCGGAAGACGTTGGCTGATGGCATGCTGCTGAGTTCGAACATCTCTCAGAACAAACCCTACACGTCCCACGAAAAAGTGCCGGGCATACTCATGACAGGGTCGGACCTGAATGCCCCAGATGAATCATCGGATGTCTCTCCGATGTCCTCGAACTATTCACTGACGCCGTCCACAACCGAAAATGACGAAGATGCCAACGACGATGAAGATGGGTGTGAAGTGAAGCCAGAAAAAGACAGAAAGGAAAAAGGTGCAGAGCCTCCGAAATTTGATAAGGCCGTAGACGGACCAGACCTGCCACCTGAATTGACGAACGTAATCTGGAATATTGTGATGGGAATCAAGGACAAAGTGGATGAATTGATTGTAAGTATCACTCTAAAAGTTGGAAGATTTAAGAGTTTAAAATTTCAGAAAATAAACAAGATAATGCAACAATTTTATTGGACAACATAAAGTGGAATTATATAAGGCATCCCCAAAATGTAGAGCAGGCATCTATTTCCCAAAGCATTGCATTTGGGCGAACAAAATGGCAATTATATGGATAAATTTTGGCTTCTGTGGAGATTGATAATAAAAAGTTTTTTTTAATTTAATTTTGTATTGATAATAAAAAGCTTTTTTATTTAATTTTTATATGTAGCGTCATTGAGTAAAACGTTTCTTGTATATTCATCTTTGAGACAAAAATTTCTCATTTCGATTTATAAAATTTACTTAGTCACGTTTATTTATTAAATTTAGAGGGACTTATCACGTTTAGAAGGGGAAATTAATTTTACAATCGCAAATTTATTCTGAAATTATCGTTTGCTAATATTTGCCCAGTCATCATCACTTGAAAGGGCTTGGTATCATCATCCCAAGCATTTTCATCCATCATCCTTGAAAGATACCTTGTCCAAAACATTAATTTATTATCCGTTGAAAGAAATTTGTTAATCACGCATAGTGTTGTCCACGTTGATTGATCAAAAATTAATTTAAATTCTGAAAACAACTGTTGATCAATCAACACTTATTTAAATTTTGAGAAACGAGAGGTGTATCGATTAGTAATTAATAAAGTAATCTAGAATTCTCTATAATGAATATTTCCATGCGCTGTTTATTATATACTATATACTATCAATTCTATAATTTTTTTCAGCTATCAAATTAAGATAGGGGTCTACTTAGTAGATTTGGGGCGAAAATTACTTTTATTTTAATTATAAATTTTCTTAATCTCCGAACACTTTTCTGTATAAATCTATTTGAATCTCGGGCTCATTCTCTGGAAAGTTACAATGAATTTTATATTTGTATAATACACTATTTACATCTAGAAGTGCTACTTTCTCAAATTATAAATTTTGCTAAAAACTACTTTTAAAAGATATTATTTATAAAAAATGAAATATTACTTATTAAATTTTATATTATTTCTTAATGTGTTTTGCAGTTCTTGAAATACAAAATAAACTTTCTGCTTATACAGAAAGATTTTACAATTATTTTAATGCTTCCGAATATGAAAAAAAAATTGTTTCATGTTATCATTATTCAAACCCCAACAATGGATAAAAATACTATCTATTTGTTAATTCAATTAGTAATTTATGTAACATCTTTCTTGAATTATCTGAAATTTTTGAACTAATCAATTGAAAACTTTTAAATTGAAAAGGTTTTTCTTGGTATCATTATTTTAGCCACACAAAAAAATATTGCCCCATTTTCAAAACACGTTTCACTTTTATCTAATATATTTTTATTACCCATTGAAAGAAATTTGTGAATAATAATATAAGTATAATATATTATTATACTTATATTATTATTCTTTGAATCTATAAGTATTCTTTAAATCTATTTAATGCAAAAAATATATATAAACAATAGAATTTTATAATTTTTAAAAAAAAATCCTCCCCAAAATGTTGTTGTTTCTTATGGCACTTACCATGGACAAGCTCCCTGAGGTAGTCAGCGATTTAAGCCAAGTGTGCGTCTCTTGCTTTTTAAGTAGCGACAACGAGGGCCAAGAATACGACTTTTTATACCCACTCATCACATTCGCTTGCACACACCCTTTTTATAGGGGAGCACATTCTCACACCTTATAGATAGAACACAGAAGAACAACAGCCATGCCCAAACCAAGAGTCGAACCCGGACCCTCAGATCGGGGCTGCCGAGACGATTGCTATCTCTCCTATAACTCTTATCGCTATCTTCGTTCTCGGCGGCCCCGCCCAGATCAAGGGGGGTACGTGTTACCCCTCATGCCAGGACGCCGGCTTCGACAAAACGTAGTCGCATTATCTTAAACTCTTGATATTTAAAAAAATGCTAATATAATTACAATACTATAAATGAGTGGCAATAATTTGCAGACAATCGACATTTATAAATTTGTGGATGTAACTTCAAATTTTTGCGAAAACATTATGGATAAGGTTGCATCACCAAAATTCGGAAAAGTATTCTTGCTTGTATTAGAATCCATTCCAGCGTCGAAGTTAATGATGCATCATCATTTTCTTTTTTGCTCCGCAGATCAAGTCCGAGAAGAAGACGATCGACGAGATAATAATGCTGAGGGAGCGAATAAAGCAGCAAGACGCTCTCATCGAGTACCTTGAAATGCGATGCGCACAAGAGGTGAGCAGCTTAGAGTCATCATTATTACAACTCGTTGTTATTCCTAATTATTTGCAATACTCAACTGCCAATTAGTGACAAAATAAATCTACGCCATTCAAATAGTATTGAATATGATCCAAGTTTACTTAAAAGTCATCAAAATCAAATCAAGCTATTTGAATCAAATTTAGCATTAGCTGCGTGGAGATATATTTGTTTGAAAAAATTGCTGAATTTGGAAAGGGTTTAATTTGCTGATGCCCGTAATTGTATATAAAGGCGGAATTTTGTGTGAGAATTCCTTTATTTTAGCGATATTATATTCATATTAATTGGAATTGTAATGAAAGATCCTCTTGCTATGGATACCAATTACTCTTCTATTACGTACATATTTAATTCCGTATAAGACACAAATTTGATTTTCGGATACTTTTAACGAAATGCCTGGGATTAATCGCCAAGTACCTCGCCAAAGACGACTCGATATATTGAAAATAGTAAAATTAGTAAATGCACGCCAAAAGTTAATATTTTGTAATTATTGTACATCAGTGTCATGCAAAGCGTTTTCTGGTACGACTAATTTACTAGACAATATGGGATGAAGTTTTTGGGCAGACCACTCACACTGGTTTATTCAATTATTAGCTCAAAACTGAAGCAGAGATTTATAAAAATAATACAAAACAAAAGATCAAAATGAATTCTGCAATGCATATTTCAATGTATCATGTCAGAACATCATTTCTTGAACGGCCGCGCACCGCGTGCTCGTGCGAGTTAAATCATATTTTTATTCATTTTTAATTGTTTCGTTGAATGAGTCACTTTAGTATCGCAAACGATCATAAAAAACTTTGTCTCGTATTTATTGTTTCAAAAAAATATCACGTTTCCTGTTTATTTCATTTCGTATAATCACGTGCTCAAAACGACATTTTTCCAGGTTTTATTTGCGGTAGTCATTAACTTATTTTTTAAAAAAATTAGAGTTTTTGTTAATGCGATAGCAACGCGTTAGTAAAAGTTGATTAATATTTTTTTTGAGATGCTCGTGAAGATAATAAAATTTTTATTTTTTGCCTACGGATTAAAATTTTTATTTTTCGCCTACAGATTTGTGTTGACGCCAAAAACATTATGTTCTGACATGATAAAAATGCAAACGATTGATGAAGAGAGAAAAATTAACAAAACGGAGTATTTACAGGGAAATATTAAACAAATTAAAGCATGGAGATATTAAACCAATAAAAAGTTAGATTATTCTCTCTCGGAGGACATAAAAAATAAAAAAGGACATTATGTAACTGAAAAACACCTTACCCGCATAACTTTGTAAGCAGGAAACACAAAAACGCAAAACGTCTTTATCGTACAATGATTAGTAGGCCTTTGCCTGACTTTTAATTGTTACAGTGTTTCAAAAGCGCGATAGATGAGGATGTTCTGGAATGTTGTATTAATTAAAATTATTGTTCTGTGGAAACGATCTAAACCTTTACAATTCTCGTTATGAATTACATCTACAATCGGATGTTGATAAAAGCAAAAATGAAAGCAAGAATGAGGGTCAAACAAAATAGTTCCATGGAATACCCTCTATATATCGTGTTCAAATTTTCAATCGTTAATAAAATACTTTTTATTCATCTACTCAATTTACTCACCAACTCTTCGTTATAAATACATTTTTTTAAACTTGGAGTGCATGGCACTCGATGTGAATATAGTTTTTTTCCAATATTAATTAATTAATTTAATTTAATTTAAATAGGGTTTTAGCAGTTTGTAATGAAAATTGAAGTCGACAGGCATTAGCTCAATCGGTAAAATGCGAGGATTTCAGTATTTTTCACGCGAAGGTGAAGAATGCGAATTCAATTCTTGCGAAAATCAATCATTTCTTGATCAATTATTTATATTAATTGTTATTATTTCATAAAAAGTAACTAAAATAAAAAATTTCTTTGTTAAACTAATTAAGAATTGATTTTTAAAAAATATTTTTTTTTTTTTACAAATTAAGGCAATTAGCTGTATTAAAGCAGTAGTAGCTTCTTTAAAGTACTAATATTAGGCTCAAATTATATTCGTTCTTTTACATGTGAAACGAAATCAAACTCTGTCTTTTGAGAAAGAATATGTTTTAATTAGTCACTGCGCTGAAAGAAAGAAGAAGCTTGTCAAGTGCACAGCTTTGTCATTCGGCGAAAGTAAATGGCAATCGAGTTAATTAATTCCGAAAGTGTTGGCAAATTCTTGCGAACTTGAGAGGAGAAAGGCGAATAGTTCGCACTTCTAAAGTGAAAACTCATTTGCTGTCAACAACTTTCAAAGAAAAATCTCGGATGAACAAAAATCAAAGAATGGCAACTTTTTCCCTCGACATCGGGAAAACAAATTAAACGCTTTCGAACGTCTCGTCCCGATGAAAGAAAAGAATCTTGTTCTGGTGTAAGTAATTCTTGTAAGTGAACAGTTTACGGCAGAAATGTGACTTTTTTTTAGGTTTTTTAGACATTTTACTTTCGTTTTTTTTTCTGAAAAACAAGTAATATAAAGAGAGAAAAAATTAAATCAATTCCTACTTAGATCAATAATGAAAAATTTTATTTAAGTTACTTTCTTCTAAATAATTACAATTAATATATATAAATATTTTATCAACAAATGATTGATTGTCGCGAGAATTGAACTCGCATTCTTCACCTTCACGCGAAAAATGCTGAAATCCTCGCATTTTACCGATTGAGCTACTGACTGTTGATTTCAATTTTCATCGCAAACTGCTTAAACTCTATTTAAATTATTAAGAATTAATTAAGTTTATTAATGAAATAATATTTGAAAAAAATGTATTAACATTAAGTGTTATCATCCCTTTAAGTAACAACAGGTTTAATAAAGTGTATTTGAACTGGAGGGGAGGAATAAAAAGTATTTTATTAGCGATTGAAAATGTGAAATATATATATATAGGGAGAGTGTGAACTAATAATAGGAATTTTAAAAAAAATTGAGCTGAATTTTCCGTGGCGTCATCTGTTGGTCCGAAACCGAACTGCTCATATATAAAATATTATAAACTTCCTTAATTTTATTTTTAATGAATTAATTTTTTAAAAGCTGCATTAACATCGAGTGTCATCCACTACAAGTTTAAACAAATGTATTTGAACTTCAGTGGTTGAACAAAAATTATTTTATTAACGATTGAAAATTTGAACAATATGCTTATTTAGGGAAGTGTGTACTGCTAGGAAATAAACTAATACTCATTTATAATCTCTTTGTTCCAAGTTTTCATGAATTTAAGTATATTTCTGAAAGATTAATAACACTTTTACGATTTTTTACCTAAGAAAGAAGTGTTGATTAGGGTTGAGCATAACCAATGCTTGAGAAAAGAAATAAACACAACATGTAAATCTTTGTTGCAAAATGGTCAACTTCTTGTTTTTTCTCTGTGGAAACAGAAAATAGTTTTTGTAAATAGTGCGAATGTGGTAGGAAATGCTTTTTAAAAGCACACTTAGTAAACTAAAAAAACGCTTAACTATCAATTATGAAAAATGTTCTTATTTTAATTGTTTTCTGTGTTTTAGACTTCATAATTCGTTATTGAAAATATTATGGAATTTTGAAATCAAACTTTTCCCAAATTAACCGCTAGGTGGCGTTTCTCGTATAAAATTAAAAATTACTTAAATCTGTTGATTATAGTATTATATATTAAATATAATTATGTATAACATTAGTGTAATTATGATAGAGTACATTGTCATTGATAATACGCAATTATATAAAAATTCAGTATTCTGTCTCGTTGGGTAAACAATAAACACGAAACGAATTTCAAAATTCTATCTTTAGAAACAAGAAACAATTCAAATAAAAGTGCGTAGGGAATTAAAAAATAAAAATGATTAAAGAATATAATTAAATTGATTAAGTAATTAAATAAAAGTGCATAAAGAATTTTAAAAAAGACATTCACATCTATCTATATCTATAAATGTCTTGCTTTATAAATATTGAATCTTTTGCCAAACTCAAATTTAAAGTTCAAGAATGTCATATTTGTAAAAAAATTAATTATATTAATTATTTTCTTAACCAGTCCAAGCTAACTTTCATCATTTTCTTCTGTGAAATAAATAGTTTAACAATATTCAATATACATTTTTCATTTAAGAAAAAGGAAATAGCGCTTTAAAAACGTAAAACTATATTAATGTTCCATAATAATCAAATTTTGCTTGATTGGATCTGAATATCTTTCAGGAGACCCTCAAGACAGAGGACATCCAAGAAGAAAAGCATCCGTCAACCCCAGTCGAAACATCTTCCCCTCCAAACAAACCGTCAGAGGATTCGGCCATCAGCAGCGTGGATGTCCCAACCCCTGTAGATTTTGTAAGTGAACTGAAATGAAGCAATTTGGAATTTTTTTAAAAAAAATAATACAACCTAAAAAACTAGCGAAAACTTTCTATCAAAATTATAATTTGTATGTTGTGAATTTCTTCGAATTATTACACTTTTATTAAACAAAAATGAAACATATGCTACAGAATTCTAAAGCTCTTTTTATGATAGCAAAGTGTAAATACTAGTTGTACAATAAACAGACGATAATTAAACTACGTATATCTTTCGATAAACATTCGCAAAAAGAAAATAATTTTATATTTTTTATCAGATTTTGAGTAAATAGAATCGTTTACTTGAATGAAAGGATATTTTTGAATATAACGCAATGCCAATTTTGTCATGTAAACAAATTTATAATTAAACTTGCTTCTTAAGTCAGATTTAAAAAAAAGCTTTATTAAATTCAGGTTTCTAATAAAAATTACAATTAAATAAGTTATTTATCAACATGAATTACACAAAGAAAACTACCGGAGATTTTAATTCTATTTGAAACATTAGAAAATTTTATGTTTACACTAAAGCAAAGTCTGGTCTTTCTGCTTTTTTTAACATAAATTTTTTAAAAAAAATCTTTGCATTCTTAAATATTATCAGAATTAAATATCAATGTGAAATGCATCAAAAAGATTTCTATCTGTATAGATGCTTTTTAATGTTAAGAATTTCAGAATGGAAAAATAAAATTTGTGTTTCTCATCAAACGACTGTAATTCTAATTAAAAGCAGACATGTTTTTAATTAGCTTTGAATTAATTGGAAATTCATAATTAAATAGAAGAGTAGCTACCAATTCTTCGTCGAATGAATTTTGACTTATTGTTTCGTTGTTATTAAAATAATAATCTGGAGGAAATATTTTTAAAAAAGAGTGCATATTTGTTATACGTATTTAATAGAGTGACGCATCTTTTGCAATGCGAGCATAAAATATTGAGAATAGTTTGCAAATATTTTATTTACTGTTTTATGCGACAAAGGAATCTGTATAAAATGCATTTTCTATCTACCTCCTTCTCGCTAAATGTGCCCGCTAAAGTGAATCAGTTTATATTTTTACTTTATTCTTTTCGTGCTTTCTCGTGTACCAAGTATACAAAGAGAAAATATTGTGACAGTCGAAAATTTTACCCTGGAGATCTAGACTAATCTCCACGTTTTAAAATTAACTTAGTCCAAAAAACACATTTTTGGAAACACATCTCTGCTTCTATAAACAAGGGCAACTCTGAGCAAGATAGAGGAAATAAATTGTCTTTACACCAAATTTGTACATTTCTGTCAAGCGTTGAATAAAATCCATTCAAAAGAATGCTGTCTATCTGGTTGTACTAACGGACACGATAGTAAAAAAATGGAAACATCTAAAAAGATAAAAAAATTTTTGTTATCAGTAAAGCACCCGGAAATCGAATTTGGGTTTTAAACGCATTTTTTGCAATGGATTGAAACAAAAATTTAATACAAAACTATATTTTTAGTTGAAAAATTCTATATCAAATTTGATATATATATGTCATTGTGTCTTTCAGTTATCACGCTTACAAGTTTGTCTGAATGTACCGACCGACGTACGGTCTACCCTTGTTGGATTTGGTTCAAAATTTGCCAGGTTCTAAATTATAGTTATTAATTCTGTGTATCGAATCTTATCTACTTAATTCTCTTCGTGTTGTAATCTTATTAAATTATATTTGACAGAATTCATCTGAGTGGATTTTGCTCAAACTTTGATTTTTTTAAAAATTGCTATAAAGACGATGTATTACATTTCATCCGTCTACATCAAAGCATTTTTATCTTTGTCACAGATATACAGACAGACGTTCTTCAAAAAGGTGTGTTTTTCGAGCTTAGGAGGCATAAAAATCTGGAATTGTGACGATTATTATACTGTCTCTATATTACTTATAAAAGAAAGTAAAAATATAATATTACATATTTTAGTGCTTATTTAATGGGGAAAATGAAGATATTATATTTTTTATTATTCTATATTAAGGACATATGGTGTATCTATGCATAGTATAAAATGAAGTCTCCTGAAAGTGTGTGTAAGTTGGAACCACTAAAACTTGAGAAATAGTTAGCAAAAATTCTATACCATTATGTAGAGCATTGATTGGGGAAGATTTTACTACATTTAAGTCGTATCCAAATAAAAAATGTTTTATAACTGCGGTTTTAACGTTTCACTTATTCACACATACGCAAAAACCTCAAACTACGCATGTGCAAATAGTAAGAATTGTGGTATGTATATGCGATATATTTCTTTGTTTAAGTTTCATTTTAAAAGGCTAATCATAATTCATTATGCCCCCCAAAAGGAAATTCACCCTTGGCCGGAAAAGGAAAGAAATTTTCGGTTATCGAATATCAGAGAAATATTGCCCACACTTAAGAAAGTAATCTTTTGATGAGCGAAATAACCGTCTTTCTTTAAATCGCACAGCAACTGAATTGCGGAGACGGAATGAATCTCCTGAGGACCGAAATGATCGCCTGTGTTTTGTCTACGGACATATCATAATTTTTACCCTTGGTAACTGTCGAAATATTTCTGAATGTAATCCATAAAAAAAAATTTCGTAGTTATTTTTGATAATTCTTAAATACATTTTTACGTCTGTTTGATGTTGCGTAACACGTCCATGTCATATCGAGTGGAGGCTAGACTTAAGTTTAAACTAAACCATTCTTTTGTAATTAACACTGTATTCTTTTTTTCTCTCCTCCCCTTCAGATGTCGGACGTGAAGTTTGAAGAGGAAGATATGTGGCTGGTGGAATTTCCTCCCAATCTTCCCGTGGCGGCGAAGCCCGCGGAGAAGCGATCCCGGCTGAGGCGCCACTCCAGCGTGGAGGTGGGCCACGACATACCCTTCCGGCTGGCGGCCCAGAAGCCCCCCGTCGAAAACTTCCTCCACCCCACCATGTACGGGGACCCGCAGATCTCCCCGCGCAGATTCAGCGAATCCCAGGCCAGGTGGGTGAAGTTTCTCGCGAAATCTAATTTCACTCGGCACTTTTCCTGCTCGGGTCTTTGTTTTAATTACGAGAACCCCCAAGGTGGTGAATTGAGCGAAGGGATTGTGCACGAGGCGCGTGATTTCTACGAATGGTACTTTCCGTATTTGAGTGTCTTCTGTAGGAGCAGCGGCTTTTTGTTTATTAATATTTGTGGCAAATTTATAAACGGATAGTAGTAACGTATTACTTTCAAAGAAAAATTACTCCCTTAAAAGCTTAGAGAAAAATTGACTAATTATTATCTCTATTAATAATAAAGATCTCTTTATCTTTATTATTATTTGTGTGCATGCGTACGTCGGGGTGATTTTTTTAAAAATATTATGCACAAAAATTATTTATAAATCATCTTAAAATCGAAAACATTACAGCGTTATCATTTTTTGCCGTATAATTTTTTTTCTATTTTTAATCACTTAAAAAGAATTTTTAACTGTATTTTAAAGCAATATTGTTATAGATCGTACTTCCTCGTCCGGTGTGTGTGTGTGTGTGTGTGTGTGTGTGTGTGTGTGTG
>JAOUZG010009324.1:4462648-4483484 GCA_026289955.1 Argiope argentata
CTCCAGTATAGAATGATGATTAATCAATAAATGAATTCCATTTCATATACATTCATATATAACACTGTCAATCAAAAATTTCAAATCACAAGTAATAAGAAAATTGGATAATGCTTATAATACGAAGCTTTCTTGGGTTATATACTAATTACAAAAAAGGAGGAGGTAGAATTTCTGTCTTAAATTATCTTATTCCCATTTTTACCCCCAAGAAATAGAAGAATCTAAGAAAATTAAGTACTTACCTCCTCTTCAAACTCAACATATGCTAAGCCTTTCGAATGACCATTTCGATATGTCACTATCCGCACTTCTTTTAGGGATCCATACTGAAAAAATACATGTAAATAAAGAGAAATTAAGATTGAATAGATAATAACAGATTAAAATGAGTCATTAATAATGGTAGATATAATAGCTTTAAGTAAAAAAATAGATTTTACCATACTAACTTTCATTACTAATACAAAATTTTTGAGAATATATCAATTTTGGATTATTTTTTAATTGTTTCATAATTTATGAAAAAAAAGCAATGAAAAATTGTCATGTTTCTAATGACAGGGATATATGCATTACAAAATGTATATATGTTTTTATAACATTAACATCTTTCAACTTGAAAAAAGAAAGTTTGAAGAGGAATATATTACATCATTTATATCATTATAGTTAAGAAATTCTTCCTAAAAAAGATTTTTAGTCAACTTACTATTAATAAAGCCTATAAAAATAATATATAAATACTTCCTATAAAATATTTTTATAGTAACAGTTTATAGTCAACATATTATTAAAAAAGAAAATAAAAACTTTTTTTCAAATCAGTTTATTTAGAAAAAATTACCTCTTTATACATATTTTCCAAATCTTCTTTGGTTGTAGAAAAAGGTAAGCCTTTAATAAATAGTTTATTCCTTTCCAACCCGGTTCCAAACTATAAGAAAAATCAATATTTATCAATACGGTAGTAAAAAAAAACCAGATAACATATTTTTCAAAACTTCCAAAAATGGAAACAGATCAGAATTATTTGTTGTAGCAAATTAAATATTTAGTAATTACAAAACGGTATAAACAATTATAAATATTTATAAGAAATAGCTTAGAAAATTGTTGACTCTTAGATTACAGATGAAAAAAATAAAAGCTTTTTTAATTCCTACAATTAGCTCACATTCTCACTATATATATATAAACTTGTTCAAATTTTCAAGAAGTTTGATAAAATTGGTTTTTTTTTTTTTCACTCAAGTTCAAATAAATATTTTAAAACTTTTAGTGGATAACATTAGATGTTAATATAGTTTTTCAAATATTAATTTTTTATTAATTAATTAAAAACTAACTTTCTTGCCAAAAATATTCATTTCCCCACTGCCAAATAAGTAATGAATTCAGTTTGTTTCTCCCCACGCTAATTAGGTTAAGTTAACATGCTTTTGGCCAATTATTTCAAATGATTCTATTTATTTTCTTAAAGGTTAATGCATTTAAAACTAAACATAGTTAATTAATCAATTTTTCAGATTCATTCTGAAGTAATTTCAAATCAAAATACAGAATAAATAAAATTAAATACTTCTTATCTGTACTGCATTACTGTATTATCAAGTGGCATTGAAAATTCACACATTTGGGTCGCCTCAATTGGATTTGAATCCACAACTAGTGTTCAAAATTCAATAGCTATTGAGTGTGTTCTGATTGCATTCCGATTTATTTTCAAAGGATACGAACTTGATTTTGTTTTGGCCATGTATAATTTTTTGATCAATTATTTATATTAATTATAATTATTTAATATAATGTAACTAAAATGAAAATTTTCTTTGTTGATCTATGCAGTAATTGACTTTAATAAAAAAAATTATATTACTAAAATTAGCAATCAGTTTTTAAAATATAACAGATAAAGGAAATATTTCACTTTCTTTTTATATTTTAGAATTCATAATCAGGGACTCGAATGCAAACAAGTACTTAGATGTTGAGTACTCATTAGACCCATATCAGAACAACAACTGGCATTAAATAGATGTTAAGACAAACAATTAAGAGTGTACATACAGATATTTGGATTATCATTAATACATATATTAAAGTAGTAAAAATATTATTTATTAGATTTCAATAGAGTAAGCAATTTTCCAAAAAAATTCTGTAAATTATTAATTGGTTAAGAATTCATTTGATCACTGAATGGGTTAGGACTTTTAATCAATCACACTGGTTAATTAGCCATGAGAAAATTGCTGAAATTTGTTGCCTAAAATGCCTCAGACGGAAAATAATTAATACTACTACTAAAAGCTGTGAAATTCAGTAAAAAATATATTCAAAGAAAGCAAAATATATATTTAATTTTGTACTTTCTAACTTTTCTTTTTTCTTTTCTTAATAAAATGAAAAACAATAAGTAATTCATTTCAATAAGTATTTGCTTCAACAAGCATTCAAAATAAAGAGCAATGGTGATAACTCTGATTATGGTTATAATATATTATTAATAATACAACACTAAATTCATTCAACAGATGCACACAGAAGTATTCTCTAACAAATTTTAAAACAAATTGTCCATCATTAAACAACAAAAATTTAACAACAAAACTCTAAACAAATTTTTTTTGCAGAAACGAAACATGTTACAATAGTTTTTCTTATATATATATAAAATATAAATTCATATTGGGAGCTTTCATATAATTGATTTCTTGACACAGAATTCAATTTTTTAAAAATCTTTTTTATATGCACTAAAAATTACATCCAAGATACAAAAAGGTACATATTTTTAACTCAAACTTCTTAATACCTGATCTGTTAGCCTGAAAGTCATATAAATGCTGCAGTTATCCATTAATCTCTTGTGTCTTTTCAATAAAATTTTCTAATATAAAGCGAATTTTTGAAAGTCATCCAAAATTTTGTTAAAATTAAATACAGACTGGAAAAATTATAAGTTCAGCTCCCACTCTAAAAAAATGGTCTAGTTTTGCATTTACAGTAAATGTTTAGATTCATAGTTATGCATCTTATATTATAACTTTCACTGTCCATCATTACAATGAGTAGAAGCAGCTTCTTAGCACAGAAAATAACAAATGTTGCCAGAAAATTGCTAATTTCTTAATCTTCTTTTAAAAAAAAAAACCTTACTCCTTAAAATTATATATGAATTATTAATCACAACATTTTCATTAAAGTTATAAAAAGAAAATTGAATTTCTCTGTTTTTTATATTGATACACTTAATTATTTACTAACTTACCTTAAACTTAGACTGAGGTATAGGATTATTCTTTCTGTCTTCACATGGTGAAATTAAAACTGGTCTGCCGTCCAACATTTCTCGGTCTTTCGCAAGAGCTAATTTTACATGTTCCTGAAAAAACGCAAAATTAAGTAATTAGCAAGAGTAATTAGACCAAAATTAAAAACATTTATTTAAATCTAAAATAACCCTAGTGTAAATATTATTCTAATTATATATGAATTATTCCAAATCATAATTTCAAAATTGAAATGAAAGAATTGTCATTCATGTGTTTTTAATTAGTCCCAGAGACATACAAAGCTTCCATAATTTCATTGATTGAAATTGCACATTAAAATATTAATAAATATGCAAACATGATATATTTATAACTAATAGAGAAAAACATTTCTTATCACCTGTGATTTATAAACTACATAGCAAAAGCCTTTTGACCTTCCTTTATAATCTTTAACAAGCCTCACTTCTTCAAGCTCTCCTATCTGAAATGTAAATTATTTTGGAAGTATAATAAAAAGTTAGATTATTACATTATAAATTAAAAATGCAAAAAAAAAATTACTGACATTTAAAAGAAAAAAAAAATAGAGGAAGAATTCTTATAAATATGAAGAAAGAAAGAAAAACCAGAAACATAACTTTTCCATTTAAAAAAATTCTAATAAATATATCAATTACACACTATTTAATTCTCGGTATAAATGGAAATTCTGCAATATTCAATCAAATTAAGTCTGCAATCATACAATTGAATAAAAAAATCATTTTAATATATTATTTATTTCAGTTGAGCTTGATATCAAACATTTTGCTTTAAAACCATTCTTATTTTTAATTATCTTTTAGAAATGAAAAATGGATTAAAATTCAGGAACAAAGTTTATGCAGGAATTTATAAAATATGATGAATAATTTTATTTACAAATGAAACAAAATAAAATAATTTCTATTTAATTGAGTTGCTTCAGCAACAAGCTACTTTGCAATACTTTTAAGCAATAGTTAAACAATTGTATTTGTGTAGCTTAGAATTTATTCTGATTATTACCCATATGAAGCAATCTATCAGCATTGGGATATCATAGTTTTATAAAAACTGAATTATCTAGCTAATCTAGCTTTTTATCTCACAATTTTTTTAAGATAATATAACTTCACTGTTTTAATAAATAAATTTATAGAATATTGCATAAACATCTTTTAAAAGATATTTGCAAACATTTTACATCAATATGTGACTTTTAAAAACATTGCAAAAAATTTACCTGTGAGAAGAATTCCTTGATTTTATCTTCTTCTGTTTGAAATGACAAATTACTAATAAATACAGTTCTATCATCTTTTGAAGAGTCATGCTTTACTGCAATTCCATGAGAGTCTGATGATTCAACTATGGAAGACAACCAGTCTTATTTTAAGAGTTTAACTCAAATAAAAAATTAATAGCAACTCACATGCTTAGATATTAAGAAATAAAAAATTATTTATTTTGAATGTCATAACGAAAATCTATCAGAAAATCACTATATAGTTCCAACAAGAGTATGGTAAAATCCAAAATATCAAACTGTATTTTCGAATCAATCTTTGTACTAATATAAAAACATGTATTTAATTATGATTATTAATATCATTTATCATGAGATGCGTGAAAGTAATAAAAGTAGTACTTACTACAATAAAATGCAATTTATTCAAAAATATACATTATAAAATTCTGTTTAAAAATGAGTACATCAATAGATGTTTGTTTTTTAATCAAAAATGACAGTTAAAGATTTATTTTAATTTATAATAATTTTCAAAAAAATGCACAGTTAAAAAATAGATTTTTTTCTTTTCAAAAGTAAGGTACTTGTAATTAAAAGAAATATTACTTTTTAAAATAATAATTTTAATAAATAAATAAATCATCACAATTTGCATAAGCAAATTGAATAATACAATAAGCGTAAAGTTAATTTTTTAAATAAAAGATTTAAACCTTTGGATACATTTGACATATCAAAGCATCACATATTTGCTTGAACTGATATTTCAACTTTTTTGTAATGCTAATTAGCTTATGTTATTTTAATATCATGTAACAGTAAATATCATGATCAATGTGAAATAAAATATTTCTTATATAAAATTTACTACACTTATATGCTCAAAAAATTCAATATGCTCCAAGTACCAAAAAGAAGTTTTAAAATAAATGTATATTCAAAGGATACTTAGATTTTAAAAAATTATTTAAAGATACAGAATTTAATTTATTAAAAAGATTTATTTTAAAAAAAGATGAGAATTTGTTACAGATATTTTTATTGAATTAATCAAGAAGTAATAAAGCCTTTAAAAGAATTCATTTAAAAAAAATTAATATACAATCACTAAACACACAAGATATTAATAAAAACAGTTATAAACGATAAGAATATTCAAATTGACTTACAGTTTTATTTTAACAATATGTTATTAGTAAAGTCAAGAGAGATGGCAAAATTGGTCCCTCCGAATCAATTCCTAATGATTTAATATATGTAATTTAAAGCTTTTTGAATTATTTTTCATGCAAGAATCCTATCAAAGAAAATATTGCATAAAAGATAAAAATATATTAAGAAGCAATCACAACTATATGGAATAAATTATGGGAAGTAAATTTAAAGTCGTATAAATATGAAGTTTAAACACTTATTTTCATTCAAAAGAAAATTTCTTAATTAATAATTAATTAAATTATAGCAATACCTCTCCTTTTTTTCGATTTTTGTGCTTCCTCATCAACTTCCGAGGACGAAGGTGTTTTTCTTTTTTCTGATTCTGATTCATTATGAGAATCATGCCTACTGTTTGATGTTGGAGGCATCTTATTTGGCACAGGGGGTATTTTGAAACCTTCTGCATCCATCTGAACATGCGTTTTAGAATTTTCTGTTTCAGAAATTAGTTCACTTCTTGAATTCTAGAAAAAATTTGGAAAAAAATGAAAAATTAATTTGTATAGAAATTATATGCATAAAAAAGAAATAGATTTATAAAAAAGTTAATCCACAAAAATTTCTGCAAGATTATATGAAAAGAAATATAATTATATTAATATCCATTTTAAAACAACAATAGGACTGTTTTGGAATGGACATAATAATTATGAACTCCAGTCAGATGATGAGGACAACACTTGAGCTGTCATCTACCCTTCCATCCTCTCAACAATATACCAGCAAGGGGATGTTTGGCCTAAATTAATTTAACATGCACCAGATCTGCTTACATGACGGATTGTATGGGGGCATCAGGTCACGTTTCCATCATAGTTTTCCATTCTAAAGTCAATATTTCACCATCAAACCATCTCATCCCCATAAATTGCATTAAAAAACATACAGTTGTGAAAAATATGAAACAAAGAAATATATGGGGGTATATGTTTAGTACAAATATCAGTTCTTTTATCAAGAACAAGTAACAAATAAGACATTACTACGTCCAAAATACAATACAATAAAGGAAAAAGCACAGGTATATGAAATATAAAACTAAACATTAAGAAAAGAGTTTAGTGAAGAATAGGAAAATAATTCATGAACTTAATCTAATGTATTTTGAATGTATGATACTTGTTTAAAAAAGGAAAACTATAAGGTCAAAATATTTTAAACGTTACTAGAAATGGGAAAACAAACTTTCCATTATCATCTTTGCAAAGCTAATAACCTATGAATTAAAATATCATTATTGTTCCCAGAAACATTCGACACAGTATGAGAAATTATACAAAAAAAATATGAAGAAAAAATCTCACAAATAAAGAATAATACAAATAAAAACTCGATAGGGTAGAAACAAAAAGAAAAGTTTAATAATGCACAACAATATTTGGCTTCTGACAGAGAACGCCCCCCAAAAATATTGAAGAAACATTCCTTACGAATGTTAAATTATGTGACAAGTCAACAGGGAAATTATTTTAAAATAAAGGAAATAGGAATACACAAAACAGGAGTATAAAATTCATCAATTTCACCATCAGACAAACAAATAATAAATATTTTAAACTCCATTATTTATTTTCATTACCTATTTCTACAGGGATTTTTTTTAATGTGTTCAGTTCATATGAATAAATGATCACACAGTACACAGAAATAATAAAACATCTTAAAAACTGTAAAAAAATTTAATTTTAAACAGTCTTTTATGTATTAAAAAGTGACAATTATTCCAATCCATAGGTAACGAATGTACAAAATAACTCAATCTTTATATTTGTTACTACTTATATTTAGATTATTCTAATTATAAATCATTAATAAAATTTACATATTTTTTTATTTTGTTTCCCTCAAAATAAATAACAGATTTATATTATATAAACACAGAAATCTAATCTAAATGAAGTTAAAGTATGCATTTCCTTTTATACAGTAGCAAATTCATGTCTTTTTTGCTTCGACTGAATTTCTAATAAATTCATTGTTTTCAAAATTAGCATAAATAGATGCAAATCTATTTTCTTCCAAGAGTGAAAATATTAAATGCAGCTTTATAGACTTTGTTTCACTCAATAAATCTTATTGCTATATATTTATTAATTCTCAAAACAAAACATACAGCAGAAAAACAAAGTTCAAACCTTACATCATAGATATAAAAGAATACAAATTTAGAAATTAGA
This sequence comes from Argiope argentata, assembly GCA_026289955.1. Lineage (NCBI taxonomy): Eukaryota > Metazoa > Arthropoda > Arachnida > Araneae > Araneidae > Argiope > Argiope argentata. The sequence goes on from JAOUZG010009324.1 coordinate 4,470,595, forward strand.
ATAAAAATTAATTAATAAATATAAATAAAACAACAATTATTAATATTCAAACAGCAATTCTTCAAAAAAAGTAGCCTTAAAAACAAATGAGATGTAGAGGATATGAGAATTTATATTTATCTATTTAATACCTAGTTTCATCATGCTATTACAAACTGACATCATTTAAACTTACAATTTACACATTTTTTTCAATTCAATTTTATGCTTTACCAAACTTACTGACTTCATTTTTACTTTTTAAGTTTTAATAACTGTTTATCAATTTTTTTATTAATTAGTTTTATTTAAAATTTAAATTAACAAACTTAGAAAGCAGTCACTCAAATGTTATCTTAATTTTTTCAACATGAAAAAGTATTGGATTTTTTGCTTTGAATCTAAGTTGTGATTATATATTAAAAAAGCATTCACTTATAATAACAGCATAGATTTAATTAAATATTAGCTTAAAATTTTAATTGAAGCTCACTAAGAATTTAAACAGATCTTACCTTGACTTGATATCTAGGAGCATTCTTCCTTTTATCTTTTTTCCCTTTTTCATTACTAGCAGCTTCTTCTAATTTCTGAAGGCAATTTTTATTTCAATTATTAAAAATTTAGAAATAGATGTTACACAGCAATATAATACTTTGTTAGCTCTTTATACAAAGATAAAACTAATTTTAAAATGTAAATCAATGCAAGATGAAAACCATATTTTCAAAAAAGAAACATATCAATGAAAGATTCAATGTGTTTGAAAAATAAATTATGCTGGTAACAAAACCCTTTAAGCTCATTTAACAAATCACAGATTTATACATAGATTTACATACAATATATGTTTAAACTTATAAGCCTTTTTAATATTAATTTCCATAAAGCTATCTCAATATCATATTGAAGTAAGTGTCTATACATATATACAAAAAATACCACAAAATATATGAATTCTTGCATAAAATCTCCTACTTTTACATGCCCAAACAATTAAATGTGCTCCAAATACAATTTTTTCAAGTAAAAGTGCATTATAATTTTAAACACAATATAAATATTTATTAATTAACTGCTTACATAAAAAAAATGTTTAAATTCAATAACTTTAATTACTATAAATTCGGAAATCTTACCTTCATACGTTTCTCAATTATATGTTGCATTTGAGTTTCACATTTTGAAATAGCCTTTTCTAAAGACTCTAAACTACCTGTAAATAATTATTTTCTATAAATTTAAGTTATATTTACAAATCATATAAAATTACATTTTGAGCATCATCATTCTTACCTTCTTCTTGCTCAAATGCAAGCAAAAGATCAACAAAAGTTTCTTGCCATTCACTGACACAAGAAATAGCTTGAGATAGTAACTTTCGATAATGACCAGCATCCCCATGCAGCCTAAGGAATTCAAAAGAAAGCATTTAGAAGATCAATAGCAAAGCAATGTAGATGAAATAATGATTTATATATTTCTATAACTATCAAATGTAGCAATTAGATTTCAAGTATGATACCAAAATGATATTTAGAAGTGTAGAGATTTTTACAAAACAATACATTAAAAAATCCTAATGCCACAACTTTTAATATGAATTTCTGCATTACAAATAATCTCTAACACTCTAGTTTGCAATTACTTATAACTTAAATACCAAAATTGATAATAGAAAACTTTAATTAATTAATCCATGTAATTATAATTTATTCTTAAATAGACATCTTCGTCCAATGTGCATAAAATGCTAAGACATGTCAGAATGAAGAAAAGAGACTAAATTCTAACAGCAGTAAGAAGAACAGTAGCAATTCATTTTCATTATAAAACCTGTAACCTCCTTCTGCTAAGAATATTTTGTTTCTATACTCTGTCTGGAATAAAGCAATATCTTCTTACATATAAACATACAAATACAAGCAAAAAATTAAAATTAAAATAATAACTTATTTTTTTTTTTTTTTTTGTTTCCAAAACACAGGAGAATAACATGAAAATAGAAGTTAGCAAAATTGTATTAACCAGTAAATTAAGATGAACATATCATATTCAAAATAGATCACTATACTTTTATATTATAAATAATTAACAATGGTGTGAATTTCTTACAACACAAAGATTCCTTTTTTTTCTGGCTGAAATATTGTAGAGCATTATTATTATTTTTTGTCTTACAATGTATTTATTTGTGTAAATTAGTTGCTTTTGTCAACCACCTAGTACATAGAGAATACTCACTACAATTAATTTCAGCTTAGTTATTAACCATTAAATTGCTTAGTTACATGATCATATATGTAATACTGTGAAACTGGTAGACATTCAAGATGTGTTATTTTATTATTTTAAATTCCCATATCATCATGGTGCTATTAAAAATGTAAATGTGCGGTTCAACTACGTCATAAATTTTCATGGTACCGAAATTTTATTTGTTTACTCAACTCATAAATTACACTGATATTAAATCAAAAACCTTATTTAATTTTCCACAAAAGAAATAAAATCATGCAATCAGATTTCTAATGAAACAATGAAAATGAAGTTTGGCCCAATTTTATCAATTATTGAAATTAGACAAAAAAAAAAGTCAGAATTTCAAAAATTCAGCAAAAACTTGTATGATTAGTAAATTGGTAATATTAAAAGTTGATTTCGAACTTTCAAATGGCCTAAAATTCACTTTTGTGTAACAGTATTTTAGGATGTTATTGCAAAAAAATAAATAAAATGAAATCTGCTATGCATATTTCAATGTATCATGTCGGAGCATAATTTCTTGAACGGCCAAGCACCAAGTGCTTGTGCAAGTTAAATTATATTTTTATTCCTTTTAATTGTTTCATTGAATTAGTCAATTTGGTATTGCAAACTATCCAAAAAACTTTGTCTCACGTTAATTGTTTTTAAAAATATTATATTTCCTATTTATTTCATTTCATATAATCGCATGCTCAAAATGACATTTTTCTAGGTTTTATTTGCGGTAGTCATTGAGTTATTTTATTAAATCAAAGTTTTTGTAAATGCAATGGCAACAAATCATTAAAAGCAGATTTTTTGAGATGCTCATGCAGATAATAAAATTTCAATTTTTCGCCTACTGATTGTTTTATTTTTGGGATAAAGATTTTTTTTTTTTCGCCAATGGATTTTTGTTGAAACCACAAATCTCTTTCCCGAAATAACATGATGTTCTGATATGATAAGAAAAAACTAATTCAGCTTGATTTTTAATTAATAAAAATTCTAATGGAAAATTTTGATCTAGTACACATTTACTTATCAAAATTACATAAGTGCCAATTTTGGTAGCTGAAGGTCAAATGGTAGAACTTCCAATACATGCATTTACATCTTTATTATTATTAGTTTGTGTTCATAAATAAAAAGATGACACACAATTTTACATAATATCCAAATAGTTCTCAGAAAATAAACCAGTTGTATTGAAAAAGTTAAACAGCAAATTAAAAATAATATAATGTATTTCTTAATCTAGAACAATGGTTTATTCAAGAAATTTTTAAATACATCACTTCATATCATTGTTTTCTAAGTACTTTTTTTTTTAATTTTCATATTTCTAAGAACTATGAGATACTCCGTTCAGATGGTTCAAAATGATTCACTTAGTTATTACAAAGCATAACCATTGTTCTAATTGCTATGTATTAAATAAAAGAAAATAAGTTAAAATTGGTTACTTTTCAAAATTAGCATAATCCAACCATACACGTGCTTCTTCTTTATGACCATGATCAATCAATTCCCTCCAAAGCTGTCGAGCACCATTAATATCCTTTTTATATCTTGCCTTCAGAAAATTTAATAGCAAAATTAAATTTCATACACAATAATGCATTTTTCATTAAATAAATTTGAATTTGAAATATCAATAAAATATTAATTGATATGATAGAATGATTTTCTGCTATAATATGATTTGCAATTCACCTATTATTTTCTCTCAAAACATTTTAAGCAGTGCAAATTCTAGAAATGTCAAATATTTAAGTAGATTTTTTTTTTTTGTTTTATTTCTAAAATAAAACTTAAGATTATTTCAAGAATGATAACCAATGAAGATTACTCTCAATGATATTTTAATTTCAATCAATCATAGATTAAAAAGGGAAAAATTTAAATTCTCAATACTTTTTAAGCTTCATCATTTTTTATTTGAAATACTTTCTAAATATAAAAAAAGGTTTAACATAATAAAATAAATAATATATATTTTTTTTAATTTAAAGATTAAATCATTTAAAATTAATTATTTAAATATTATGAACACTATAAGCAACAAAAAAATTAAAACCACTTGCATCTTCCATATTCTTTACTCCATTTAGTATTACATCATTTTCCTTTTTTTATAATAAGTGGAAAGATAATTTTTCCCTCAATTCAACGAGAACACTTAAAATACAACTTAAAGATTTAAGGATATGTATTCCACTACAAACTCACAGTAAAAGAAATCCAAAATTTCATAATGGCATATTCAGATTCACTTCCAAAGCAATCTGAAATCAAACAAAAACAACATTAAAATCCAAATTACAGTAATTTTTTTATGAAATAATTTATTCTTATTTTTATAAAATAGGTAACATTCTTACAGATAAGTGTTTATAAAGAAATCACTATTTATTGTTATGGTAATTGTGGATAAAATACAATTTGAGGATAATATAGGTCAATGGCCACACTATTCCCTATATAATTACTGCAGTTAAGCGTATCAAGTTTAATGTTTTGGATGGTGGCCATCAGAGAATATGCTTTTTCAGTCCTTCATTCTTGATCTTCCCCATCTATGTTAAATGAAGCAATTTAATTCATAAAAATAGTGTCTGCACATAAAATATTATTTGTAGATTAACAGCAAATAAATAAGGTGCCGTGAATTTTTTCACAAATTTACAGATACTGCACATATAAATATTTCTTTAATAAAAAAATATTTCCCCCTTTTCAATTTAAAGGCCCTTGAATACATTTATTATATATGTTATTTAATTTAAATTCTTTGATGTGTATTAAGTTGGCATTTCGTAACTGATTTATCATTCCTTTTCCAACATGGTTCAGCTTTGATTTTATTTATTTGCAATTTTGTGCTTGAAATATAAAAATATTACTTCAATACTTTGGTGATTAGATTATCTATATTAATAAAAATGCTTCTTGAAATGCGTTGCTAATCGCAAAACTAGAGAACGGCTGGACCAATTCGGCTAATTTTTTAAAAAATATTTTCGTTAAGACACGTGGATGGTTCTTATGGAGAGAAAAAATGAAAAAAACTGCGAGGAAAATAGTTAAAACGACACTTTTCTTACTTTCCCGCCAAAAATTTTCATTCCCTTCCCCCACACCAACAGAGTAAGATAGCAGGAAGTAATAAATTATGATTTGTTTAGAAAGAAATACGCGAAGTCAGTTGGTTTTCATTTATAGATAACGGGATGTTTAAAAAAGGAAGAAAATAGTTGCTTTTATTATTAGTCTGTATGAATATTTAATCTATGCCTGCTCAAAATAAAGTCTGGGCAGGGAAGAAAAAAAAGAAAGAAGAGTGTGTGTGTATCACCATTATTTCCTCTGTGCGCAACATTTTCCAAGCTGTTATTAAACTTTCGCATCTCTTGAAAACCAATTGTGTCGTTATTTGTTTAGTGTGTTTACATTTATGAAAATTAGAATCTCCTTATTCTATAAAAACGTAGAATTTTAGACCTTCCCCTCCTGCATTTAAGTAAAATATCGATTCCGGGACAATCATTGCTCGGATAGAAAGAGAAAGATGAGTAGTACAATGAACAGAACATCTGAAGAAAATAATACTATAAATGAATTATATGATTATCAAAATTTGTTTGGTTTAAAAATATTTGGGTGAAAAAACCTGTTATGAGACACAGCTACATAAAATATTATATGAAAATTTTAAGGAGCATTAATACTGGCAAACCGACTGGTCGCCAAAGGCGGCTAGTCAATTAATAGATTAATTCAAATAAACTGATCTTACATGTGTTACCACAATAGAGAATTAAAATATATATATAAATTCCATATTTATTATAATGAATTATAAATTAAGAACTAAAAATTATTAAATAACTAAAATACTTTATTTTTTAATTCCACTACTAACTGTGCATTTTAAAAAAATATTTACTTTCTTTAATTTACAGTACTCTGAAGCATGACATAAAAGAAGTTAGAATTAAAGCTATTTTTAAATTTATTGAAAAATAATAGGTTTGAAAAAAGTTAAATACTGAATTTCATAAATAAATATTTTAAATATGATTTATCCAAAATTATTGTTCTTAAAAATATTAGTCATTTGACTATCAAAATCATAAAAGGTAATTGGAATTTGTTATCTGCAATACAACTAATGAATACTCTATCACCTAAGCCACCTATGAATAGTATGACAATCTATGAATAATATATATAATAATTTTGTGGGAAAACTTGTAAATGCAGTTAGTAATAGCAGTTATTTAATGAAAATTTACATTTGACCCGAGCAATACTAACAAAAAAAATTTCACTGTATTTCCACCAACTGCAAGTAAATAAATAATACTCCTTGCTGATGAAAATTCTGTTTACAATAATATGATAGTCAAATCTAAAAACTTCATTTTAAATTAGAAGTTAAAATGCATCATTAAATGCTTCATTACATATTTTACCTCAAAAAAATAAAGGGAAAATTTGCCCCGAAAACCAAATAATACAATTAAAGTTTTATATGCTTCTAATGTAATACCACAAAATAAAACAAAATAGCATTAAATTCCATTATATAAATGACAAAAGAACTCTTCGGTAAGAAAAAGAAAAGGGAAAGACTGAAAAAATTTGGCATTATCTGCAAATAATATTTTATGGATATATAGTGTACCTGCAAATAATCACTTCCTTTAAAAAGATTTAGACAGTGCATCAATTCAGAAAACTTTAAACAAAGAAAACACAGAAAAGGAATGCTAATGTATTTGCTATTCTTGAGAGATTTCATATGTCAACAGAAATTTCTAAATTTAATGTAATTAAGAGCATCATACCATTTTAAAAAATGCTTTGGTTTTATTTTACTATAAAATAAAGCAACACTTTTTATGCTGAAAAAAAAATGCATCAGTGACAAAACAGATTTTTAAAAAAATATTTATTTATTTTACTTACATTCTTGCATTTGTGTTGAAGCTCTATCATATACGTCTGATATTTCTTTACAATCACTTAAATTATCTGAAACAAAATATTGATAAAATTAAACAGTTAAACCATTGAACCATAATAAAAATCTGAAAATGTTTATTATACATTTTATTCTATCTCTAACAGTATATTAACCCATTCCCTGCCAGGGGCCCCATTTGGGGATCACGAAAATGTTTATCTTGTTCATCCCTAAATTTTAGGTTTTCATTTATTTTTAAAGTCATGTGTCTACATAATAGTCTATTCTTAATAGTCTATTCTAGCTAATTTATTAGTTTTATTTGCAAAATAAAATACATATATGACATTTTTTCGAAAAATTTCCTGTAAATAACGCTTTTTCACATATGTCTATTTTCTAAGTGAATAACTGTTAATTTGTATTAAAATGAATTATTTTGTCTGACAGAGGTTGTTTGCACATGAGTTCTGAGTAATATAAAATTAAAATTGAACACATTGTTTACTTCATGCCATCAGCACCTGTAAAATACATTGATCCCCATTTGGGGCTCACGGTTATTGCAATGTAAAATGATTTATTTATGCTACAATTGAAATTTTCATTTGTTCAGTTATCTGGCGCAATATGTTTCCAGAATTTCCAAAAAAGCTGTTACCCACAAAAGTGTGGAATGCTTCCACTGACAAATATAGACTTGATACGGGGGGAAAGAAAGGTGGAGAGTTCCAGAAAGGATGTTTCTAACGAAAATGTTGAATTTGCCCACTAATAATAATAATAGAAACAAGATGTGGGGGTGGAAATAGCAGGTGTTGAGAGCAGGTGATTCTGAAACGCACCTGCTTCTAATTGGGGTGGGACGTCGCCAGTCCTTTTCGTCTATTGGGCAAGATATTTAAAATTTTAGAGCAGATGGACATGAACATTGTGCTGAGAAGTTGTGTCATTTAGAGAGTTTTATCCGCAAGATCAACATGGTTGGATTTTGATAAATGTCAGTATTATTATAATTTGTGTTTTTTAAATATTTTTTTATTTCATTTGGATAATCATGAGTAGAAGAAAATTTTCAACGCTAAAGAGCTTGAAGAATATTGGGACAATGATCTTGATTTGACAGATGATGATGACCCAGGAGGTACTATTGACATAGTTGAATTACCACCAGATAGAGCGGATGATGTGTCTGATTTAGAAGATATAGATGACAACATTCTGGAAGATACAATTCCAAATGATGTTCCAGGTTCATTAGAAATTCATGGCGGTAGGTGTAATGAAGAAGTTACTGTTCAAAGAAAAAAGAAACCTAAAAAAGAAAAACCCATATCAAGGTGGAAAAGAGAAAGAGCATCATTCAACATTTCTAGTCAGGGAGAAGAAGAGTGCGCGCAACGTAGAATGACCATGATAGAAAGAGTAAAAGATAAAAGACCAGTAGAAATTTTTGAAATGTTCTTCACAGATGATCTAGTAAATCACATTGTACAGCAAAGTGTATCTTATGCAACTCAAAATAATCGTCACCAATTTACGCTCTCTTCAGACTGCTTCAAAAAATTTTTGGGATTTTTACTGTTAACTGGATATCACTCTTTGCCTCAAGAGCAGATGTATTGGTCAGAAGAAGATATAGATATTGGAATTGTAAGGAAATGTATGTCGAAAAATCGTTATATTGAAATAAAGAGAAATCTACATTTCAGTGACAATACAAATATACCACTAATAAATGGAAACAAAGACAGATTATTTAAAATACGACCAATCTTGGATGAGCTGAATAAAGCATTTATGCAGTTCGGCGTATTTTCGTATAACATATGTATTGATGAACAAATGGTACATTATTATGGTCATCATTTTCTAAAGCAGTTTATTAGAGGAAAGCCCATTTGCTTTGGGTTCAAGCAATGGGCAATGTGTTGTGGTGTGACCGGATATTGCTATAATGCTGACATCTATGAAGGTAAGCCAAGCAGAATTTCAGAAGAAGATAATTTAGAAGGAGATACTTATGGATTAGATGTGTCAGTAATATTGAATAAGATAGCAACCATAGACAAACCAGAGGAACACTGCTTTTATTTTGATAATTTTTTCACAAGTTTTGATTTGCTGAAAAATCTAAAAGAGAGAAATATACCTGCGACAGGAACGGTGAGATGTAATAGGATGAATAAGTGCCCTATAAAAACAGATAAGGAAATGAAGAAAGAATTTAGAGGGGCTTTTGATTATAGATATGATGAAATAAATGGAATATTTTGGTCTTGTTTGGAAAGATAACAGCATTGTTAAAATGTTATCAAATCATTTGGAAGTTTTACCTTTGGGAAGTGTGCCGAGATGGTCTAGGGCTGAGAAAAAAAATATTAATTCCACAGCCCAATGCTATTATAAATTACAATAAGAACATGGGAGGTGTTGACAAGCTTGACTGGAATGTACAAAAGTATAGGATAAAAATTAGAGACAAAAAATGGTACTTTCCTATTTTTACTAATGCAGTGGATGTGGCTTTAGTTAATGCTCATACAATATATTGTTTTGCTAATGGAAAAATGCCGCTATTAAATTTCAAACGAGAAGTTGCATGGTTCTATTTGAATTTACATTCCGTGTCTGACCCGAAAAATTGTGGACGACCATCGTACAGTGTGAGTTCACAGAAGCGCGTACCAGAAGACGTAAGAAAAAATCCTCAAGGATATTATTTAGAAAGAATATTGGACGGAAAACAAAGAAAATGTGCGGTTTGTAAAAAAAATGTTCGGAAACAGTGCATGAAGTGTGATGTAGGATTACACGTAGAATGTGTTATTCCATGGCACTCTTTAAAAAATTTACAGTTATTTACATGCAATGTACCGTGATCCCCAAATGGGGATTGATTTTTAAATCCATAAAAAACATTTTTTTTTTCTGTATTGTAAAATTTAATGTCCTACATTGGTTTACATGTAAATACGTAACTATAGATTAAAAAAATATTTTTTTTAAATCTGGCAGTTAATGGGTTAATTATGAAATTGCAGACATTTTGTTATAAAAAGTTGTGTGCAATTGTTTTAATCTTTTGTCAGATGTTTTTCTCATGAGACCTCTAAATTCTTATACCTCAAAACTATTTAACATTTTCAAGTCAAGCCATAATTATAATTCACTTATATTTTCAGTTTGTTTTAAATTTTAAGTGTATATATTTTTTCTCTCATGATTATTTTACTAGAAAACTCTAAGTAACATATCCATTCCTTTAATTTTTAAAAGGAATTGCTGATTATATCTCAATAATTCTCTTAAAACACTTGATACAGGAATACAAAAATTATATAAACTTTTATTTTATTTATTGGATTAATAAATTTGCAATTATTCTTTAAAATAATTTATACCATCACTACTGAGCAATTTTTGCTTTGGAAGCAATTTTTTAATAAAAATTAAGATATGTGAAATGAATAAAATGATTCTTTTGTGTATTTTACATAGATAGCGAGCAATGTCTAAATATATTTGATAGAATTTTACACTACTAATTCAATATAATTGTTCTATCCTATTTAATCTCATTTACATTTTAAATACATAACATTTATAAAATTGAATTTTAAAAAATATCCGAGGAATAATTTTTAAAAATTATTTACAGAAAATTTGAGCTGATATCATTTTGGATCAATTCCAATATCACAAGAGAAAGAAAGTTCATTTTAATTTCGATATATATAGACAAAAAGATTAGCTATTTATTAAAATGTCAAAAATTAAGAATAAAATTATTTTCTACTCTTTAAATGAGCAAAATGGCCCCCAAACCAATATATAATTATGTAAAAAAATAAATGCAATTATTTTTATTTATATTTTTACTATACAACTATTTAAATAAATCATATGAACATTTTTTTCACATTTATCCCTTTATTAATCTCTAAAAGAAATTCTTCAGTAAATAAAAATAAGCATTTCCAAATGAAATGGTTAAAAAATGTTGGATTTTATAATTAAATAATAAAAAGTAATAAATGATTCAGATAAATAAAAAAAAAGTATATGCCCAACTGAAGTTTCAAAATAAATAATCCACATCTCATATAATACAATTAAAAAATAATGAAAATACAAATACTAGAAATGTAGAAAAAAAGCTTGCATAGGATTTTAATTTACTTTTTAATCACTAAAACCAATGTGAATCAGAAATATAAGTTCTTTTTCAAACTTTTTAAAATCCAGTTTTATTTAATAAAATATGTAAAAGGATTTCATATGCAATTTTTTATTTCCAAATTCCAAATTTGTTAATAATCAATTATTATTAACAAATTTGGAATTTGGAAAAAAAATGCTTTATGTACTTTCTATTTCATTAAAAAGGTTATTAAAAAATATGAAAATTTTTCAAAATTGTAGTAAAAATGCAATAAGTTCGGATTAAATTTATTAATATTCATTTTTAAAATTTATTATGATCATATTGCAGCAATAACATGGACATATAAGAAAAGCGTTTAATATTGTCACAAAGTGTATGAGTGTAAATCAAGAAATTAAAACAATTAATATATTTTGCAACACAAACTTAAAAATTTATTAAAAGAAGAAAAGAAAACAGTATAATAATTAAACTAAAACCAATAAATAGTTTAAATTTTGAAATGTTCTAAAAATATATTTTGTGCAACAATATGCCTCAAAATTATTAAGAGATAAAAATCTAAAAAATTATAATGATTTTTAATTAAAAATGACAGTTTTTTGATGGCCCTAGGTATATTGGTGAGCTGTGTAAAGAGTTATGAACATAATAACATCAATTTATAGACAGTATGTTAGCCCATAAATATTATTATATTGAAATAACAAACTGCCAATTACTAATTATATCAATAACATTTTGCATGATTTAAATCAAAACATAAAAGAAACCATACATCATAATTTACATACAGTAAATCAGTTACGACTTACCTAAAGATTCAGCTAGTTCTTCATCAATCTTTCTCCGAAAATAACTCAAATAGGCTAACCAGAATTCTTTAAAGTCTTCAGCCTTTGGAAAACCCATACCAAGAGCTGTTTCAAATACTCCTAATATAATAAAAATAATATAGAAAACAGAAGTTCATTCATTTTTCAAAAACAGTTTTAAAAAATCATTTCAAACTTTTAAAAACAGCTATTAATGGATGTTGAAGTTTAACAACAAAAATAAACAGAATATTTCAATATAAATTCATTTAATCATATTTTACTAGTTCATAAGCATAACCCCTTTTTCCTAGATAACATTTATAATTACTGGTAAAATTTCAAGGGTTTTTTCCCCATTTTATATTCATTTTTTATTTCTCAAAAATATAAATGCCTCAGTTTAAATTTTTCATTTTTAGCCAATATTTTTTATTTACTTATTTTATTTAAGTAGCCCTTGAATACTTTTTCATTAATGGAGAAGAAACTGCATTTGTGAAGAGTTTAATTTTTTGTGCCCAAAATGCTCACAGAAAATAATTAATAATAATCTTTTTCACATATAATAATTTTGCATTTATTAATTCAAGCTTTTCTTCACATAAAATTAAACTGCCTGTTCAACTGAAAGATAACTTTAAAAAACCAATTATATAATCCATATATATATATATATATATATATATATATATATATATATATATAT
>JAOUZG010009324.1:4490219-4523114 GCA_026289955.1 Argiope argentata
TCACAATTTCTTTTTTTTTAATGAAAAATGCAGATAAAAATAAAAAAAACTGAAATAAAGAAGAAATTAACAATTTTTTGTAAAAACTTTCAAACATGAATTTAATATTCTCCTCTAAAAAAATATTGAAAAATAATAACTATACAAATAAATATTTAATTCCTCATACATTTCACTATCCAATAAAACTTTTTTTCTAATTAGAAAAAATTTTCAGAATAGAATAAGGAGACAAAAGATTCTTCATAACAGATTCACATTCACTAACTTAATTCATAGATTCAGACAAAATAATTTCTTAATGTATATTAATTTTTAAAATTTTAGAATACAGAACATATTTAATACAGTAAGTACAACATCACAGAGGTTTTCAAATGTTTGTTTAGAGCAAGATGGGATTAAAAGAGATATAGGAATAAATAACAATAATATTAGTTTAATTATTAGTAACTGTCAAAAATTCTCATTTAATATTTCACAACTAAGTCAATTTGTTACTTTCTTATTAAATCAAGTATTATCTTTTAATATTATAGTGAAAAAAAATAGATCTAATTACAAAATAAAACCTGGTGTTTCCTTTATCATCAGTGTATTAAAAATTCATTATTCAAATAAAATGCAAATATAGTTTTCTTTTTATTAGCAACATCAAATAAATAAAAAGTTCTTGTCTTACAAGCACAGTTTGTAATTAAAATTATAACAATGTATGTAAAATGTTGTTAGTAACAATCATAGAGATCTTAAAAGAGTGGTAGTTCTTAAAATCAAATTATAGCTTATTTGAAATTTAAAACATTCTTAATATTAATTAAAAAAAGTATTTTTTTTTAATCTTCAGAAAGTACATTAGATAAATCTAAACCATGTTCATAGTTGAATTCTTAAGTACAAAGAACATGGAAAAAGAAGTGTCCAAAGCAAATAAAGTATTGAAGGCATGAAAACAACTTTGTTTTCAAACTGGAAAAATCCCCAGATAGCAGCTTTTGGGAGTTCTTGATATTAGTTTATACTGAAGTTTTATCTCAAATTGTGAAAATTACAATAATTAGATTTAGAGGCATGAAAAAATCCAAAGGTTCAAGCAAATATATATATATATATATATATATAATGTGATTGCACACTTATATATAAATACAAATAAAAAAGCTAAACATAATGAATTAATAATCATATGTTTCTAATAACAATCAACTTACCTAACAAAGGAATAGAAAGCTGACGTTTAAAAAGATTAAAAATCCTTTTTTCTTGGTCTTTAATTTCTTCAACTGATGCCTCATTTCCCTAAAACAAAGTGTAATGTAATTTTCATAGCATATATTCCAAATTGAGTAGAATTGATAAAAAAAATTGTATTAAAACAAATATATTATTCATTTTTATAAATATCATTAAAATTCTTAGCATTATTACATTGATTTTAAAAGGAAGAAAGATAGGATTACAAGAATTGCATTATTGGCAATTTTTACTAAAAGAAATGAAATTAATATTTCATTATTAGATTCTAAATTGTTTAAATAATTAATCTCTAGTGAAAAATTATAAACACTATATTCTTCAAAAATTATAAAATTTTTTTCAATAAAAGTTAACAAACTGTATTAAAAACTCCACTTCTTTAAACTACTGCTTAATAACCATTTCATGATATCAAAGATAATACAAATACAACATATTTTAATTATTTTCAAGCTATTCTCAAGTTTTTTTTTTCCCAAATATGTTTGAGTTTTCAAAATTCCTTTCCACACAAATCATTAAATTCTTGATTCAAAAAAAAGTTTATTTCAACATTTGATTTTTTTTTCTTTGATAATGTTTAAAGATGGTATCAAAACAAGTCAATTAACATATAATGAATTCTAAAGTTCATAATTTGATTCCCCCCCCCTAGCCAATTGAATTTCCTCTCAAACTAATACTAAATAATGCTTATAAATTCAAATCTTTTTCTGTCATTTCTGTCAAAAAAAAAAACCTGATATATGGCATGTTTTATAATTAGAAGAAACTGCAAACTACTGCATAAAAATACACTAAAATACTACATTTCCTAGTGAAATGAAATAACACATGGTTTTTTTAAAAAAATATCAAAATAAAAAAGAAATGAAATATGCATAAAGAAGAGAGATTATTAAAAACTGGTTAAAATGTTGTGCAATATTAAATATTTTAATTTCATTCAATATGGGAAAAATTAATAAATAATCTTAAGTTATATGGAAATCACAAATGTTTTATTGTGAAGAATTTATAAATAAAACATTAAAAATACATCTAATGTCTCTTTAATACCTATTAGAAAGCTCAGTAAAAATGTCATTTCAAATGCTATAAAAGTCTGAGAGAGAGCACAAATAACAAGTTATTCCAGGAGTAATTAAAACAAGACATAAATAATAAATTATTCAAGGGAAGTATTTAAAAAAATTGAAGTCATAACTAGAAAGCTTGGAAACAAATCAATTTAAGACAAACTTAAAAGATCTTCTTATATCATTTTGAACTAATGGTAAAATATACATATACAATTTTGTAATACCATCTTCCATTTTGCAATACATCAATAGTAATATAATTTTGACGATTGAAAATGTAAACACTGAAATGACAATTACAATATGCAAGTCATTTTCAGGAAATAAATGTTTGAGACATTCCAAATTATAAATTTATTTAGACCAATTGACCTCAGATCAATTTTTCAAATAAGGTTTCGTGTGCAACAACTTAATGATTAAAAATGTCTAGAACGCTTAGGAATTTCTTTAATTATATACATATGCAAGAGAAAAGCAAAATTTTTTTTAAAGTTTTATAAATTAATGGAAAGGTATGTCTTTTCTATATATTTTCTCTATTTGAAAAATATGGAACATCTATGCAAACATAAAAACTAAATAAGATATAAAAGTAGTATAATAGCAAAAGGTTTCTAAAAATACAAAATAAACAAAATTACTAACATTACAATGCAGATAAAATTTCACTAAAATGCAGATAAAATTTCACTACCACAATACAGATAAAATTTCACTACCACAAAATTGATATGACCAATAAAGTATACTGCAACTTTCATAAATAAGAATGAATAGTAGAAAATAAATTACCTTTATATACATCAAATAAGCATTTTCAAACTCTCTATAAGCTTCCCATATCAAGCATCCTTGAGCAACATGGATTCCCACAGCTGTAGCTGCTTTTTCAAAAGTCTCCCTGACATTATTCAAACCATTGTTATCCCAACTTTCACCAATTATGCCAATTGAAAACTGTACATATTCTAACCAAATGGAAACAGCTAGAAAATAACAAAATAATTTATATAATTTCATGTAATGCAATATTATATATATATATATATAAACAGCAGAAAGTATAATAAAGTTTTAACGAAGGAAGGGCTTATTTTTTATCGGAAAATGTACAAACTTAAAAAATATTTCATCTTTTCTATAACTTTTCTTTTAGATGCAAAATAAAACTAATGTAAGAGGGTAATTATATATAAAAACAAGCAAATCAGCACTTAACAAATTATACCAATTTTTCATGTAACAAATGATTTTCCAAAATCAGTTTTTTTTCTCAATGTATCGAATATCAATCATGGCCGAATTGAAGGGGAGACTACATTTCTTAATGGATACAAATAATTCATTTTTTTTTTCATTCTCACGGCACAATTTTAACACATAACACCTAATATTTAAGAATTGAAATATTAGGTGTTATGTGTTAAACAGGGTAATAAAAATTTACAATTTGTATGATTGAAAAAGTATTTAATATTTTATCTCATAAAATGAATTAATTTTTTGAAGAATTAATTCATTATCATTTTAGTTAAGTAGGCAACTTTAATTCAATCATAGGACTTATAAAGAAATTTTTATAATGCACAAGTTAATACATAATTTAATGTTAAAAATATTTATAGTTATTAGTTAAAAATATTTTTAACATATAATAATAACCTTAAAAATATTTTTAACTAAATTTTTGTGTTTTCTACAAACTGAATGTAAGTGAATTTACATTCAGCTTATGCAAATAGCATTATTTATATCAATACATTAAATCAAGCATAGAATAAGTGTTGCATTAAAAAAATTATTTATATTAACAAATTAAATTAGGTTTAGAGCATAAGATTTGCATTAAAAAAACAATAAATTTTATAAAGTATTCTAATAATTCAAGAAATCTGCAAATCTACAATAACATAATTAATAATTTGAAAAGAAAAAGAAAATAATAGCAGAAAAAAATGTTTGTTCCTTTCGGAAAGTGCCCGTTGCTTCACATTTTTAAAAGAATTTTGTTTATATTATCTCATGGATTTCAACAATAACTCACTGTTATATTAATATCTGTTTCACTTGGCCTCAAATTTTCACTTCTTTGTGTTCTAGAATTCATTTCTCATTACTATAGCTAAGAGTTTCAGGAAAGCTGCCAAAATAGTTATGCAAGTAATGAACCTTTAAGCTCATATTACAATCTACCTGTTTAGTTATTATAAGCTATTGAACATGCATTCAACTAATTAAAACTTTAGACTTGTGGTTGCTCCAAATAGCAGATAAGATAAGTCAAGCTCATGCTTTTTTTTTCTGTCTCATTCAGGAAATGAGTAAAATAAAAAATATGAAAATATGATTAAAGGACCAACAGGTTTCAAATTTTTAGTATTTTTTGTCTTGTAAAAGTGTTTAAAGCTAAGCAAAAGATTTCACAAATTGTTCCATTAATCATATTTTTATGTACAGAAAAAATATTTAACTCTGTTATTTATAAAAGTTAACAAATAAAATTCTTTTTTTTTTTCAACAACCTGGTTCTCTTATATGGTTAACTTTTTTAAAAAATTAGAATTAAAATGTAGCTTTGCTATCCCAGAGACACAAAAAGCACAGATATTTTGTGTAACCCTTCATGAGCTGAAGGAGAATGTTAACTACTTTCATATCCACACAAATTATTCATTAATATTCATGAAACTTAAATTTCACCACCATCAAAGTTTAGTTACCAAATTCTTTCATAGAACAACAAATAACTTTCTGTGTAAGAAGAAAAGTTAAAAGTCTTCCTTCCTTTCTCCCTTTCCATTCAGTTAGAGGAAAAACAAGTTCTTTTAAGTTTTAAATATATCATAATTTAGATACACTGATTGCCTAAAAAACTAGAGATACGCTATTTTCCTATTTAAACCAAAAAATGAAAATTAGTTAAGAAATCTTAGGTATCAAACATTTTTTTGTCAGACTTATAATGATAAAAATATAAAAACTACTTTAACAGTAAGCTTTAATTAAAAGATTCTGCAAATTCCATTGCTTGGTTGAAATACTTCCAAGTAATCACAACAGAGAAATATTTATCCAGACATAAATTAAAGTTCAGTTAAACAAATTAATTTCTAAGAGAAAATAATCTATTTAAAAGCTAAAAGATAACAATAAATCAAATTTTCTGTTAAAGACTAAACAAAACTTTGTAAATGTATAATGTAATGTTTTTCTTCTGCTGGTGAAATTAGATTTTTTTAATTTTTGTAGTCCAAAAAAAACCATGTTTAGTAACTAAATTAACTTATTGTTAATTTTAGCTTTACATGAAAATTGGTATAACAGGTAATACCCAATGTAATAATAAATAAAAAAAATTTAAAATAATGTTGGCTCACAATGATAATCTTTCAAGGCTCTGTTAAATAAATCAATCATTTTCTGTTCTTGTTCTTTGGTTGTAGCTAGTTTCCTTTCATCTGTTATCCAATCAAGCCATAATTCTACAAGAAAAAAAGAATACAAAAATTAATTTACAGCATAAAATTTTATTACAAGAACTGGTTATTCTTTAAACATCAGAGAAAGAAAATTTTAAATGGCTTCAAATGAAGCAATTTGATTGAACAGTATATGATGATTACAATATAACTTATATTTAATCAATTTTGCTGTAAAATGTCATAATAAAGTCATAAGACATATTTTAAATTTGGAAGCAAGGGTCAATCCAATCAGATTAAGTCAAATAAATCCATTAATACACCCAAATAAAGTTTTCTTTAACATACTAACATATAGAGGAATAATTTTATGTACATCTTAATTCACAACAAAAGTACTGTCTTCAGTATATTGAAAGCCTTCACAAAAGGATTTAATTCATACATAGATTGAAATAAATTGATGCTTGATTTCAAAATCATAAAAAAACTTATTTTCCATAAATATTGAATTATTAAAGAAAGTTTCTTTTTATTTTATTAAACTATTTACTTAGTTGAATGCTCAAATATAAGCAGTTCAAACCATTTATTACATAAACAGTCTAATTTCTTAAATCAAAAATTGACAGCAACAAATTTCCTCATCTAAAATAAATTTAATTGAATTTAGATTTCAATTTAAATTCAAAACAATAGTAAGAGAATTAAAACAATTTTTAATATAATTTTTCAACAAACCTGGAGATAATGGAAACAGTTCACTCATCTTCTCTCTAGCAGCACGAAGTTTTTCTAAATCTCCTGACTTTCTGCATAATGATATTAGTTGAACATGAAGGTCATACGTATAAGGGTTAGCCTCAACCTGAAAGAAGATTTTGATTAATAAATTGCATGGAAAAAAGAACGGTAAATGAATGCTAAATTTAAATCAAATTTAGCATTAGAAATTTTTTAAATTCCATAATTATTTAAGCTGCATCTAATAGATATACCACAAATTTAAAGAGCTGACTTGTTAATTTAATTAATAAGTTCCTTAGGAATTAAAAAAACTATTTATCATCTTGAATTCTAACTTATAATTGGAAGCGCAGAGAAAATTTCTAAACCATATTTTAAGCACATGATCTGCTTTTAACAATTGAATTTTATTAATATGAATTAGAATTAAATGTTAGAATATTATGTAAAATGAAATCTGAATGCTCATATTTCAAAATTAAAAAATAGTAATAATACAAAAAAATTTTTAATGTAATTAATAACAAAGTTTTTTTTAAAAAAACTATAAATAAATTGGATGATTTAAAAGAGTAACATTTCAAGTAAATTAATACTTTACCTTAAAAAGAAAAGAGTTAACATTTATAGAAAAAATTACTTTATCATGAAAGAATAAAATATAGGGAAATATCATTACACCAATTATTAATACAAAAACCTATGTTTTTCAAATAAAATAATCTTCAGAAAAAGAATAAGTTGCTCAAATAGATGGGAATGGGCTACTGTTAGATTGTTAATAAACCTTTTCTCATGTATCCCTGACATATTACAAACCTACAACATCTTATTTTATTACAAACAATATTTTAGTCTAGATCATTTAAGTTTTATGTTCAAAACAAATTTTTAATGAATGTGAAAAACTACAAAACACTTTATCTATCACTAGCCGCCTTTGGCGACCAGTCGGTTCGCCAATATTAATGCCGACTAAAGGGTTAAATCATTTTTATATATAACTTGGTCTCATAATAAATTTTTCAGCAAAATATTTTTAAGCTTCAAATTTCGGCAGTCATATAACTCACTTATACTATTATGTAGGCCTTAAACAGTCCTATCTTTGAAGTCCGCATCTCTCTCTGATTTTCTATCAGTGTACGTAAAATTCAGTTTTAAATTAAAGTGGAAATGATGAAAGTGCACTTAATATAAAGAAATGTTTCTCAATTCAAGCATGTCTTTAAATAAAACCAAGAACTGAAAGCAGAATAGAACGACTATAATTTATAAGATCTCAAGGAATTATTCAGCAAAAATTTCACAGGTTAATTGAAACCTTCAGTTCTTAATTTTATTTTTAGATGTATATAAATGCTCTCAATAATATTTTTTTTATGTTTATAAATATATTTCAAAAAATTATGGTTTTAATTCCTTTGGTCTTTCAGATTTATATTTGTAAAATATTCTTAATATTTCAACTTCTAAATAAATAAATGAGCATTTCTATCTTCTTCAAATCTAGCTGATTTATTCAGTTCTGAATTTTGCAAGTTTAGAACAATCATCATTATCATAATCTAGACCAATTATTCTAGAGTAACCTTGATTGGCTTCTTTGAGATCTTGATAAAGTGATCTGAAATCGCCAGTTTTTACCGTAATATTTATATTGAAATTTTCATAGATCGATCAGCTTTGATGATTGATTTAGTTGATTGGATTTTATTTAAGGACTTATTTAACTAAGGACTTATTGTCACAAGAATATTTTATTAAATATGATTCACAGAGCAGATGATGTATGCAAAAATTTAATTCATCAGCATTTTTTCCCTAAATCTATAATTATATATTTCACTTGGACCAATTGCTAAGAGATTAATTATATCTCTCCCCAAAAAATTAAGAAATTAAATGTTGGGCTCCGATTACTTGCTCCAATGCCTTGTAGATGTTAAGCCATCTTTGCCTTAAATAAAATTGTTTAATTGGATTAGTAATATGTGTATATAGCAAAATATCATAGAAAACGTTTCCATCCATTTATTTTCCAAAATTATCATGTTTCATATTTATTTCATTTTATACAGACACGTGCCGAAAATGACATTTTTATATGTTTAATTTGGAATGATATTTGATTTATTTTTTCTGGTGAGAGAACACGATATTGTTTTGGTAGAAAGTTTTGATGTCTCTGAAATATGCGGGTAAAAATAGTTTTATATGCTTTTACAAATTTTGCATTGTTAATTATTACGTATGCTTGTTTGAAAGAAGATGTGTTTTTATTTCGCATGATTCATTAAAATGCGGAGAAAAATTACAATCACAAAGGTGAATTTTTTGATTTGCACAAAATATCTTCTTCACATTGCTTTTTGTTCTTCGTTTCTTTAAAATGATGTCATTTTAAAAGTTCGTTTAAGATTTCTAGCTTTTAAATAACTAATCTTGCTCTCAGAAGATTATCGTTTGGTGCTTTTCTAAAAATTCTTTTTCAGTTTTAACTGTCGCAGTTTTGTAATATATTTTTATTTTGTATTTTTATTTATTTTCATTCTTTAATTGAATTATTAAATTTGATATTGCAAACAATTTTCACTTGCATTTATTGTTTAAAAATTATCACATATCCTATTTAATTCATTTCATAGAATCACGTGATAAAAATTGTATTTTTCTTTTTTAATTTTGGTAGTAATTAACCTTTTTTTAAATCAGAACTTCTGAAAATGTGATGGCAACATTTTATTAAAAGCTCATTTTTTTTTCATATCCTCGTGAAGATAAAATTTCATTTTCATTTTATGCGAAATATATTGTTGAAAAATACGATTAGATTAAATGTTTAAAAATTCATTAAAAATAGAGTTTTAAATCGTAGGTCAAAACTTTAGTATCATTGAAAAGCTAATTTTTTGAGCTTTAACGTGATGCAAAAATCAATTTTGTGCTGTAATATTTTCGGAAGTTATAGCAAAAAAAACGTCAAAATTTGGCTTATTTTTTAATTAATTAAAATTTTAATTAAAAATTCAAAAAAGGGCTCCGAGGTGCACATTCCCGGCACCCAAAGTATACATGTACCAAATTTGGTAGCTGTAGGTCGAACGGGCTGGCCTGTACAGCGCCAACACACACACATTGTGCTTTATTATAAGTAAAGATTAATAAAATACTTTTTTTGAAAAAAAGAAAAGAGCAATAATGTAAAATGAAAGAATGTAAACTAGGCAGACTGAAAATACATTATTTGATGTTGTTCATTTAACAGAATCATTTACAATACTATAAACAACTAATTACATAGGTTTATTTATAAGGTTTACTTCTATTTTTTTAATTAAATCATTGCCTAATAGACACAACTGAACTAATCACACAATATTGATTTTTAATGTTTTAGATAATCGTATATTGAAACTAGTACTATATGTTATTAAAATAATTCCACATCAAAATATAAATAGATTTAAAACAATTTTTTAAGCTGATAAAACCTGTCATGAACTGATAACTAAATGAGGATAAAATGTTTGGATTAACAGAAATCTAGTTTGGCAAAAATTGGAGATCTTTTATTAAAACAGTGCCAGAGATTTATGAGAATTTTAATAAGCTACAGAAAAATTTTAAAAAGTGAAAAGCACATTTTTGAAAAAATGATGATACTATATTAACAGCTAATCATTTAAACTATCCAACATCTTCCATCCTTGAAAACAACAATCGAAAAATTATTTCAGGAGTTATTAAATTATTATATACAGCAATTTTTTTTATGTTCACAGAAAAATATAAAAATGTCTGTAACCATAGATCCTCAATACTGTGACATTTTGATACATCTTGGAACTGTGAGCATAGTTTCAGAAATCAGCAATGCTGGAGGTAATGCATCACTTAATATTATACACATATTTTTATGGATTTCTTAATTAAGGCTAATAAACCAGAGTATTACAACTTTCATTCAAATTCTATTCTAATTTGATATAAAACTAGACTAGCAAAGCTTTAAAAAAATAATAGCTTCCATATCAGAGTAAGCAAAGTTGTAATAACTTCTAAAATGGGGAAAAGTGAAAATTATAAAATATAAAACGGTTCTAGAAAGTAGCATAAAATGTTGTAAATAAATTAGCTAATCACTCATACGAATTTTTAATTATGGTAATACCTTGTTTATATATATATTTCGAAGACTCCCACAGAAAACTATTTTAGATAATTTTAATATATAATGCAAAATTAATGAAATAGGGAAATATAGATATTAAAATAAAATAGAAATTAATCAATTTAATTTCTACCTTTCAACATCATTCTACAATCAAAATCATAGTTATTAAAAACACAGTTGATTATCTTCCTCAATAAAATAATGAGAAAATTTTCCAACATTTTTTTTTTTAATATTATATTAATTCCTTTTTCTTGTCCCTCACTATGACTAAAATTTCACAGTTATTTATCATTTAAAGAATTTATTAATATTCTAATTTTTTTAATTGTTTCTGAATTAATATATAATTTCAGCTCAATTATTCTGTAAGTTTTAAAAATAAAGAATAGAGAAATTTAAAATGCTGCTTTAATAATATTTGTTTATTAACCATATGCAATTGGTGATCATTTTACTTACAAAAGAATTTAGGGTAAAACCTGCATTGGTTAATTATCAACATGCAGTTAAATTCCTAAACTGCAAATCTCTTTTTTAATAATATGTAATAACAGATTCTATGATTCTTAAAATTTGAAGCAGCTAATTAATGTTTAATAAACATTTTTCAAGTTGCATTTTGTAGGTCATCATATTATTGCTAAAATGGAACACTATGCATATCGTTAAAAGGAAAATCATTGTCTTTGGATTAATATCTTTAGGTTAATTTTCTAACATTTGTTACCAATTACTAAAAAATTCATTTCTTGAGAAAAATTTCATAATTTTAACAACATTTATACTACAATTTGATATTTTATAAACACCTTGTTTTTCTGTAACAATTCTGGGTGCGACATAAGAATCACCCCACTGCATGACGCTGTTTGAAGTACTCTACAAAACTCACCAACTCTTCGAGCTGTTGTGCATTCTCCCTCGGAGAAATAAAACCCTCCAAGAGTCACAGCGAAACTCAAAATTGTGGCAGAAACTCTGCCATAATTTAGTAAAGGAACACGGCTCAAGAGATTTGGTGCATTTTTGCCCTTTGGCAAAGTATAGGGATGATTTTACAGATTACTCCAATTCTGTTTCATGTATTACAAAATATAAAAATTAATTTTTAAAAAATTTTAATGTAAAGTATAATAATTGTCAAAATCAAAATGCATACAAAGTATCTACTAACATATTATATACTAGAATTCACTAAATTAATCTCCATCATAATTTAACTGACACTGAAAATGAATATAATGTAAGAAATTACCAATAAACAATAACGACCTCAAAAAATCTTGATCAACCAAAAGAAAATAATTATAATCAAATATACTTACAAATAATATTAATAAAATTATCTATATTTACATAAAATTTTACTTTATTCTGTAGAAATTTTTTTTATGAATACAGACTGCATTATTTTATATTCAAAATGACCACAAACATGTAAATAATTAATAAACTACTATGCCAGTCTGAATACAATTGATATTTTTGAAAATAGTGTTAAAAGCTCTCTATGCAAATGGAATGTAAGTACAGAAAAATTCAGCAGATATCAGATATTTTTCTTTAAATACTAAAAACTTCACATAAAATGATTTCCTTTCCACAACAGAAAATTATAAAATCAAACAAACAAAAATCTATTCTTTATACCTTTGTTATTGAGTCAATTTAGATTATTGAAATGAAACAAAATAAAAGAAATTATAACTTTAAGGCATTTCAAGACTTGTATTTAAAAACAAATACTTAACTCTTTAAATTATAGAACGATAAACAGAAAGATAAAGAAAATTTGCATGTACATAATTGTGTGATGCAAATATTATATATTAGCAAAATATAGTAGTTTTAAAATATGAATACAATTACTAACATTTCTCAATAAGGTAGCTGGCTAAACAAAACAAAAAAATGTTGTAATTGTAAAACATAATTTTAAGACAATATTGTAACATAACTGTATTTTTTAAATAACAATCAATTTTAACTGTTGACTGAACTGTTAAGCTGTTTGGAATGATTTTATAGAGATTGTAGGAAAATCTATAATGTGTTCTTAAGTTTAACTACATAACTTTCTTTCAAGCCTTTTGTATTATACATTAAACACCTCAAAATGCAGGAAAACCAAGAAAGAAACCAAAATTGTCAAGCAGTAATAAGAAATATAATTTCAGTGTCTCAGAATAAAAAAGGCATTTTAATAACTAATCATCAGTTCCAAGTACAGCACATTTGTATTTGTTAGTACAAGTAAAGAGACAACATGAGCAAAAAATCCGTATCATTTCACAATCTTCTCCAATGTTAACTTCCTAGAAATTATAATACTATTTCAAAACAACTGATCACTAGAAATTTTAAGTAAGGAATGTTAAGTTGAGTTTTTAGTAAATAAAAGCAGTAACTATTTTTAAATATCTGAATTAAAATTTGGTCTTAATAAATTTATCTTCATAAATAGCTTATTTAGTTATTTCATTTTTGATCAACATACAGACTAATCAGAATTTGCAAATAATTTCTATGTAATTTTCTTGGCCAATCATTTGATACAAAATTATAACATTTCTTTTTTAAATGCCATACTACAAATACATAAAAACTTTAAAAGAACAAATTAAATTAACACTTGATTACGGGAAGATCTGATTTGGAAATAGGACCAGAACTGATTATACTTTGACTTGAAAGCATTGTCATCCTGCTACAGAAACTGCAGGATCTCAGTAGAATGCCAACTTAGAGAAAGGCATCTGTTCTAATATTTATACTTTAAATTTTTCTTAAGTTAGCATGAATACTCTGATGACAAAGTAATCACAAAACCACAGATGACAAGAAGCGTTTAGTAAGAAAACATGATCAGCGTTATTTCTATTTAATTAAGCAATCCTTCAAAATAAGATAGAATATGCCAGAAAGAAAAAATACTTTGTTCATCAATTAGAATATAGATGCAAATTATATTGAACTACAAAATAAGTATAATAAAATACTTCTTTCTGTTTTAGTCTGATGTTCTCTTCGTTTACATCTTCTTCATCAGATGAGCCTTCCGCAGAATTGGAAAAAGCATCCTCTTCTATTATTCCTATATCCTCATCAACATCCATTTCGGACATAGTAAGACAAAATAATGGTAGTCAAGAATTTGTGTAAAAAAACTCAAAGCATCAATCGGTGCGATTGAAAATTGATGTCTATGTGAAATAGTACGGCTACAGTTAAGATATAAACATCTATAAATAACAGAAAAATCTCATTTGAAAATGAATCGCAAACACTTTTTTTTCTGAGCATTCAATTAAATTCAAATTTTTGTCATAAGAACAGTTGAAACTATTTTGTTAACACACATAAAATTTACTGGAACATGCTGAAAGATAAATTTATTTATTTTCGTATTAAGTTATGAAAACACGACAAAAGCAATTTATCTGCAACTAAACTTATTTTTGGTTTTGTTTTCTTTTGGTTTCGTTGTATATATCTGTGTTGTCAAAATTTAATACTTGCAATATAATCACTTGCACTATAATCAAATTTAATTTCTTTATCAAAAGAAGTTTATGACTTTTCCTTTTTCTTTTCATAACAAGAATAATTGCAATATTGATTCAATATTGAAGTAGTATTTTAGTTTGATTAATTCTGCTCGTATAATTTTTTTATTGCTTCTTTTTATTCCTCAAAAAAAAATTAAAAAATGGAAATAATTAAAATAATACAGAGCTTTATGTTTTTCTTTTTTTTTTCATTTAAATGAGACTTAAAAATTTATTGATAGAGGTAAGCAAATTTTAATTTGGAAGTAGAAATGCGTTTAAAAATTATTAAAAGAATACATAAAGTTTATTTGTTATTATTTTGACATAAAATTATTTGTCTTTCGAAACGATAAAACTCCTACATTTCAGTTATTTACTCATCAAATATTTCCAGGTTATCAATATCCCTCTCCTCCAAAATATAATGGACATTTTTTTTTTAGTTTTACAGCATGGGAAATTGTTTGTGCTGCCATCTATGAGACAAAAGAAAAACTACTATTGAGAATATTCACCTTTATTTCTAAATTTTTGTTCACATGCATTTGCAAAAAGAAATATTGACATTAGTTACAAGAAAATTTTAAAAAATATTTTATCATTACACAAATTTTAATTTCTAATGGAATGCTATTTTGATTCATTATTAATTTTGCATATCTTAATTTTCATACATTATAGATTGAATATCACTTAAAACACATTCTAATATTTCTTCCTTTCTGCTATTACCATCAAAGTATTTAACATCTGGACAATTTTCTCGTACATCTCGAAGATTAAGCAAATACATAGGCCAAACACACATATCGAAGTAGCCAGGTATATCAGGAGGATCGTAAACTCGCTGAATTCTTCGCCTGACACATTCTTCTCTGTCTAGTGTTAAAAAATATCTTTTGTCAAATATTTTTCTCAGCTTCGGATGATTAAAAATGATGTGTCCCTCCACAATTAGTAAAGAATGCTTATTAGGAGGTTTTGAATGAATAATTTTTTCCAAGTCAGCCATCATGGCGTCCCAATCTACAGATTCAAGTCGTTCCCAATTTTTATGATTTAATTCTGGAACCAGAATATGCTCCTTGCTGTCATCACTTCGAAAATATTTATCTTGGTTCACAACGGAAGATCCAGGAAAATGACTTGCTAATGCTGTTGCCAAAGTTGTTTTGCCACCGTTAGTACAACCTGAAATTCCGATTAATGTCCATTTTGAATCCATTACGCTGGTTTCACCTCGCACCTTTGTTTCTAACGACATAATGGGTGATGAGAGATTCCTTTTTAAATGCAAATATATTTTTAAGGACGTTTGCTTTCTTATGCAAAGTGCTGGGCAACGGTTTACGACGCTACTGAAAGATCTTATTATCTTGTACATTCTAGAACTGATAAAAAAATGACCTTGACTAAATTTGAGACTACAGACAATAATACAAGTCTCCGAAATTTTAGAGTGCTTTGATTGGTGTTTTAGTAAACAACTTGCTGGTATTTGTTTACAAGGGGGGGTGGACAGGGTAATTTGAGTGTTTGACATATTCAATAATTTGTCCCCTTTATACGTGCCGAAATAGCTCAGTTGGGAGAGCGTTAGACTGAAGATCTAAAGGTCCCTGGTTCGATCCCGGGTTTCGGCAATGTAACATTTTTCGTCTTTTTTTTTTTCCCAAAGTTAAATTATTTATAATTCAATCAATTTTCCTTTCTTTGATTGTTGTAACAGTTACAAACACGTTATCTTTCACTAAAAAATTCAAATAATCAAGAATTTTTTAACATAATATTTATTCGCATTTTGTAAAAATTCGACAAATTTATCATTGTTTTATTTTTTTCATAAAACTTATTCTTCAAAAATTAAATGATTTTACTGCCAAAAAATAATGACGTAGTGTTTATATATATATATATATATATATATATATATATATATATATATATTTATATATTTTCGAAATTTTTTAAGGTTTATATTTTTTTAGTGTTTTGGATCCTTGCGTTTTTATTCAAAAAGTGAAACAAAAAATTCTCTTTAGAATTTTTAAAAATCTCTTTAATAACGATGCGATGCTGAACTAGTTGAAATTAAGCATTAACTTCAAGCACCTGAGACAGCAGCAACTACAAAAAATTTGAAGTAACAATCATACTTAAGTCGAGCTTCTAAAAATATTTATCACCAACAAATTAATTAATATTAATTTGTCACCAACAAATTAAAAAAAATAACTTAATACTTGTTGAAGTAAAATACTGATCAAAGTACAAAACAGAAAAAATGGATTATCGCTCTGAAGTATATATAAAAACATAACTACTGTGTATGATTGTGTGAAGCATGTTTAAAAAAAAGTGTTGATTACTGCATTTAAAATAGAATTTTTTTTTACTTAAATATATTGCATTTCAAATCTAATTTTTATTTTATTTTACGTTTCTGAGATCAAGAACGCTTTACTGAATTAATTTAAATTCGTCGAAGTAAGGTTGCGTTTTATGATTTATATTTATATACTCCGTAAAATAAAAAAAAATAATAATAAATGAGGAATCTACGCTCTCGTAATATCCGTGGTGTTTTAATTCTTGAGATTAAATTAAATAAGCATTTGTCTTTTAATATAAACTAAGTATGTTGTTTTATTGAATATTTGTAAAAAAAAAATCTTATTCACAGATACATTATTTATGACTGTAAGCTTAGCATTAGTTAAGAAAAAGGAATAATGGCAACAAATATAACAGAACAAAATAGTTGAAAAAACCCATTCTATTTTTTAAAAAAATTTGAAGCATTTTCAAGATTAATAGGATAAGAAAAAGAATATCTCTGATCCAATTAATGAAAAGTATTTCATTCTTATGTTCGTATCAATTTACGAAAGATAATTGCTGGTGATGTCATGAAATTCTTTTTAAAATTGATGTTATTAGCTTAATAATTTATATTAATTACATTATCAATAAAAAATAATATTTACACATATTTATCGCATCAAGAAAAAGGAACAATAAACCTTAAAAAGAAATTTTTTTTACGTAAAGTTAAAATGTATTATTTAGCAAAGCGAATTTTTATTCTATTTTACAAGCTAAGGTTGTAATACTTTTCAGATAGAAAAAAAATGAGTGATTCTTAATTCCTAAAATTTTAATCGTAAAAATTTTTTTTTTGGATGTTTGTTTGAATTTTTATGTGTTTTTACAAATCTTCTTACATTTTCTATGTCATTTATTTTCTTATTTTGCAAGTGAACTAAAATCTGTTTAAACTTCATATTTCTGTTTTTTTTTTATATGCTATATAGATAAAACCAGAACAAATGAATTTTCGAAATATGTTAAGTTATTCTTCAAAATCTAATGTGAATGGATCCATCTATTGCCGATTATACTTTATTATAAAATTAAAATAAATTATTCTGTATTAATCTTTTAGCAATTGAATTTATTGATAAAGATGTAAAATTAAAATTCTGTCATCTAACAACAGACAAATACATCTCCATTTCCCCATATGAATTTGAGAACTATCTTAATTATGATTATGTTTTATTTAGAATGACATATTTTTAGTGATATATACAGGCAATTAAGTATTGCATTGCATATTTGAACATACTCAAAGGTATTGCTTTTAAATAGTATGCCCATTTTATAATTATTCATAATAGTATATTCATTTATTATTTTATATATAGCTTATTTTGTATATTGTAAAAGTCCAATGCATTGATTACATATCAATCTTTATCAAAATCATTCTAATTACTTGTTATTAAATAATTCTTTGCTTTCATGCAAATAAAGTGTAAATTATGCAAGTTCATACAAAATATCTTTGTTTTTGTTACTGTTTTGTCATATTCAATATCAAAGCAGATCTGATTTTCTTTCTGAGATTATATTTCAAATGAAACAATTAGAAGAGGAAAAATGGATTATTGGTATTTTGCAATTTGACGGTTTCTATTCTTGATTGATGATTTTAATACATGTACTTATACACAAAAAAAATTACAAAATTTATCAAATTTTAAAACTTGGTCAAAGTGAAGAAGTTCAAAACGCTTTGTCTATTGTCTTCACTATACTAAAAGGCTAAAAAAGAAAATAGATTCTGTAAAATTTTTCAAGAAAGGTAAGAACATTCTCGTTAAATTATAAGAGAAAGGAAAATTAATTAATAATTCCTTTTAAAATATTAAACAATATTAATTAATTTATAATTATTTATAATCCATTTAAATAAATCAAATAAGTTATATCAACTAAGGCATTTCCCAATGATATCATTTCTATGAATCCTGGGAAAAAGAAAAAGAAGAATCGTTGAAATTTCCTTCCCGTCCCTAGAAACTATTAGGAAAAATTAACATAAGCAAAGACATCAATTAAAAAAAAAATTACAAATATATTTCAATTTTAATAAAATTCATAACTATGAAACATTTCATATTTACAGAGTTTTTACCTTCTCTTTCCAGTTTCTCAGTTAAAAAGTAATATAAAAAAATTAAGTCGATTCTTACTTTGGTCAACAAAGAAAGTTTTTATTTTAATTACTTTTTATTAAGTAATTATAATTAATATAAATCAAAACATTATGTCTGGCCAAAACAAAAACAAGAACACACAGCGCGTGCGTATATTTTCTACGCCAGTTGGGATAACGCCATATAGATAAAGGATTTTTAATTTTCTTTATTCTGTTTCATTTTAATTCAAAAGTACTTCAGAATGAATCTGAAAAATTATTAATTAGCAATATTTAATTTTAAATGCACCAAGTAGTAAGGAAATAAAAATAATCGTTTGAAATATTCGATCGGAAACATGTTGATCCTAACGTCATTAACAGAGGCGGGGGGACAAACTGGAGTTTTACTTATTTGGCGGTGGGAAAATGAAGATTTTTTGGTGTTAAAGTTAGATTTAATTGATTAATAAAAAATTGACCAAATTAATGAATTAATTTTTGAAAAAACTTTATTGACATCAAATGACCTCCATAACAAGTTTTAAAAAAATGCATTTGAACTTGAGTGGGGGAATAAAAAGTACTTTATGAACGATTGAAAATTTAAACTATATATATATATATATATATATATAGTTATATATATATATATATATATATATATATATATATATATATATAAACATCATTGTAAAATAGAATTAAATATATTTTTTTAATTTAATTATTATAGAAAAAATATACAGAAATTAAATTGACATCTCTGAAGAATTGATATTTTTACAAAAATTTATATTCAGAAAAATGTAAAAGCGTGTTTTTTTTAATGAAATACACATGTTCATGGTCATTTAGAATTCGTAACTGTACATAATTTCACTAAACCTATTTTTAGCATCTATAATAAGATGAAGATGATGAAACAAATAAGATTCCGACTAAGATAAAGTGCTAATATTTTATGTTGTGGTTGTCGCGTTCCCGTTTTATAGAGAAAGGAAGGGTGCAGTAGCTGCTGAGGGTATGAACCCCTGAGCACCCAGGGACAGAAGTCTGATTTCTGGCTCGCACGCGTAACAAGCCCCTTTTACGGGGCGGACTTCATTCACGCATTTCATTCATTCATCCAAACATTGTAATTTTGATCAAGAACAGAGAACGATTACCTCTAATCCAGTACCCCCAGTGGTATTACTCTCAGCATGGGAGGACTTGGATGCCCAAGACAGATTTAACTCCCGCCAGCCACTACACACACGGAGAGTCTTCGGTAGACGAGGTTCGAACTCGCAACCTTTGGAATAACGCACTACCAACCAGAATATCCCTACTAATATTTTATAATTCATAGAATTGGCATTTCTTACAAATTTTTTGACCTGAAATTTTGGTTTGTAACATTTATCAAACGAAATATCTGCATAAACTTGCCCCGACCAGAGATCATAGCTATTTTATCAGAAAATTGCGACTATTTAAATCACAGTTTTTTTGTTTTGTTCTTTCGAAATCTTTTATAACAAGATTAGCAATGGTTTGAACTTTGAGATGATAATCGTCTCTCACGTGGTTTAAATCATCAAAATCCCAGTTTCACTATTTTTTTAGTTCATTATTTTGTAAATTAGCTTTCCTTTTTTTTCTCATTAATATTTCCTTTTTTTCCTCATTGTGGAATCTAAATTGTAAAACACAGCAGTAAATCTCAATATGAAATGGCCATATGCTTCCCAACATGTTGGTACCCTAAATTCAGTGTATTGCATATTTTCCGATTAAATAAATAAAAGAATGAATTGAATTTTTCATTAGATATTAAAATCCGAAATACTATCAAAAAATTGAATAAAGTTTTATAGGGTGTTCAAAAGCATTTTAAGTACCATAAAAATGATATTTTTGAAATGGTAATACAGAAAATGAGAAAACAAATACAGAATCAGATATACTAGAAACTCATTAAATTAAAAGAACTAGTTTATTAATTTTTCACAATCTAATCTTGTCTCTTTCTTATTTCAATAAACAAGAGATTGATCCATAATATTCAGGAAATAGTTGTTGAAGCGTTTATAAATGAAGAACGATCTGAAACCGCTTTCATAATAAATTGACTTCGATTTCAGCAAAATTTCAATTTGAGAGAAAGATGAACAAAAAATAATCAAAGAATTTTGAACTAAATATTTAATTCCTTTTTGCAAAATATAGTATTTAGAAATTTCCCCTGATTCAGAAAAAAAATTATGATATTCATCTTATTAATTTAGATGATTTGATAATATTAAAACTAAAAATATCTAATTTAAACGACGATGATATCTTTAAAGAAAAATAAAATCCCTCAATACCGGCTGATTCTAAAGAAAAAGGACATTACGAACACTGTTAAAAAGAAGAATTCTTGTAAATGATTCTGCTCTAAATTTATTCCTTTCTTTAACTAAATAAGAAGCTGAGAACAATTCTATTTAATCTTTTAATTCAAAAAAATATGCTCGATCTAAAACATCTTTTTTTATTTTATTTTAATATTTTTGTATCTTAGAAAATTCTAGAATGTCATTATTTTTTTTAAATTATTTTTTATCTTATTTGTTTTTTCTATATTCCTTGATTCCATATTTTTATATTTCATTCGAAATTATTTACTTTTATATTTCATTTAGCTCTTTCTTTTCACTCATTTTTATCTAACTTTTTTAAAGATAACAAATAGGAGGAATAAATTTCTGTTAACAAATTTGCAGGAATTAAGTTTACAAGGAAGAAAATCCTCACTTCTTTACAAACTGCTTCTCTTCAAACCTTTTCTCTGATCAGACTTAACTCATGTAACTCGAATTTGAGGATCGATCGCCAAAATACACAGAAGAAAAAGTAACATTTATGCAGAACAAATTACTTAGAATAAGGACAAATGCTTCATAGTCGTTCATTCGACAGCCACCGCACACACGGAGAGTCTTCGGCCGGCGGGATGCGAACTAACAATCCTAGGGATGCGAATCCAATACCTACCAACCATACTATAAGAAATAAAGGTAAAAAAATTTCAATTTATTTCACTATCCTTGGTATAGTTTCGCACTTTGTTCTCCTGCATCTTAGCAATGATTCAGAGTACAATTGCTGGTGCTTAAAAGAACATCTTAACTCTTAACACCACACCACCGTTTTTAGGGCTCAAATGGCCCCTTTCCGGCTTGGTATAGATGTAGGTGGACTTTATTTAAAAAAAAAACCAAAAAAAATTGTTAGAAAGAAATATACAAGATACAAAATATACAGACATAACATAACAATGAGTGATAAAAATTAGAGTGAAGAAGGTCTGGAGTACAACGAAAATGAATGAATGAATATCATAATATACAAAATGAATGAAAATATGAAGGAATCAGCTAGAAAATTATTACGTCGAATAGAATTAGAGACCCTATCCCCCCCCCCAGACTCCCACTGGTATGGTGCGGAAGCTTGCCAGCGGAATGTGTCGTCCTCGTCATTTGACCACGGCTTAAAATTTTGAGGTCCGCCCCCAAATAGCCTTATTGTTGCTTTAAAAATGGAACATTAACTAAACTAACTAAACTAAACCCTCCTCTCAGAACATCAGGGACAAAGCGACTACCTCCAACACATGAATGGAAAAAAATGCCCTTTTATTTAACGAATAATATTACAACCGGAAAACTTCTTCACTACTTCAAAATAGACTTTTTTATATATATTCTTTGAATTATACGTGCATCTGTAAATGTTGCCAAACGTTCAATAACTGAATTTTCCCGCATATCCGTAGCAAAAACAATCAATTCTACATTCCTCGCCTCAACGAACTCTATACGAATTGCGAAAAAAAAAACTTTTCTTAAAACATACAACCCTCAAGAACACAATTTGTTTTTTTGGAGAAATTCCGGTTTGAAGAGTCGGATGGAAAGGGAAGTGCAAGCACACGCGCGGCAATTTGATCGGGGATGACATGTGCTGCTTCCCTCATCGCATCACACCCCTCCGTGCTCCCTCTGGGTGCCCCGGAATTCCGGCGGAAATTTTTTGTTCGGCGCCAACGAATTTTCAAGCTTTACTGTCATAATATCAAAAGAATTCTTCCTTCAAACACCCGCCTTCTTTCATAAGAATTTATAGCTGAGCATCTGGGGAGACATTGAAGGGGTGTGTTAACCTTCAGAGACCTAGGATTAAGTTAGATCGGAAATAAAATGTAATTACTTATATATAACTTATTCAGTGCGTTATTGGTATTTTTATGTTCATTTTTAAGAAGGAGGCAGTTTGCTATGATTATGAAAACATATCGTAAATATTGAAATGAATATTTTAAAAAATAATATCAACAAATTATTTTGCTTATGACCAGAAAAA
Organism: Argiope argentata; assembly: GCA_026289955.1. NCBI lineage: Eukaryota > Metazoa > Arthropoda > Arachnida > Araneae > Araneidae > Argiope > Argiope argentata. The sequence continues at coordinate 4,513,340 of JAOUZG010009324.1, forward strand.
ATAAATATTAAAATGAAATCTGCTGTGCATATTTCAATGTGTCATATCAGAACCTAATTTCTTGGACAGTCAAGCACCACGTGCTCGTGCGAGTTAAATTGTATTTTTATTCATTTTAATCGTTTCATTGAATGAGTCACTTTAGTATTGCAAACGATCTAAAAAAAACTTTGTCTCGCATTTATTATTTTAAAAAAATATCACATTTCCTATTTATTCCATTTCGTATAATCACGTGCTCAAAATGACATTTTTCTAGGTTTTTCGAGATGGCGTCACGTTATTAAAAGCTGATTTTTTGAGATACTCATGCAAATAATAAAATTTTTATTTCTCGCCTACGGATTTTTGGTGACGTCAAAAACCACCTCTCAAGAACAACATCATGTTCTGACATGATAAAAATTAAAGACCTCGTGGGAAAAAGAATCATAAGAATAGTTTGTAAAAATCTGACTTGTATAAATATTGTTTTTTTTTTCAGTGGCTAATTTTGTTGACATTATTATGAGTATAAAAATTACTAATAAAATAATTTCACAGATCCAATATAATACAAAAAGTTGAATCAAGTGTAGAAGTTTCTTTTGTCCAATTTCTCCTAGTTGTATCTAAAACCGAAAAACTATCCATTTGAGTTTCATTGGTTCAAAAGCTGTAGAACCCCTTTTTAACTAAATTTAATATTACTAACTTAAAACTCAGTTTTGAAACATATCTGAATTTTTTTTATTTCAGTTTTATTAATATGCTAGCTTTTACCCGCGACTTCCTACAAATGGAAAAGTACACAACTAACCTAACTCGAAATAAAGCAAAACAGCAAATCAAGTCCGTATTTCTTTGAAATCAAGTCAAGTCTATTTTATTTATCGATCGAGATTGAGATAGCTACAACAGTACTATACACATAATTTTTAAACTTTTCATTAAAATGAAAACACTTATCAACTATTTCAATACACTGTACATGCATGAATTTTCAACACCAATTGGTACAACGCAAATGCGTGAATTTTCTACGCCAGTTGGGCTAACGCAATACAGCTTAGAAACTTTTAATTTCCTATATTATGTTTCATTTTTATTCAAAAGGAATCTAAAAAATCTATGAATTAACAATGTTTAGTTTTAAATGCGTCCAATACTAAGAAAATAAACAGAATCGTTCGAACTAATCGGTCGGAAGCATGTTTAGTCTAACTTCATTGCGTGGGCAAAACTGAAACTGAAGCCTTACTCAATTGTCGGTGGGAAAATAAAGTTGTTTGGCGGGAAAGTAAAAGCGTGTTTTTACTACTTTGCTCTCCATTTTTTTTCCGTTTTGTCTCTCAAAAAGAGTCTTAACGAAAAGAGCCTTTCTCGTGTCTTAACGAAAACATTTTAAAAAAGGTTAGCTGAATTGGTCGAACCATTCTGGAGTTTTGAACTTAGCAACACATTTGGCGATTCATTTTTATATAGATTAAAAACCTAAATAAAAATTTCAAATTATGATAACAAGAACAGAATTAAAAATAAGACAACTTAATGCAAACTTACAAATTTAAATTTGCTTTAGCTAGTGGTAACAACAATTTTTCTCTCTCTTTTTCGTCAATAGTCTTTATCAGAAAGACTTTAATGTTTACACTCGATAAAAGCACAGAAAATGAATGATAATCATGATGATAAAATTCCGATGGCTTTCGAATTCGAAATTAACTTTTAAATTAATGCACATGTGAATAATATTATAATAACCAGGAATTGTTTCTTAAAATGATGTTCTTTAATAGATAAATTTTCTTTAAATATTGTAGAATGTATGAAATATGCTTCATAATTTAATTACGAAACATCTTTTCTTTTATTCTTAATATTTGTTCTGCTTAACCGCTTCGAACACAATGACTGTTTGACTCGTGCATTAATTAGTGAATTTTTAATTTTAAATCTGCAATAAAATTACCATTAAGTAAATTTTTTTTAAATTGCTTTAATGACCAAATAAATGCCTTTAAATTATTACAGGAATTTAAATATTCAAAAATGTTCCAAAAAGGATGTGTTACTTAATTGGAAAGTTAAATAAATTCATAGATCAAAAGATTAATTTTGAATTAAAGACATTCTTGATTTTTTTAATAATTTTTAGTTTATATATTTAATTAACTCACAGTAGTTCGAATAATAGATAAAATCTTAATAATCTTTTAATAGACAATTCAAGGGATTAAATTTGTAATACGTGAGATACTACGAACAAAGTAAATACTACATGAGATCGTAAATAGTATTCTTTGAATAATTTCTAGGATTTGAAAATTACCTTCGTAATTTTCAAGAATTTGAGGATGAAGATTGTATCGATAGCATTTTAGTTTTTGAGAAAGAAAATATCAAATAAATATTTCTCATCCGTACGTCTTTCAACATTAATTCGTGAACAGGAGTCTTAACAATCTAACGTATTGTGGAATCTTCATATGTTAGCATGGTATAGTTAGGGTGAGGGAGACAGAGCAAGTGCCTTCATCGCCATTATTAGCGGGGCAGAGGAGAGAAAATTCTGGAATAAATAAGCTGGATTTAACACATTCGTTGCCACTGACGCGCTGGCGCGTCAGCATGGCGCTACCTCCCGTGTCGGTGACGCTCTGGGGCGACAATCGAGTATGATAAGTAGACTGCTTTAGTTTTAGTTCGGATTTGGAGGTTGAACGATGAGGTTTTTGTGGCACGTTAGTGAAGCATTATTTTTATATTTTCAGTGCGTGGTTTTTATATTTTGTGTTTAAATTTTATTTTTGTGCATTTTTAAAAATGGCGGACAGTACAAGTATTGCAGGACCTTCACAGCCTAAGAAAAGGAAAGTAAGTAAAAAACTGAGTGATGCCGAAAGATTAGAATTACTAGAAAAGAGTGATCTTTCTGATTATGACAGCGCAGACGATGAAGATTACGGATGGGATTCTACGAGCGAATCGGAAGGAGATAGTGATGTCGCTGTGGATAACTTAGAAATGTCGGATTCTGACACAGAAGATCAACAATTACCGGTAATCCGACAGGTTGACTGGAAAACAGATTCAAGTTGCATGGTAAGTCATACATTTACAAAATCTGAGTCCTTGCTAATACAGCCAACTGAAAGTACTCCTATCGGATATTTTCGCCTTTTCCTCACTGAAGTATTTCTGGAAAAAATTGTCGAAGAAACAAATCGTTACGCATTAGAAATACAAAATAGCGATAAAACGAAAGAAAAGTCACGAATAACGCTTTGGAAAGATTTAAAAGTGGATGAATTTTTAGTTTTTTTGGGAGCATTCTTGCAAATGGGGACAGTAAGAATGAATAGTTTTCAGGACTACTGGAAGAAGGACCCATTATTTCATAATGCAGGCATTGCAAATAGCATTAGCCGAAATCGGTTTTTATTAATTTTACGTGCATTACATTTTGCAAAAAATAGTGAACCTGGAGAACCTCAACCTACAGACAGGTTATATAAAATACGCCCTGTTATCGATTTTTTTAACAAAAGAATGTGCGAGATATATTATCCTAATAGAGAACTTTTTTTGGATGTATCTATGGTTCTCTGGCGAGGTAGATTATTGTTTCGCCATTACAGAAAGAATAAAAGACATAAGTACGGTATAAAACTTTATATTTTGAGCACATCAAGTGGAATAGTGCAAAAGATTGCCGTGTATACTGGTTTATTAGATGACTATGGAGGGCAAAACCATACACAAAAAATTGTTTTGCATTTACTGAATGAAAAATTAAATGTCGGTCACCATGTTTTCATGGACAATTATTATAATAGCTTTGACTTGGCCAAGTTGCTGTTAGATAAAAAGACACACTGCACAGGCACATTGAGAACCACTCGAAAAAACACTCCAAAGAATATTCAAACTACTAAATTGCGAAAAGGCGATACTATTGAAAGGTATTGTCAGGGAGTAATGATCGGAAAATGGAAAGATAAGCATGAAGTGCCTTATATTTCTACGGAATACATAAATGAAATGGTTGACATTTTTAATAAACGAAATGAAATAAAGCAGAAGCCTCTGCCAATCATCAAATATAATGCGTTTATGTCTGGTGTAGATCGGCAAGATCAAATGCTGTCATATTATCTCTCGGAGAGAAAATCACTAAGCCGGTATAAAAAATTGTTCTTTCATACTATTGAAGTAATGCTAATGAATTCACATGCTCTTTATAATAAATATTCCGGAAAAAAAATATCACTTTGCGAGTACCGACTGAACGTTGTAAAATCACTTTTGCCATCAACAGACGAACTAAAGCCGACTCCCAAGAATCTCAGACATACTCTTCAGAAAAGAGAACTTGCACCTGGTAAAACCAAAATACAAAGAAAAAGGTGTATATCTTGTTCCTCTCAAGGCAAACGCACGGACACTACGTATGAGTGCCGTGACTGTCCCGACAAGCCAGGATATTGCTTGAATTGCTGTGAAATATACCATAAGTGATAATATATTTATGCAGTACTGTTCTACCCTGACATTTTGTTTGTAATAAGTTTAATTTTTTTTTCATTTTCTATTATGTTGTTTATGTATTTTATACAATGTATGTTACATTTTATAATCTTACATTTACATTTATACATACTTATATTTTACTGTTACATTTTAGAATTTTTCATAATTTTCACTTCTCTTTATCCAATTAAACGTTTTTTTTTTCTTTTAAACTGTGACTTTATATAATGTGTCAATAATTTCGCAGAAAAATGATGAGACGCGCCAGAGCGTCAGTGGCATACAGATAATAAGTTGAACGTGAGGTGCCACTGACGCTCTAGAGCCTCCGAAATTTTTTTACACTTAACACGAAAATAAAAGGTTTTTCTTTTTTTTCTGGCTTTACTATTAAAATATTAGGAACGTTTTTAATCATTAAAACACTTTTTTTAAATTCGGCTTCTGAGGACGGATGTATAAATTTCGGTGGCAGCGAATGTGTTAAGAGATAATATTTTTCAACCCGCCAAAATTAAAATAAAATTTTTATAAGCAAAAATGAATCCCTTCCCGTTTTATTATCTATTTAATTATTAAAATTCCAAATACAAACTTCGTTTCTGACATTAACAATCGACTCACTATCAAACGGTGTTTTTTTTTATTACACGGCAAAGGAAGATATATAGTCATAATATAAATGAATCACACGAGTAGTGTTTGATGAAACTAGATTCAGAGCAGAAGCAGACATAATATAAATAAGCTTTGAAGGTCATATTTCAAAATGGAGAATTTTTTCTCCCAATCAGCAAAACAGTTGGTTTGTATTTTGAATAGTTAATAGTAGATCGTTTTTCATGCGCTCAACTGAATGAAAATAACTTGAAATCCTAGCGGTGGTGTTAAAAGTAGAATATTTTTACTTTTAACAAATATGAATGCCATTCATTTTTTATTAGACTGGTGTGTCTGTTTTATTAGACTGAGGTGTGAAATTATGAAACTTTTAAGGTTGGAAGTATTGCAATGATCAAATTTGGATCACAATGATATTTTAGAAGGAAGAATTGTGCAATTTTTTCAAATTTATTTTAAATAATTAAGTTGAATTTTGGTGTTATTCCACGATAGCGTTCAAAAATATTATTGTATTAAATTAACTCTTACATCATTTAAAATTTTTAAAAACCGATAATCAACTAAATAGTCAGGCAAATTTTTGCTGCACTTAAGGTTTGTTTTTTGCCGAATTTACTACGGTAGATTACATTGTTGTCCATAAATTCAAACCGTTTTCGTTGTTTTTAATTTTTTTGAAGAGTTGAATTTTAAATTTCATTGCTTTTAAATTGTTTGAAATTTCGAAGATAGATGAACCGATATTTACATTGTTTATAGCTCAATGAGATTATGAGGCTGTTTTTATTATAAAGATTCAGATATACGATAAACAGAATTTAAAATAATTAAAATAAAACGGCTTTAATATCAGATAATAATCTGGCGATCCATGAACATGTAGTTATAAAAAACAATTGATCGGAAATCAAATATAACAAACACCCCTGTAAACCAGTTTAATGGCCTGAGGCGACTAGAACACAATAAAAGCATTTGTGATCTAGATGATGTGAATAGAATGTAGATGATGTGGATAGAATCGCAAACTATTGTATGCAGTGATTTTTTTAATTTTAATTTTTTTTTGGAAGCTTGAATGAATTTGTTTCGATACTAATTCGAATCAAAACAACGAAGGAAAAAAATCTTCAGTATTTTAGTCTCTAATATTATTTACTAGAAAACATATTTTTCGATGGATTTACTCTTTTATCTTAAGAACTGAATCAGTTTGAGAAATACATTCTGTAATTAATCATTTGATTGCTGTACATTAAAGCAATTCTTAAGAAAAAAAATCATATTTCCAAATAGCAAAAAACTTGCCAATTGCAAATAATATAAAGAGGAAAAAATTTATAAAACTTATTGATATTTTCAACGTTCGTATGAGACTTAAAAGTCGAAAAAAAAAATTGAAAATCGACTATTATTATTATTATTTAATATTTAGCTATCGGCTTATCACAGCATTAGCTATTAAGTATCAAATTGCTTATAAGTAATAAAATTTATTTTATAAAAATCAGCCTATAACTATGGTCGTTTATATTTTTTCTGAAAAATTTAGAAAATACGTATTACTTAACAATACTTTTTATTACTTATCATTATCTCAATCTTTATGTATCAATCATATTGTCAAACAAATATTAAATGTTAACAAAAAATCAATAATGTGAATATATAAAATATAACTAATAACTTGTTAGCAAGTAATGATTTTAAAAATTACTATACAGATATTTTAATCAAAACAAATCTTTCAATAAATAATAACTGATTCAAACTGATAACAAAATTCAAAAATGAAGAACCATTAGAACCAACAAGAATATTATTAAACTAATAAAAGTAACAAAGCACACTTAATACGAACATCACAGAAAAATGCATCTAAATAAAAAGAAGAATGATTAAATTGTGATTGAAGAATAACATCATTTACAGTTCGCAAACTAGAGAACTACTTCTATGATACATATTTCAATGTCAGTGAACAAAAGGCATATAATTTATTCTGAACTACACTTCATCTTTAAAAGGAAACGTCCATATCAAAATAACTTTCAGGTATCTTTAGCAAGATAATCTAACAAATCAACTATACATAAACAGAAACCTTTCCTACCATTCATTTTTATTCCTTCCTTTAGTGGACTTGAATATCTTGTTTCATAGTTTTATATCTAATTACAACATTTGTTTATTTAACTGGCATACAACATTGATGTATTTTCAAGCTTCTTAATAAGCCGTTTCGAATAATGAAGCTTGCAATGCTTCAAAAACCATTTACATCCATATTATAATAACTTCATTATAAACAAAAACTTTAAAATGCATCTTGGAAAAAAATCGCAAAAATGACGAATACATGAATTTATAAGTAATTAGAGAGGCAGACGATTTTTTAAACATGCCATCGTAAACAATCAGCTAATTTAAAAATTACGAAACTCTCAAATTAGGGAAAAACAAGCTCGAACTCATAACTATCCATACACTTGCATGATAAAATACTATAATTATTCATCTTACCTGAATTTTTAAGGATACTCATTGGTTTTTATTAAACTTTATCTATGTCAGTTGTTTATCTTTAATTAATAGTTATATCACAGAGAAAAATATCCTATCATATCCTTCTCTGAGAGTTATATAATGAAACTTTAAAGGTTTTTTTAGGTTTATAATTAATCATTAGGTTTAAAAAGGATTTTAGAATGAAAAAAAGAAATTCTTCAGCTTGGTTCGTTACTAAAGCCACTTCTATTTGCTATAATATTATAAACAAAAAAATAATTAATAAAAAGGTTTATTATTATTAAAAAAAGAAAATAAAACTTTTAACTAGCTATTCATTATATTTAACGAATTATTGAAGGTAATTTAATTTTCTAACAAAACAAAACATTTTTGTTTGACAATTTTTGTCAAACAATTTTTGTTTAACAAAAAGTTATATTGAAAAATTTGGAAAATCTTGGTTGTCAGGTCAAACTTTTTTTGACCTGACAACCAAGACTTAAATTCTGCCTGTTATTTTCAAAACTAAAAGTAGTTTTAATAGCATTCTCCACACACTTACATTATTAACTTCTTACAAAACAAAAATTAATTCAACGTTCATGTAATTTGAAATTAACAATTTTTTGTAAACTTTGAAATAATTTACTGCTATTTTTTAAATTTCCTTTTTATTTTAATTTACCTTTTGACAACGTTGTATTGGTCTTAAAGAATTTATTTAACCATGACTAAAATTGAAGGAATCTAGGTAAGAGAGTGTCAAACCATATTTCTAAACTTCAAACATTTTCAGCAATTTGAAAGTTAGACCAAATATTTATATCAATATGCATATCATAAGTTTTTTTTATTAGCTTCTTAGGAATATATGAGCTATTCTGAATGAATGATATTATTATTATTTTCTTTGTAAATTAGCTTTCTTTATCAACTAACCTTGAAAGTTGTGTGGTTTAAAATTATTTTGATCCCATGTTAGAAAGATATTCATTTATGAGTTATGTTTTCCATTGTGAATTTTCAAAGTTAATGAGTCTGTTATTTTCTATAATCAAAATATAATAGCAGAAATTATAAAAATACATTATTTATATAAAATATTATTATGCAAGAGAAATAAAAATACTTCAACTAAGGAAATATATAAGAAAATATATTTTTCCATAAAATAATAAAAATAATGCATAAAAGTAACACGTCAGAAATTCAAAGACTTAGTTTATGACTTTTCCTTAATTTTTCCTGTTTCTTCAGAATCAACAACCAAAAACAATCGGACCTTCTTTCTTGCTCTATATTATATGTTAAAAATAAATGAGTTCATTGTTAGCATTTCAATATAAACCTTACATATTTTAAAAGTTTTTAATAATAATATTTTAAATCTTTGATTCATTACAATACTTTAGGCATATTATAATGAAAATATCGTGTACGAATAATTATAAAATAAATTATAAAATATTGTAGAACAAAAATAGGAATGATTGTGAAATATAGTAAAAAGTGCTTTTATTTCATTGAAAATAATGCCAAACTACAAAAACATACTTGGCTTTTCTAAATAGCTGAAAATAATTTATACCGAAAATAAGACAATTTTATGAATAATAAAGCAATATGTCAATTGCTGGTGTATAAAATATATTATCAGCATAAATACATGAAATAAAAATTATTATCACTTTAATAGCATTGTAGAATGAAAATATTTTGATTGAAAATAATGCTGAGTCACATTTATTTCCATCTAAAGTTCAATAGAATAAACATTTTATTTTTGCAGGTAGATAATCATTATTCAAGTGTTCATTTACGTAAGAATAATCTGAATTTTTATCGGCATTCATTTCCTGTTTTATACGGTTATATTAGAAACTCTTTTTTCTGAACATTTTCTTCCCACTAAAAAAATTGTAGAAACATGTGAAACAAAAATGAACCTTTTGACTTATGATATTGCCATCTATTAAAATTAAGAACCAAAAAAAATGCACGTTTTATAATTTCCATGAATAAAAAACAGACTACAGAGTTGTATTTACTTTTTCTAAATTGTGGCTCACCATTTTTTGTCCCTGCGCCCATAATTAATTTCAATCAGTAGCTCAAATGAGGATTATAC
>JAOUZG010009324.1:4523514-4549013 GCA_026289955.1 Argiope argentata
ATTCTGAATTTAGTTGCATAATTTGCAATACTAAATATAAAAAATATAAATTTAGTTTATAGTGGTATATAGAAAATCAGTTTATGGTGGTTTTTAAAAATCTTTTGGTACATATTCCAGTTCTAGTTCATATCGATATTCTAATTTTAATTAAAAGTAGACGATAATAGGGTTTTGTGTAATATATTATTTTATACAAAAGTAGTTTTTGAGTTAAAAATACTATATACTAACCGACTATAGCAACCAGTTGATTAAACTTATATAAATGTTCGCTAAAATCAATTAATATATTATGTAAATTTCAAAAAAGGTTTATATGCAAAATATTGTTAAGCTTTAATTTTTTAAAGTCATATAGTTCACTTTATACTATTATGTAAGCCTTAAGTCGTCCTATTAATTGTAGCAGACATATATTCACAATTTTTTATCATCTCTCTAAAAATGCAATGCTTATTTAAAGGGAAATTGATGAGTCCGCAATTAATATGAAGAATTTTTTTACTGAAAGGATTTAAGTCTTTAAATATGTGAACCGTTAGCAAAATCGTTCGGCATTAAATTAGTATGCTCCCTACAGAAAAATTTTCATAATTTATAATATCTCAAAGAATTATTCAACAAAAATTTCACATATTCATTATAAAATTCAGCTTTATTTTCAAAAGAGCTCAAATAATATCAATAATAATATTTTACTTTCTTTCAGTTTATAAATATATTTCAAAAAATAATAAAACTTAAATTTTAGATTGCTCTTTGAGGCTAAGAAAATCATATTCTTGGCATTCCAACTTTTAAATAAATAAATAAACGTTTTATATTTACTACAGAATTTGATCGATTTATTAGGTTTTGAATATTACAATTTTAGAAAAATCAACAATTTCAAAATCCAGGCCAATCACTCATAAGAAACTCTAGAAAATGATTGGCTTCTTTACGACGATCGACGAAATGATCCAAAATAAATTGTTTTTAAAGAATATTAATAATTGAATTTTCATAAATTTATCAGCTTTATTTATCGATTTAGTTGACTGGAGTGCAACTCTTTTTATTTCAAATATTAGCCTCTCAAGAATATTTAGTTAAATATGATTCAAAAACAGAGGATATATGTAAAACTTTAAAATTCTTAATTTATCAGCATTTATTGTCACCATTTACATAAAATATATATTTATTTCATTTAAACATTTTGTTAGCAGATGTATGTCTATTACTGAAGGTTTACAAATTAGCTGTTGGGCTCCGATTAGAGTAAACGTTTTGTACATATTAAATGACTTATGACAAATAGAAAACGCTTCTTTACATTTATTTTTCAAAAAATATCATGTTTCATATTTATTTTATTTCAAACACACACATACACGCTGAAAATCACATTTTCATATATTTAATTTGGAATAATATTTAACTTATTTTTTAATTTGAACTTTTCTCAATATGATGACAATGCGTTGATCGAAGGTTTTTTTCCCTATTAACTTTGTAACGTTTTCGTACAGTTTAAATTTTATTTTTATTTTGCACGAAACAATTTTTTTTAAATATAATCAAATTACTTTTTAAAATATTCAATAAAAATAGAAACTTAATTTGTTATTTAAATATTAGTATTATCGAAAAGATTATTTTTTGACTTTCAATATCATATAAAAGTCAATATTCTGCTGTAATATTTTTGGAAGTTACAGCGGAAAAACTCAAAAATTTTGCTTAATTTTCAATTAATTAAAATTCTAATAAAAAAATTTAAAAATTGCTCCAATATGCACATTTTTGGACTACAAAGTACATTCATGCTCAGTTTGGTAGCAGTAGGTAGAATGGCCAGGCCTATAAAGAGCCAACACGCACGCACACACACACACTGAGTTTTATCATATGTATAGATGAAATAATTTTAATTCTCAGGAATGTTAGATATATCATTTAGTGTCAAGATGATATAGTAATGTTAACACAGCTTTCAAATCATGCCATTTTAATTATGTTTCCCAAAATTCAAGAAACATGCCGAATAAATTATTTGATCTTTCTTTAAATTTCAATTAGATACTTTTCGCTTATTCTTTGAGTATTTTTTTGAAACAATTCATAAGTTTGATATATTTTGTTATTATAATTAAATCTTTTATTTTCTTTTGATATTATCAATAATAGAAAAGATTTTATATTCTTTTTATTCATAAAAAACAAAATATTTGGAATCAAAAAATATTTATAATTTTAAAAAAATGAAAGTAAATTGATTCATGCGAAACTAAATTTCATTTTATTTTATTTTTTGTTGCATTGTTTATTTCCATTAATTTGTCTAAATATAGCATGCAATTTTTTTAGTTCAGCTAAAATAAATTATTTCACCTTAACCTGTTAAATAAAACAAACAATTTACTTGATTAAATTGCTTTAAAATGTTTTAAATGCTATTAACTTTTATTTTGCATGAATTTTTAGCTATAGTTGTGATTATATATATATAAATGAAAGAAATTACAGAAAAATAGGCTTTAAAAATGTGAAATTAAAATTCTTATTACTTAAAATCGTAAATAGTTTTCTTTATTGGAAACTTTCCCACTTCATAGCAAAAATACAAGAATTAAAGAGTCCGCCTTTATTTGAGCCATTGATGAGTTAACTGACTAGAAAGTAATGGACGTAGTAAATGCAACATATTAATAATTTAGAAAACACTCTTTGTTTATGACGTTTCATTAAATTTTTGAACCAATTATTATTATTATTATTTTCGTTCAATCATCATTAACAAAAGCTTTTTTCTCCATATGAGGAGAAGCTATCAATTTTTTCTAAAAATATTAAATTCTTCAACTCTTTTTTTTTTTTCCTTCTTCTTCTTTTTCCAAATATTTGCGAATGGCATAAATGAAAGCAATTCTTTTATGCAATTTTATAATAAAGGATATTGAAAAAGAAAATGAAGGAAGAAATGCCAAAATGGTGCAAAAAATAGCCGATATGGAAAATTCCATAAATGCGAGAGAAGCTAAAATAAATTGTAATGAAGTTAGTTCATGACATAGAACGTGACTTGTAAAATATTTCATTTGAACTTTAAATAAAAGAATGCTCTCAACTCAATCATTCTTTTAGTTCATTCCTTAAATAAACCATTTTTAGAGTATATTTTAAAACTGCGAAATACCACCACGGCCTAGGTCTTTCTAAAAGAAGTTTGCATCGCGTAGGCTGCAAGGCTCCAGCTGAGGTTAACGTGGACTGGGTCGTGACGTCACAGTGTAGAGGTACTTCGGCAGAATTTCCATGGAGCTTCTTTGGAAAAGGAGACCAGGTGATATCTGTCTTTGAATATTATTTTAGATTACAGTTACGGTAAAATTCTGAATTTCATCAATTTAACAAGTTTTATTTTCATATTTCTTCTGCAAACAGACGATTAAAAAATTTATATCGTTTGCTAATAAATTATGAGAGAAATAATAATTTCTCTCATAATTTATTAGCAAATAATTTGTTAGAATAGGGCTACTTGAATTGTTTCCATTCAAGAAACTACTTTAAGTCGAGAAATGTTTCGTTCATGACAATAAATAAATAAAATGTTAATTAATTAAAATATTTTTTTACAAAATGTTTTCAGGAAAATTAAAAAAATATTTTTAAATGCAACATATTAATAATTAAAAAAAAATACTCTTTGTTTATAATGTTTCATTACATTTTTGAAGCAATTATTATTATTATTTCGTTTAATCATCATTAACAAAATCATCATAAAATTTATTTAATATTTAAAATATTTTTTTAATTTTCCTGAAAATATTTTGTAATAAAAACATTTTAATTTTATATGACTTTTGGATCAAATTTTAACATGCAAAATATTTTTTTAAAAAAATCACCTGAGAGAAGAAGAAAAATTTCAAGTATCTATTGTTACTTGTTCAGTTGTAATTTTAGAAAAAGTGTTCTAAGGAAAAGTATTATAAATCATATTCTGAAATTTATTTCCTTTATTCACGACCAAAGAAACATTTAAAAAAATTTCACTTGATATATCTATCTAATATTTTTGTGCTTTTCTTAATAAAAAAATCATAGAATCTTCGGTAAAACCACCCTTATATCTTAATAATTGTGAGCAAAACTTTGAAGAATTTAAAATAGGACAAATATGACATTTGTCTCATGAATCAGTGATTGACAGCTATTAGTATAAAAGCAATATGAAAGAAGTTGAAATATAGATTTAATATTACTACTAATGAAATACACCAATAAAAGTATAAATAATCTCATTTTTAAAAATATATATAATATTTTTGCAGCAAAGCGCATTTTAGTATAAACATTAAGATACAAAAAACCTATTTACCACCTTGTAACTTTATTTTTTAATTAAAATGAAAAATCAATCATACCAAGCTATAATAAAATCCATAATTTCTTAAAAATGCAGATTAAACAAAAAGATTTTTGAAAATCAAAGAACGCTTATTTTTAAGAATGTTTAGTAAGTACTAATAATTTAAAAGAATGTTTAGTAAGATAAACTAAACATTTGCTTTTTTAAAAAACATTCTGCTTCTGGAATTAATATTCGTATCAATTTCATAATTAAATTGCTTGCACCCAAACAGAATGCAATTAGAAATATATTTGTTAAGAATTGTTCTTTTGATTTGAGCATTTTCTTTATTATGAAGCATTCTCTTTATTTGAGCATTTTCCTTATAATGAAAATGGAGATTTGTATCGAATCAGTCGACAAATTAATACTGTATATCTTTAACTATCCGAGTGTAAATGTAAATGATAATTATCAATTCTGACAATCTAGAAAGAATTTTCTAAGTGATTCTATCACTAAAATTTTAAATCTGTATCAAATGTTGGACGTAATTTGTTAAATCTAGAATGTATTTCTGTTTGCCTGTTTGCATGCGAACACGGTAATTGAAAAAATGCAACTAGATAAATGAAATTTTGTGTATGATCATGAGATTAAAACAATAGATTTTTATTAAATTTTAGACTCAACCAAATAAAGGGAACAATAAATCATGAATATTCGAATGACCCGAGCACATAGAAACACTAAGCAAAAAGATTTGCATGTGAATCAACAGGAATGGCTACATGAAATTTCCCGCCTATTCTCTAATAAGGATTATTATTACCCTTCCCCCCTCCTACATACAGTTATAATCCATGTAAAAGACAGTGAATGCCACGAATGATCAGAGTTTATTATCAGAATTCCTATATGGGCATTTTGTGCTTCGTAGTAACGAGACGGAAATCGTATATCCTTTTGGACACCTCTTTATAGCACACCAATATAGAATTCCCCCAATAGAAATGCTCCCAAATATAGAATTCCAATATTAGAGCAAGATTACAAACCGATATTCATTTATATAAGCCATTAAGTTTTGGAGTTTTTACATGCATGCAAAAATACAACCAGCAATTTCCAATTTAGTCCTAAATTTCATGACACATACTTTATTATTCATATTCCAAAACTGCAAGCAAAATCCCAGATGCTTAAATGGTCTAATTACAATATCCTGCAAACACTAACGCTAAACAACTTATTTTTCTAAATAGAAGATTTAAATTGTGTTACCCCTTCTTCAAAAAATATAAAGTACAAATTCTATCGATTTTATTGAGTACAATTTAGAATTATTTTGTAAAACATGTTACTAAATTTAATTTTGGACGTTAGGGTTTATAAAGATTTGTAATTTAGAGTTTTTACATTCACATGTGTTAAAAAATACTATCAATAGACTATCTATCTTTTGATTAATTCAATTCAAAATTTCGTACTGATTTACACTTTAGATGCTAAAATTTAAAGACGATATTTTATTAATTTACTCTTTGTGTTTTGTATTCGAATAAACAATAAGCTAGATTTCCTGTGATGGGTTTCCTTCAAATTTTGAATGAATCTTCCAAATTTCATATCAAACAAAATCTGAATCTACCAAATTTCATTCATTAACTTGAAATCTTTTTTAAATTATCATATTTACAGACGGGCAGACAGCCATAAATCGAAAAATATCTTTTTTGAATTCTTTATAGACTGGAATGTGGAGGTACGTCAAAATGTAGTATCTATATTTATATAGCCATAATGATTTGACTGGCATTAAAATAAATTAAGTAATTATTTGAAACCTCTACCACATATCAATGTTCTCCATATCAAAATATCACTTAAAATGCATGAAATTAGATTTTTATAAAACGTATTCTTCAAAAGTGTTTTCTATGAAAACATATTTTGCTTAGTCATTTTCTAAAAGCTGATAATTAACATATTTTTTGTAAAACGAACTACAAATTTCGAGCGGCTTATTCTTCTATTTGATACCAAAACATCTGATTTCATTAGTCGTCTTTAAATAAATCGCACTCAGCTATTTTTAGAATTTGTCATTTAAATGTAGGTAAACAAAATAGTTTTCTTTTTATCTCCACTCGTAGCTGCACATTTTTCGGAATCTTACATCTCTAATTTTTTCGATGTTTACAATACTTTCTCTTTGTAACTAAGGAGAAAGTAAAAAAATATAAGAAAAAAATTGAGCGAGGAATATGAACGCTTTTACACAGTTTTACACAGTAAAAAGAATTATTCTTAGAAAAGCAATTTTACAGATTTGCAACAATATTTTGTAAAATAAATTATACTGTAAAAAAATTAAGGGTTAAAAGCAGTGAACTTTTTTAAGTTCCACAAGTAAAAATTAATTTTTTAAAAAAAATTCACCAACGATTTTTTGACTTACTTTATTCTTTTTATTATTTTTTTTGGGAAATTAAAAGCTTATATTTTATTTAAATTGTTTGCAAAAGAATACGATTACTGTAAGTTGTAGCTCAAGATAAATAAAAATTAATTATTCAGATTTAACATATAAAGTGTAGGACCGTATAAGATTTTTTTTAAAAAATAAAGTAGTTGATTCTCTGTTGGTTTGCGTCGGTGTAAACTATAAAAAATTTAAAATGCAACCACTTATAAAAATTGGAAATTCATATGTGATCTTGCCATTGTAGTTGTAATTCGTAGACACTTTTCTGTATTTTTTTTTCTTTTCCCCTCTTTTTTTTATTATTTTTCATCTTATTTTTAAAAATTTACTATCTATTGTTTGATTCCATTGTCTGATATTTCGATTAGTCTAAGAATAAACAATCCGGCTGCAGGTCCTAAGCCTTGTTTTTGTTGGTCCATCTTTACTTGTTTTGATGTAGACCAATGGAGTTTGAATCTTGAATTTTATACGCTTTTCTGAACTGCTTAACTGGACGATCAGGCTCTTTTCACATTTGCAGCATTATGAAGCATTGCTCATTAGATACTTTGATCTAAAAAGTGATATTTGATTTTCTTTTTAACCTTAAGGTCTCTAACTCAGAGGGGAATTTTTAAAAAAATAATATTTATATGATGCTTTTTAAATAATAAAATTATAAAATTAGGAATTAAAGTGAAATTATTTAAAGATGCATGTAGCTTTTGGAGAAAAAATATATTTTGATGTAAGTTTTATTTACAAAAATTCGGATTGTCATACAGAAACGAAAATTTATAGTGTTAAGATCAACGTCATGTGCCCCGCCCACATAAACAGCGCCACCTACTGGAAAATGTAAAACGATTGAGGAAGCTACAAGCTTTGAGACTGTAAACATAAATCTCCCATTAAGCGGAGTAATCTCCCGATTAAGCGGAGCAAAATCTATAATAACTATGTCCCATAGCGGATAAATTGTAAAGGTCCCATTTAAGCGGACAACTAAATAAATAATTCTTTAAGAGGTCCGTCGTATTGATTTCATACCTCTCCATTTTGGTCCTAGCGACCGGAGAAAATCAGCAAATATGGATGCGAAATCCACTACAAAAACAGCAACCATTAAGGATTTAAATCGGGCACGAGGTGCCATCAAAACCAAACTAACGAACATCAAGAAGTTCATTGATGCGTCATCAACTTCCGATGATGAGACAAAGACTGTCCTAACTGCAAAACAAAAACTAACCAGTGTATTATCGGTGAAACAAGAACTGGAATTATTATACAGCAAGTATTTAGAACTTGATGAAGATGAACAAGCTAGTAAAAAAACAGATGAAGAAATGTTTTCTTTACAGGATGAAAGAGATGAAATAGAGGTAAGTCTTCAATGCTTACTCTCTAAATACAATAATGGTGATCTTGTAACATTTAATGAAACTAAAAAAGATCACAATGAAGATTTGAAATCGTATATTGAGCATATAGAACATAAATCTAAGTTGCCTGAAATTCCCTTACCTACCTTTTATGGAAAAATAGAAGAATTTTCGAATTTTAAAAATCAGTTCTTAAGTCTCATTAATGAAAACAAGGATCTTTCAAAGGATCAAAAGTTATTTTATTTAAAATCTGCCCTCCGTGGTGAAGCAAAATCAATTGAAACAAGTGATGACACTTTCGATTCTTTATTTTGTGCTCTCGAAGATCGTTTTGAGAATAGGAGAGCTGTTGTAGATATTCATATTGACAATATGTTAAAAATTCAGAAACTGAGTTTTGAATCATCCAAAGGTTTAAAATCTATAACAGACTCCGTTAATAAAAGTTTAAGAGCATTGAAAAGTTTGAAATTAGAGTGTAATGATCTAACTAACGCGATTCTGGCAAATATTATATTAGAGAAGCTAGATAACGAGACAAGAAAGTCGTATGAGTTATCGTTGCAATCGAAAGAAATTCCTTCTCTAAAGGAGCTCTTAAAGTTTTTAGAATCAAGAGCATTAGTTTTAGATCAGTTAGGAAAAAATCCGTCGAATAACAGATTCAAAAGGGAATTTCAAGGAACAGGAAATAAAGCGAAAAATTTATTTGTCAGTTCTAATAAAGGCAATCAATTTATGAAGAAATGTGTACTCTGTAATACTGAACATCCGTTACAAAAATGTTATGAATTCTTAAAATTGAATGTTGCTGAACGTATTAAAGTATTAGAAAATCATCATTTATGTAAAAACTGTTTAAAGTGCCATAACGCGCCATGCAAGTCTAAATATATCTGCAGAGTATGTAAAAAACAAGGCCATAACTCATTAATTCATTTAGATCAGCAAAACGAAAGTAATGTTTTGCCTAGCTCAAATAGTGTTGCGCAATCAAATGCAAATCTAAATCCGAACGCTGAGGTTTTTCACTCTTCGGGTGGATCGACCTTGAACATTCAACCGTCAGAAATAAATCATACTCTTTTGTGCACAGCAAATATTCTTATTGAAAATAATGTTGGGCAAAAAATAAAATTAAAAGCTCTCTTAGATAGCGGAAGTAGTGTAAATATATTAAGACAGGATGTTGCCGATTCTTTAATGCTAGAAAAGCAAAAAATAAATTGTAAGATCTCTGGCATTTCCGGTGATGAATTCTTAGTTAAAAATAGATTGATAGCTACTATTTCTAACGAAAGCAATGATTTTTCAAGGGATGTTTCTTTTTTGATTCTTCCTAAAATTACTGATTTAACACCTGCAAGGAAAATAAACATTAATAACATAAACTTTCCAACTGAAATAAAACTTGCAGACAGTACGTTCCATATTCCCAGTCAAATTCATGTTTTATTAGGGGCTGAATTATTCTTCGAAATATTGAAATCTGAAAAATTTAGATCTTATGATAATTCATTGCTTCTTCAAAATAGTGTGTTCGGATATCTTGTCACAGGAACACTTAAAGGGACTGAGTCTCATTTCTTTTCTGGATTAATTTCTGAAGGGGAAATTTTAGAAAACTCAGTTAAAGAATTCTTTGAAATCGAATCATTTCCGGGTGATAACACAGATAATTCAAAGACATTTGAAAGGCAGTATTGTGAAGAACATTTTCTCTCAACTTACAAGAGAGATGATTCTGGAAGATTTATTGTCAAACTGCCAATAATCGAAGACAAACGCTCAACATTAGGGGATTCAAGGGAAATGGCAGAGAGGCGATTGAATTTGCTTTGGAAAAAGTTAAATAAAAATGAAATCATGGCAGAACAATACAAGGCATTCATCGACGAATATTTCATACTTAATCATATGGAGAAAATTGTTGATTCTGTTGATTCCGAAAGTAAAAACTTTTACATTCCTCACCATGCAGTTTTTCGTCCCGAAAGTTCATCTACACCTTTACGTGTTGTTTTTGATGCTTCTGCGACTTCAAATAATGGAGTTTCTCTTAACTCTATTTTATTAAATGGGGGAACAGTGCAACAAGAGCTTTGCTCTATAATTTTAAATTTCAGAACCTACAAGTATGCATTTTGTGCTGACATAAAAAAAATGTATCGGCAAATTTTGATAGATGAATCCGATAGAAACTTGCAAAGGATCCTCTGGAAGCCTAATCAATCTGCTCCTGTGGAAACTTACAGGTTATGCACTGTTACCTATGGTACAACCTGCGCACCATTTTTAGCGACTAGAGCTTTAAAGGCGCTCGCTGAAGAAGAACAAAATAACTACCCTGAAGCAGCCGCTAAACTTATAACGAATACTTATGTAGATGATATTTTGACTGGTAGTAATAACTTGCAAGCAGCTAAAGATTTACAGTATCAATTAATTGAGCTGTTAAAGAAGGGATGCATGGAACTCCATAAGTGGGTTTCAAACGATTCCGAACTTTTGAATGATCAAAAAAATTTAGAATATTCATTTCCATCAGAGTCTGACACAGTAAAGACTCTTGGAATGCTGTGGCGCCCAACATCCGACGTTTTCACGTTTAGAGTGGCTTGCAATTTAAAGAATAATTTCACAAAGCGAGAAGTTCTTTCAACTATTGCCAGATTGTTTGACCCGTTGGGTCTTATTGCTCCTGTGATTACAATTGCGAAATTATTCATGCAGAGACTTTGGCTTCAAAGGCTGAGTTGGAATGATCCAATTCCACCAAATGACTTGCATGACTGGATTTATTTTTTAAAGGACTTACCGGCAGTGAACGAGCTAGAAGTTTCAAGAAATTCACTCATCAACAATTCAAGTTCCATCGAGTTACATGCATTTGCAGATGCTTCTAGCAAGGCATTTGGCGCAGTTTTGTATTTGTGCTCCAAAAATGAATTAGGTGAAGTGCAATCCAGCATTTTGTGTAGCAAGTCACGTGTGTGTCCCATCAAAGCGATGACTATACCCCGTTTAGAATTGTCTGCAACATTGCTGTTGGCTCGTCTTGTATCCAAGGTGATATCAACTATTCAAGTGCCAATTAATCACATCTACATGTGGACTGATTCAACAATTGCGATATCCTGGATAAAAACTCCACCAGAAAGGTTAAAAACTTTTGTTGCAAACAGAGTAAGGGAAATCAATTTGTTGTGCCCAAATTACGATTGGAGACATGTAAAATCAGCAGACAATCCTGCAGATCTTATTTCCAGAGGTGTGTCAGCTAAAAACCTAGTGAACAATTCATTATGGTTTAATGGACCATCTTTCATAAAATCAAATATGTGTTTACCTGTAGAAATTAATGACTCTAAAAATGATGAAGAATATCTTAAGGAAGTTAAAACTTCCAGTGAGCCAGTATTATCATGTAAAATTTCTGATGAATTTGTTACTAATATTTTGAATTTGAGTAATAATTATGCTAAAATTTGTCGTATTGTTAGTTATATTTTTAGATTTGTGTTTAATATGAAGTCTCCTACTGAAAGAAGGAAAGGTAAGTTGGAAATACAGGAGATCAAGGAAGCTTCTAATTTCTTGGTAAGAAAGGTACAATTGTCTGAATTTGCAGATGAAGTTAAAGTTTTATCTAAGAATGTTAATCTAAATCAGAGTAAAATTAAAAACTTGGCCCCATTTCTAGATGAAAATAACGTTCTTCGTGTGGGTGGCCGTTTACAAAAGAGTAAGCTAACTGTAGACGAAAGACATCCTAAGCTTCTGCCTTCCAATCACAGGCTTACAAAACTAATAATGTGCTCATTTCATTTAAAACATTTGCATGTAGGTCCCCAAACTTTACTGCACCTTGTCAGGCAGGAATTTTGGCCAATTGGCGGGAGGAATTTAGCCAGAAAAATAGTTAATGAATGTGTTGTTTGTTTCAAAAACAAACCAATCAGCTGTAACCAATTGTTAGGAAACCTGCCAGCTGAGAGAGTTAATCCTAGTCCACCATTCTCAAATTGTGGGATAGATTTCTGTGGCCCTTTTTTAATTAAATATAAAGGTCAACGCAAGGGTATCTTTCAAAAGATTTATGTAGCAGTCTTTATTTGTTTTGCTACTAAAGCAATTCATCTAGAATTAGTCACCGATCTAACATCTGAAGCTTTAATTGCAACTTTAAAACGCTTCTTTGCACGACGAGGCAAATGTTCTTGTATTTTCTCAGACAATGCTGGGAACTTTGTAGGAGCAAATTCAGAGTTGAAGAGACTGCTAAAATTAGTAAGTAACCCTGATAATAATTTAGCTAACTATCTAATTTCAGAAAGTATTAATTGGAAATTTATTCCTCCAAGATCTCCAAATTTTGGAGGTTTGTGGGAATCAGGAGTCAAATCCTTCAAACATCATCTAAAAAGAGCGGCAGGTGCTGTTAAATTAACTTTTGAAGAATTTTTAACTTTGACAGCTGAAATTGAAGGAATCTT
This sequence comes from Argiope argentata, assembly GCA_026289955.1. NCBI lineage: Eukaryota > Metazoa > Arthropoda > Arachnida > Araneae > Araneidae > Argiope > Argiope argentata. The sequence continues at coordinate 4,536,217 of JAOUZG010009324.1, forward strand.
GAATAGCAGACCCATTGTTCCAATGTCTTCTGACCCTCATGATTATTCAGCCTTAACGCCAGGCCATTTTTTAATTGGTCGTCCTTTAACGTCAATTGCTGAACCATCATTAATTGAAAGGGCAGATAATTATTTGTCTAGATGGAAAAGGGTAACTAAATTATTGCAACAAATTTGGAAAGGTTGGAAGCGGGATTATTTAAATAATCTTCATCTTAGAAACAAGTGGCAATTTACAAAGGATAATGTGAAACCTAATGATATGGTAATACTTAAGGACACTGATTTGCCTCCATATAGATGGAAATTAGGTAGAATCCAAGAAATAGTTAAGGGTTCAGATGGTTTAGTCAGAGTAGTAACCGTCAAGGTTGCAAATGGCATTGTTAAAAGAGGCATAAGCCAAATATGCTTGCTTCCCATAAATAATTGAACATTTGTAAATTACACATGATATTAAATTGCTTTATATAATTGATCTTAATGTATCTCCAAAGGATATACACTACATTTGAATTTCATATATGTATATATTTTATTTCTTTTTTGTAATGTATAATGTGCATATTGTTTTGTATCGAATGTTTATATGGCAATTTGTTTAATTTGTAATCGTATAATTGTATCTGTAATTGAAATTGTATAATTTCAAGGCGGGAGTATGTTAAGATCAACGTCATGTGCCCCGCCCACATAAACAGCGCCACCTACTGGAAAATGTAAAACGATTGAGGAAGCTACAAGCTTTGAGACTGTAAACATAAATCTCCCATTAAGCGGAGTAATCTCCCGATTAAGCGGAGCAAAATCTATAATAACTATGTCCCATAGCGGATAAATTGTAAAGGTCCCATTTAAGCGGACAACTAAATAAATAATTCTTTAAGAGGTCCGTCGTATTGATTTCATACCTCTCCATATAGTGCTTTTCATTTTTCCTTATATCATTACATGCGTAACATATCTTAGAACGCAACTATTTATTATCTAAGAATTATATTCAAAAATAAAGCTTTTGTGTATTATATATGAAATCATTTATGAAATTTTGAAATTGTTTCAGTAACAATTACAATAAACAATCGTAAATTCACTTCTAGAGCATTCAACATCAAATCCATAATTCATTAAATTCTGCATAACTTTACATTCTGCATACTTAATAATTTCATTAAGATATCTCGATTACTTACTGAGATATACTTGTGCGATAGCATTTTGAAAAAATTCGTTCTTCAGAAAATGCATCTAAATTTTTTAAATGCTTTCAAATAAGCATAATTTACATGTCAATAGTTTGCAATAACTTGGCTTCTAATTGACATAGAGACGGATAACAATATAACTGAAATTAAAAATGTATTTTTTTTTAATTTCAAAATAATGAGATTTTTTATTTAAATTAATGTTTTTAACCTAGTCGGATACCTTAATCGTTTACCATTATTTTTGAAAAATTGTTTGTATTCCTCGTTAATTTAATCGGAAGGCATAACATGGTCTTATGCATAGTAAACATAGTAAAAAATATTCATTTTATTTAGTTAAATGCCAAAAAAATTCTTACCCTTCTATATAAATATGGAAAAACTATAAAAATAAAAATAAATAGCAATTTAGAAGTAAGAGGTTAAATAATCCATTTAATCCTTTATCTACTGAATTATGTTGCCATCAATTTTCCAACTTTATTTTTGCACCAGTAGTTAAATTTCCTTGCAGAATAATCCCAGAGAACTCAAGCAAAAAAATATTAATTAAAAGAAATATTTTAATTAACTTAATTATTAATTAAATATTCTTCATTCATACTTTTAGCTTATAATAACTTCTTGCTATATGGGTTACGTTCTCCGTGTTTTTTAGAATACCATCAGAGAAAATAATCATATTACGAGAATATAATCCAGATTTAAATAGTCAGTCGATAAAGGGTTAAAATATAATTATACCATAAATAAAAGGGTATTGAGAAATTTTAGCTCTTCAGTTACAATCTTTTGTAGTCAAATATTAAAATAAAAAACTGTCAAAATTTTGCAGCCACCACGCATATTACATACACTTCAAAGACAAACTAACTAAAAACTTAGATAGATAGATGTATACAGAGAAAGACAGATTGACAGAGAGCAGGACTGCTATTTACCCCCCTCTCCCTTAAAAAATCACTCAACGAGAAAATTAAAAAAAAGAAAAAGAAAGAGCACAGGATATTTGAAAGAAAAGTGCATTTTTTCTGGCAGATATTTTTCAATTCTTTTAATACTTGTAGAAATGCTATTCTTTCTAGATTAACAAAAATGTTTTATAATTTATAAAAGACTATTTCAGATAAAATTAGAAAAAATTATAATAACTAGTGAATAATTTTTCTCATATTCCATTTAAAACTATAGATTTCTCAACCTTCCAATGAGCGACTTTTCTTTTCCCCTCTAAAAAATTATATGTTTATAAGAGTTCATATAAAAATGATTAAAAATTTAAATTTTAGATTTAGTTTTTTTTATTTAAAATTAATTAACTAATAAAAGTTTTTAAATTTTTTTTACTGAAAAACTTTTTTATTTCAAGATTAAAAAAAATCAAGTAATAGTTTAACTTTTTGTACAACATAACATTTTACTTTTATGTATTATCTTTATGTAACTTATCTTTATATAAATTTTATATTTTAACTTAATGTAGCAGAATGCAGAATTTGGCTTAAAATAAAATGAATAAAACTGCAAATTCATAAATAATTTTACGCCATCATAAATACTGATTTAATTCACCATTCCTTTTACCTAACTTCACGAATGTCAGGAAAATTTCGTGGCAATTAATTAGAAAGTTGAATTTTAAATTAATTAAGAATTGTAATTCCACGTATGGAAAAGATTATTATATCTTTATTGTTTCTTCTTGTATGGAATAAAATTATTATAGGTATTTTAAATAATTTTATTTATTTTATTCCGAATAGCCATTAGTGATGTTTCATTAATATTTTCACCAGTCTAAAAATTATCCATAACATCAGAAAGAACATTAAAATTGGGCGTTTTTTAAAAATTGTTTGAAATGGAAATGAAAGTCCTTTCTGATTTTAATTAAAAATCTAATTGCAGACGATAATAGAACTTTGTGAATTATAATATGTGAAGGTTTCGAGATAAATAAAAGAATTGAATCTATTTTTATTCAAAACAACGTTAGGATCTATCAACTGATAAATAAATAAATAATAATTATAAAGTCAGGGTCAGGAAGTTGTGTCTAGACAGAACTTTTCATTCTTTTTTCTTCCCTTTTTTAATGGTGTTGGAAAATATAATTATTTAAAATTTTATATATACTTATATATGAATGCATATAGACGTATGTTAAATACAAATCCAATTTAATATTTAAATTTGAATGAAAAATAAAATTAATGAAAAATTGATCAATCATATTGACCACATTGAGTTTACGCGTGAGCTGCCACGTAATGCGCACCATTCAAATCTGTCAGCATGTAGAGGTAGTGCAGGCGACAGCCAATCCCGGGGCCCGGTGCTCTATTCGAATGGACACTTTGCTAAGCTCCAGGTCACGTGGTCAGGGGCCAACGTCCTTCGGCCGCTGGGAAGGAAGCGAAACCCAAATAACAACTATAGTTTCGGTACTGGAAAGTTTTCCTGGAGAATAGAAGGATATTTTAACATAACATTCCCGCTTGGGACTGTGATTACGCAAATAGAATTTAATTTATTCAATTGCACGAAAAACCATTTTTTTTTATCTTATGATAAATTGACTTTCAAAGATGCACTCGTAACGAATGTGAGTTTTTTCTTTTAATAGCATTTTTCTACTTGGGAATTTTTCAAAAATTGGATTTTTTTTAAAAAATTAGAACGTCTTGAAAAAGAGATCGATTTGAAAACAAAAGCTTTGAAGAATAATTTATTTTGCTTCGAATCTTTTATGTTCTTTAAACTTTCTGGACCCTTGAATTCTGTAGAACATTACACGAATGTCAAATAAATAAAAGGGCCCATTTAATTCTTTTATATCAAAGACAAATTAACTGTAATTGTTTAAAAATTTAACCTTTACAATATTTGAATCATTATCTTTGGATTCAATGGATTCAAAGACAGAGAGAGAAAGAGAGAGAGAGAAAAAAAAACACATTTCTGAAAATACATCTTGTCTGTCCGCATACAGATAACTGAAAAGGAAGTCAACTAGATAAATGAAATTTCCCATATTGTCTTTATATAAAATTTACAGATATCTGTCAAATTTTCAATGACATAAGAAAAACGTTAAAAAAATCAAAAACGCTAACAACTAAAATGGTGTAATTTGACATATAGTTTACTACTCAATTATACACAAATTTTGGACCGAATTCATCAACAAATTATCTGAATATTTGTAGAAATGTGAAAAGATAACTCAATACAAATTACTCATTACAAATATTTTTTAAACAAAAATCTGGAGGCAGCGTTTTCTTTCTTTCTTTTTTCGGTAAATACAATGCTTTTTTTTGTGTGTCTGTTAACTTCGTGTAACAAAAATATTATCAATAAGGTTAGCCTACATTTAATTTTTATAAAATTATCTTTAAATATGAAAAAAGACTCCTCCAGCTTTATTGCAAAATAAAAATAAAACCTTTTAATAAGGATACTTTAACAATTCTCTTAAAATATTGAGCATTGTCTTCATTCGATGTAACATAAGCGGATTCAAACCTTAACATTAAATTTCATACATTTATTTAATGCAACAATCTAACTATAACATTTAGTTTAAGAAAACCTGAACTTATTTGTGAATGGATTGTGATGGATTTGAATGGATGTGAATGGATTTTTCATATTTAAGGATAATTTTATAAAAATTAAATGTAGGCTAACTTTATTGATAATATTTTGATACTTTTGTAACACGAAGTTTACACACACAAAAAAAAAGCATTGTATTTACAGAAAAAAGAAAGAAAAAAAATAGATTGGATAATTCTTTTTGTCATTCATTAAAATTTTCATTCTGTTGCCATCAATTTTTTAAAAGAAACTTATTAAATTTATGTAACAAATCTTTGAAGTTTTATTTATTAAATTTTAATTATTTTCTATTTCCTGAATTCAATGTCCAAAATTTTTTTTTCTTAAATCCTGATAATGATATAACGCCATTGTGAAAAAAATAATTCAAAATGCTCTATTGGATAAACTATCGGTCCAAGAACTATCAAAAATAACATGTAGTTATTTCTTTGGTTGGAGATGCTCATAAAAAAGATTTTTCAAAATTTTAATTAGATTTTTAATTAAAACGTATTTACAATTTAACATTTTCTCCAGTAACTTTGAAGCATATAATGGCTTGGTGGCTATTTTTTATTTTTTTAAAACTCAAAAACTAAGCTTTTTAGGAATACTAATTTTCGCTATACATAATTTTTTTTTCTAATTTCAACATTTTTTTTAAAGATTTTAAAAAGTTTTTTTTAAGTTAATAATTTTCATTTATTTAGTCATTGCATTTACGCACATGCGTGTTCAGACGATATTAAACAGAATATATTTTGCATGGAAGCTTACTTAATCTTTATAATTCAGAATCATTTTTGTGAAAATAATATAAAGCTCAAAGAAAAAAAAATATTTTGAAAATCAAACAGACTTTACTAAATAAAAATTTGTTTGAAGTTTAATGAGTCAAAAAAATAAAAAACTCTCTTAAATATAATAATATTTTTGGTGAGCGGTTTTCCCTCATCCCCTCTTTTCATAAAAACTCAGTTTTGTAAAAATGGTATCGCACGGAATGCAACGGCTGAAGCAATCAAACCATTCAAGAAAATGACAGATGAATAACGCTTTCGATGTTTTGGCTTTAAAAGTTCGAATCTCCTTTAATTTTTCTTCTTTCTTTTGAATTTGACAAGTTTTTTCTAATGAAACCTACCTTCAAAATAAAGAATTATAATAATAGAATTGTTAATAAATTCTTGCAGAAAATTTCAAATAGATATTTAATGTTACGCAAAAATTTGGGAAACCTACAGTTTCATCGAATATTTAGTATTAGTGCGTTTGTAAAAAATTTTTTAAGTATATTTTAGGGAAAAAAGTAGGGGTCACAGCAATACTGAATTATTTTATTGTTTGAGGTTTGTTACTAAGAGACAAAAACTGATAAATATAAAAACGAACAGCTGCTTCCTGAATATTTTTTATGGATTACAAAACAGTTCAATATTTTGACATATCACGCAAATGAGTAAAGGTAATTGAACCGGAGTTTCTTGTGTTTAGTTCAGGATTTTCAAAATAATATGCAATGTTTATTTATTTCTAAAATCTGAGTTCGGAAACGATGACCAATTATTGTTTTTCGTCTTTCTTTCATAGCTAAAGAACTGCTTGAACAAACTTAAATTGGTTTGAAATTCTGCAAAAAAATTCTGAAGGTCTGTATGATTTAGTATAATAGGAATCATAATCAATTGTAACGTAATTAAATAATCTGAGTTTTTCACATTGTATCACAATCTTGCTCTTAAACATTCAACTAAATACTACGAATCTTTTTTTTAGGGATTTTAAATCGTAATTTTTGACATTCGGCCAGCAAGTTCATCACTATTCCTGTCAAATGGCTACTTTATAAAAATAGATTGTTAATTGTTCTATTGTGTACTTTAAGAAGCTAACAGTGCTTTGTAAAAAGAATCAGGACATACTAACAATAAATCGGTCATCTGCTATTTAATAACTTACTCCAACAACAAGTGTTCATAACATAAAAATCTGACATCAAACTTAACACTTACTGTTCAGTTGCTTTAAATCGCTAGTATTTATTCGAGCTCCATTTCTAAAAGATATTGCACTTTCTACAAAATTCCAAGATCACACGAATAATATTTATAAAAATCTGATTAATTCAATTTAAATCATTTTAATAATAAAAAAAATCAAAAATGTTTCAATTTTATTGCATAATTCTAATAATAATGTCATTTATAATTCTTCGATCAAAACTTCTATTGTTTATGCTATAGACAGCTATATATGTTTAATTGATTATAATAAAATTAATTTTCTAAAACTGTATAAACTGTATTCTTTTTATGGTTTATCACAGTTAATTTTTTATATTTCTGACTAGCTTTTTAAAAAAACTGATGGATATCCCAACCTTAATCAACCTTAATCAGCTAACTGAAATTCGATATTATTTATTTTATAAAAAAAATTGTGACCTCTAGATACATTATAAATGTTTGTTTGATCCAGCAGCTGATTTTTTATATATAACACAAAATAAAACTTTGGATGAGAGTCCCCAACCTTTTTTAACTGGATCAGTTTCGCCATAATTTCATCCTTTTACGATAAAAACATAGCTAACCAATCAAAATGTTGAGTTTTTATTCAGCAAATGTAATTAATTTTCTTTTCTTTTTTTTTGCTGTTATAAAAAGTAGTTTATCGAAATACATTGACATGACTAAATTAGTATTTTAATATGGAAGTAAACAGCAGGTCGCAAAAGGCTAGTAATCTATATAATTTTCTAAAATTATTAAAATATGAACTAATGGTTTTTAGATTCGTTTAAGGAACGTATTGTTTTTTTTTTCTTTTTTAATATTTAGTACAGAGGTCACCAATTTGTAATGCTCTAAGAGATATGAGGGGAAAAAATGTGCGAAACATAAAGAATTGAAATCTCAAATGAGTAAAAAAATAGTTTAATAAATTTAAAAAATAAAAATTGTCAGACGATTTTCCTAAACGAAACGATGAAGATAAATGAATTTTAAATTCATTCGTAGAACTGCTTCTTCTAAAAGGCGAAAGAAAAAAGAAAGAAAGAACCGATTCTGAAAAGTAATGATTGACTAAAATTTTGAATGAGTCTTCTTTATAATCTTATATTTTGGAAACTGAAATATCCTTGACTTTAGATTTGTTATCAAGGGAGAATCTCAATATTATTGCAATGAAGTATGTGGCCTCTTATATACAGAAGTCTGAAAGAAAATGTTTTCATCTTATGCACTTGCAGTGAAATTTAAATTAATGAGAACAATTTGTTCTCGAATCTTATTCGTAATGCGAAACATTCATTAGACAAAATATATTTTTTTCAAAGGAATTCGAATAAAATAGAAAAATGCATTCCATTCCGAAAAAAATAATTCAAACAAATTTATAATACAGTAATTTATTATTTATAACGCATGTTTTTTTTTTTACAAAAAAGGTGTTTAAAGAAATTTTATTTTAGCTACTCATGAAAATTTGGCAAGAAAAAAAAAAGACAGCATTATTAATAAATAAATTTGAAAAGAGCAAAACTACTGCCTGATAGAATGATATTTCTCAATATAAGATGTAATAAAACCTCTGGATTTCAGATCGTCCCTTATTTCACTAGAAAAGTTTTGCTCAGCTGAGGAAATTACTTCTTCCTCTCCTGACCAAATCTCTTCCGCAGCGTTTTACTGTGACACAGAATGCAACTCTGTAAGCTCTACAGAAAATGCTGCTTATGTTCTTCCAACAGTTCATTGATGTCATTAATATCCACCTCAAATCTCATAACCTTTGCCAGAGACAAAATTTCGCAGATTTAGATATTTCAATCATTTAATATTACTCCTTGGAGTCGAGTTCGACAATCTATCTGGTCAAAGTTTCTTCCATCCGGAAATAAAAAATATTTTCAAACAAACACTCAACAAAGACAGGTATACCAGATATAAGCCTATCTTGCCACGATGACTCCTCGTTAATAATTTTAAAGTTCATCATTTTTTTCAGACAGCCATTTTTTTGGTGCTCATTACGCATATTATTTATTAGAGAAGATCCTCGCTAAGCTGGGTGTGACAACAACAATAAACCAAATTTGGCACCAGATATGTGATTAAATCTGCTCTCATTTTGAGCCAAATATTATAAAACTCACCTCCATGAAAAATGTTAAGAATTGTTTTGAGATAGTCTTACATTATAGCGGCAATAAACAATGAGGACAACCAGTCAACGAGAAATTATTCAAGTGCTCTTGTTTCATTTGTTTTATTGTTGTTGCGACGCAATTGGATTATTCTCGGATCACAATTATGACATTGCTGCGTGACGTCATTATGTACTGGCAAATAAAACGAAGCAATTACCAGCCAATTGAATACCTCCATTTGATCACACTCAGCTTCCCAACCAACTACGATCCTAGCTTTGTAGTATCTGGCAACCCCATTGTGATTTAGCAATCATTTTTATGATTTTCATCTGGCAACGGGATCGGGGCGAACGAAGTGAGCTAAGGATAAAACGTTATTGTTGGTGTTTACCTACTGTTTATGGAATTACTTACTTGGATAATTACGCAAAACAACTTTAGCGGTGACTTTCGGACTACTTATCAGTATATTGGATCGCATTTGGACTCTTGTTTTACCAAACCACTTCAGCTTTATGAACAAACTCGTCTAAGATAATCCAAATTTTTTATCCTGTATCTACCTAGCTCATGACAATATATCAAAAGCCATAGCCCCAAACAGTGACAATCAAGAAGGAGATAGTCCTCCATCGAGGACGGGAGCCCCGACAAGTCGGCCATTGAAGTTGAAGTATATGCCTGGTGGTTGCTCTGAATAAATATGCTTTATTTTTCTAATTGAAGACTGAATTATTTTCCAACAACAGCCTGGCCTCTGGGGAAGCAGCTTGCAGCATTGAGATTTGATTTTTTTTTTTCCTTACAAACGTTGAATTAGCGGTGTATTAAATCAGTGACAGTGGTCTCCCCAAAACTTTCCCACATACTCTTTAATATACCCCTATTCCCACATAAAACGACGGCTTTTAAGTGAGGCCACAGATGCCTTCCGGGGCATTGACAAACGTTACGAAATAAAGACCTTTGATGAGAGTCTGACATTTTTTGGTGTTTAATCAATAACTGGCATATGGTTAATGCCCAAATACCCGAAAATTGAATTTATATTTATAAGATCTTCCTTTGACAGGTTGAAACAAAAATTTGACTTAGAACTAGAATTATATTCACAAAGTCGCATAAAAATTTCATTTAGATAAAAGTGGAGTTACTGCATTTTGATACAAGAAAAGTACAAACGAACACGCAAACGGTAAACCACTAGATAGAGTTTGTAGAAAATTTGATATGGGTCTACATTTTAAATGATAAACTAGCGTAACAAATTTTGCGTGTCTAACTTTGGGTGAATGGCAGGACCGAACTCACAATGTTAAGGTTTGTAGCCGTGTAACATAGCCACAAGAGAAAAGTAATTACTTATACCCATTGGATGTTATCTGGCGTATGAGGCTTCCACCACATACTCTCCCACCAGTAAGTCGGTGGTGCGAAGAACGATACATTTGCGCCAAGCGTATGGCGAGCGTGTGTGTGTTGTTGGTTGTTGTTTCTAATGCTTCTGACGGCTTTTGCAGCCGGTAGAGGGTGTCACAATGTACGAAAGTTGTTTATTAAAGGTCACGGGTCACAGTGTGGTGAATGGCTAGGTCCGAACTCGCAACCTTAGGGTTTTCAGCTGAGTAACATAGTCACTAGACAAAAATAACACTAGTTTCTTGTGTAGGCTATCTGGCATATGAAGCTTTCACCACATAACTTTGTACTTTCCTTAACTATTATTTTCACTTGTACTTGGACAGAACGATATACAAACTTCTTCAGAATGGATTCCATTCAAAATTTGATAGAAACCTGAAAATTTACAATTAAGACCATAAATCAAATTTCATTGACCTAAACCACATCATTTTTAATCTATAATAATCATAGAAGACATACAAGCAAAATTTTAAAATACATGAATTTCCAACTCTAGGTGATCCGAAAACATGGAGATTGTTCACCAATTGGAGCTCAATTTTTTTAAAAAATTACAGTACTCTCTCTTTGTGTTTGCATTGTATACTAAAAAGTAAAATGGAAATAAAATTTAACACCGGTAGTAAAGCCAACAAATGTCATTAAAATAAATCGAGGCTAATAATGTTTCAGGCAGGCTTTCACCATTTTATTAAAATCTGTTTCGTGAGGAAGGATAATTGCTCGAAGTATGCCTGGGAGTATGCCTACATAGAGTATACAAAACAGATCAAGAGCTAACAGAGGGGGGGAAAATTCCAAGAAATAATTGATTTAAGATATTTATATAGGCTGTCAAGCCACACGATGATGAGGCAAATGAAGGGATTTTTCACCACTCTCAACATATGGCTCTAGCAACAACAACAGCAACGAAAAAAAAAAAGGTGGTGGGTGGATTGATGACTTGAGAGGTCGGAGTGAACGACCACAACAACAATCAGATCTCAAGAAGCTGATGATGAAATTGTAGCTAAAAGAGGGGGGGGGATTTGATTGTATGTGTGCGTTTATTTTTTTTAGAACTTCTTAATAACTGTAAGCTGCACTGACAGAAAAAAAAATTAATTGTTAATTAAAATTTTACAAACACACATACACTCACACACATATTATATATATATATATATATATATATATATATATATATATATATATATATATATATATATATATAAAAGATAGAAAGGAGGAATTATTTATTTAAATCTTATCACTAAACGAGTACCGGCTCCCTGGCTCAGAGGTAGCGCGTCTTCCCACGACCTTTGTAATACAGGTAGCGGTCTTCCTAGTAATCTGGTCACACTGAAGTCGAGTCCCATTTAGAGCATGGTTGTCCTTCTGTGTACTATCTGTGAGGTGTTTGAGTGTACCTCCCCCCCCCATTTAAAAAGGGGCTGTGCAAGCGAGTGTGTGTATGTCATCCTCATATGAGCTAGAAGTCAGACTTCTGACCTCGGGTGCTCAGGAATCCATACCCTCAGAAGCTACTGCACTCCTCTTTCAGTTGTTTAATGGACAAGTCATCATCATCACTAAACGAGCAAATCTTGCATATAATAATTTCTTTCGTGTATTCCGGATTAGATTCTAACGATTTCGAACAAATTTTATATTTAGATAAGTTTTTGCCTATTAAGTTTATCTATTTTGTTTCTTTAATGAAAAACACGATTTTACACACACAAAAAAAATTAAAGTCACTAAATACAGAAATGTAGCTATACAAGACCTGCATAAGCGTGGGGTAATAGTTAAGACTTCGAACTCTTATGTATTTTTTTAAGATCAATCCCACCTTTGCAAAGCAATTAGATTCCACGGTAACTTCAGACGCACCATAGGATAGGATCTTATTACGATTTTAGAAAACAATTAATTATTTAATAAAATTACTGCCTAGCGAATACCGGTCCCCTAGGAACTATTTCTCTAATGCGGATGCCCAGTGTTTAGCTATAGGATTTATCAACCTTTACAACAACTGATGCATCACTTGATTTTGATTTCCAACGAGTGCGATTTAATTTTATTTACTTTTTACTAATTGATTATTCTGTTGTTTTGCTTTTTCATTGAGTTAAACGTAAATTTCAATTTTGCTTTTAAATATTATCAAAATCATAGAAGGAAAGCGAATTCGAAAGCGAAAGCAAATAAATTAACTAATAAAAGTTTTGAAAAACACTTAAGAAGGAGAAATAATTGGATATCAAGATTCTTAGAAAAATTTGCATGGAAGCGTTTGAGGAAAGTTCTATGACTTTGAATGGAACCCTAATTAAGATACGTGAATTGAGTATCTTAATTAGAGTTCCATTCAAAGTCATAGAACTTTCCTCAAACGCTTCCATGCAAAT
>JAOUZG010009324.1:4550707-4592044 GCA_026289955.1 Argiope argentata
TGGCAAACAAAGTTTTGGAGCTCGACTGATTTTGAGATGAAATAACAGCTGCGATATCATAGTTCTACGTCAACCCCTTTAAAAATCGCATCTGCTGTCAAAGTAGCATATGTAATAATAAAGTAATACTGGTAAAAGCAGGTCAACCTTGTAAAAATGCAACTGCTTTCAAAGCAGAATGAATAATAATGCAGTACTGGTAAAAGCATGTAAAAAAGGAATGCGATTAATAAATGTCAATCAATATTGTTATCTATGCTTTATGCATTGCCTATGCGATTTCGAGATTCAATTATTCAAAAAACCCTAACGAAAACAACATGTTCTCACATGATAAAATTAGTTGAATAAATAATTTTTCAGAAGTGTTTTTCTTTCTCTCTGCTGATCACCCCGCTGATGTATAAAATCATCTAAAAGGGGTGAATTCAGAGCTCTGAACGGGAACAAGATATAATATGTGTTATCCATTACAATACATAGTTGAAATTCCATTTTATAAAATTGTAAGTTGAAAGCAAAATTAATTATTACTAACCCTTAAAGTCTTATAACATGAAAAATAATAACACACTTTTAATAAAGATCTCCAGGAAAGCTTGCTTTTTGGGTCATATCGTTTAAGGGAAAAACAGCTAAAAGTGAAACACGTGCCTAGCTGAGGCGTTTCAATGTATATTTATAACGCAGCATTTTATGGAGTTCAAAAAAATGTCCTCTGACTATTTGATTTGCGTCATTTTTGGAAGGATAAATCTCAACTTCTGTTTAGACGTCATGAAAGTCAATCGGTCAATTTTTTTAACGTATAAATTGGCTGACGTACTTATGTCTAAATAAAGCTAAGCATAATTAAAATTAGTATGGAATCCTCACCTTCACATTCCATTTACATTTTTTACTGCTTACGAGTTGAGGGTTGAAATTAATGCTAATTTCAAGGTCAGTTGGAATATATAGCTAACTTTTTCTTTCATAGTTTTTTTTATTAGGCAATGTATTTTTTATTTGTGTGTGTGTGCGTGCGGTAATCGATCTTTATTTGTTTCAATTCGATTTTAGTGATTAGTTTTACTTTGATTGTTTATGAACTTTACATATAAATGAAAGCCCACCACAAGAAAGTAATGAGAAGCAAGAAAAAAATTAATAAAATTTCAAGGGAGATGAAGATTTTGGATTAAAAAATTAGAATTTTATGTATTCCCTTCTATGCGATTCTGAAATTCTTTACCACTTTCTTCAGGACTAGCATAAAATTGCATTCCAGATGATGGGAAAACATACAGAAAATTCAGGTACAAAAATTTCAACAATTCTAGGTTATTGCAAATATTTGAAGCTCTATTTTATTTTATCATTTATTTATTCATTTGAGTTAAAGCATTGAAACCAGTTTTCTGTTTATGTTCGTCGTAGTATTAAATGTTAATCGCTTGATTCTTAATGAACAAATTTATATCCATCAAATTTATAAAAAAGTAAGTCATCAAAATATTTTATAGATATAGCATGTATCTTTAACACAGTTTTCTTTAAGTAAAAAGAAATTACACTTTATTGAGAAAGAAGTTAATTCGAATCATTATACTCAACGATTCCAAATCTATTCTTTGGTAATAAACAAAAAAAATTTCAAAGAATTCTTAATTATTTTTTTATTAAAAAAAGGTTAAATAAAATATTACAAAAAATTCAATAGAAAATCAATGGTTGGAAGAATTTAAAAAAAATTAAAGCATTTTATTTTGAAATCAAAATTAAATGTTCCATCATTTTCACTTTAAAATAATCTAATCTGAAAATTTTTAATTCGGTACACCAAAAGGAAAAAATATACCAAACAGAATATCTTTTCGGTGATCAAATTTCTTTTTTAAAAATTATAACGTTGGACAGATTTATTTTACAACAAAATTACACTCCATTTGATCACTACGTTTATTTTCCTTTTTAAGTTGAATAGCTCATTCTGTAAAGATATTCATCGTTACATAACAGCTTTATATTAAATGAAGCAATTTCCTTATCGTTTGCTAGAACTTTCCAAAAAAGCTCATTCAATAAAAAAATGAATGCCTTTTTTTTAAAAAAAATGATAGATTATTAAATATCCTTAAAATAATTTATTGATGAAAGATATTCATTCATTGCTCATTTATATTTTTAAAATTTTGCCATTTTTCCTTTCTATCGTTTGCATTTTTGTATATGAAAGTCATTGATTTTATTTCGTATTATACCACTAAAAAAGATATCAGACTTTTATATTTTTTGCAAATGATTAATGATGCATTTTTAATTAATAGCATGATTAGCAACATACTATTTAGAAATTATAAAATGCATGAAATCATTCAAAACTATCTGCAGATTTAACCTTCAGTTAGCCGTAATTTATTATTCGTTTAGTAATATCACAATCCATGAATCATTTTAGTATTTCGTAACATTTTCTCTGACGTATGATATCATTATTTTGATTTAGCGCGCTTTACAATGATTGGTTAATATCTGCTTGATACGCAGGTTTATGAATATATTTACTTCCCATCACGTATATATTGCCGTTTAAGTATGAAATCTGACGAGAGTAATGATGAAATCTTGAGTATGAATCTTAAGTATTAAGACTGGTCCCTAAGCCTTACTCATATACTCACTTAGCTCTCTGCCTCCACATTTTTTTTTCACTTTGTGTCACATAGTGAATGCTTTGTATGATATTGACGAATAAATAGTTACGAATTATAATTTCTATGTAGGAATCTTACATTTTACTGCATATTAAATTTTGGGACCTTTTTTGACAACTGATTGTAACCAATATTTGACCCAGAATTGCAATCACAAGAAAAGTTATCGAATTTTATTGATTTTAATTTATTACGTTTATGAATTATTGCGCTTATATATATGCGAATGTACAGAGAGACAACATTTTGACAAATTGCCTCAAAATTTAATCTGCATCTTGATTTAGATATTTAAACCTCTGTACCAAATTTTATCTATCTAGCTCTTTATGTTTTCTACTATTAAGTTCGCTTGTACTCGAACAGCCAGGCAGACAGACTTTCTCTGACTGAATTTAGTATTCGATGTGCTAGAATACCAAAAAATTTATCCAAATTCCATATATCCAAATTTCATTTGTGTAGCTGAAAGAGTTGTTGAGTTATCTAATTCACAGACAAAAAAGACATAATGCAAAAATGTGTTTTTCGAAGTCAGGGATCATTCATACCATTTTAATTTTCATACGATTTTTTTCACTTTACAATTCATTAACGTTTCAAAATTTAATAAATAATTTATTAGATGCAGACGATTTTGAATCGCGAAAATTTATAGATATTATCCTTCTAAGTAAAGGAGAAACTTTGAATTGTTATATACATATTTCTGCTTTAGTTTTTAAAAAATATTTTTGGCAACGTTTTTATTGGTTTGAAAAGATTTCTAGATTAAATAATTATGATATGAGATCTCCTTGATCTGTGAAGATATACAAATTAATAAATAAAATAACATCGTAATTGAGAAAGGAAAAGAATTTTGAATAGTGAGTAATTTAAATAGCGATTTAACGATACAGAAAAGCTTTGTGTTTTAGCATAAGCTTTGTGTTTAGCATAAATATAAAAATACTTTGTGTTTTAGCATATTTTATACAAAAGCAGTTTTTACGTTAAAACACTATACACGAAAATATTTGAATTCTTAATAGCATCTGGTTTGTTAGCTTATTTCGTATAATAAATTATCATAAAATCTTAAAGATAAATTTAAAGCAATCCTTATTCAGCGAGAGATTAACATATAATATGTAGCATAATTTCACTACTATGATATAACATCAATATATTACTGTACATAAAATATATCTTGATATTTTATTGTTAATTCAATTCCTTTTTTTTTTCAATTTTTTACTTAAATTGAAAAGAAATTATAGGAAGAACAATTAATTTTAACGTTAGTTCTGTTTTGATAGAATTTATGTACACATTTTAAGGTTTACTTTGAATTTCAGGTTTTTAATTGTTATTTAATCAATATTAGAAGTACTAAGTCGTCCTTTTTACTAAAAAAAAAATCAGATATACTTTAACCAAACGATTTTTGTTAAGTTGTTTTTAAAGTTTATCTTGTTTGTCAGTGAATAATCCTTGAATTGAATGGATTTTTTTCAAGGAAAATAATCAAGGATTATTTAATACAATAGTGCAAAATGAGCATAATTTTCTAAACAATAAGAATCTTTCCAAAAGAAAAAACGTAAAAAGAGATATTTTTTAGATATTTATTAACGGCAGTTCTTTTTTTTTTTAAAGAAAAAATAGATATTAATCAGCATTGGCGGATTTATGCATATTGTTGATCTCGCCACTGCAGTATGTGCGGCTTCTTCGTAAATATAAGATAGCCAAATTAGCTTTACATTTTAAACTTAATCAACAATTAATGATTTATGTAAACTAATGTTAAAGAATTATTTTTGATTGATTGCTTTATTTCACTGACTTTGGGAAAATGAATGGAATAAAAATGAAAGTTGCGCAAAACTTTCATTTTGGAAGGTTTCATATAAATATAATATGAATGAAATTCTTTTTTTCCATTGACTAATACCTGATATTAACTATTTTGAAATTAACAGGCATCCCCAAAAAGGCTCGGTTTCAGATTACTTGCTAAAGAATGAAAAAATGTTATGGATTTCCGTATTTTACAAAAAAGAAAAATCTTTTGGCTCACATTAATGAAAATTTGTGCATAATGATTGAATGAAAACATTAGCTTTTGAAATATATATACACTTGCTCACAAAAGTAAGTACGCCTAGCTGAAGTGAAAAAGCTCTAGTTCTCAAATAAATATAAGAAAAATGTCATTTTGGAGAGTGTTGTTTATAGCTTCTGATTCAAGTCATAAAGTAATGAAAAATAAACCAAATAATTATATATTTAAAAACTTTAAGGGTAATTTTGTTAACTACCAATAGAAATTTAAATCACAATCATATATGCACTCTGAATTTTTGACTTTTAAATTGGCTGAATGAAAATTCTTGAGTGATTTTCATTATTTCAGTGATAAGTTAAGAAGTTATGCTAAAAAGCTTGTAAGTTTGAGCTATAAGTACATCAACAATCACCAATGCCTTCACGTGGAAAAGAATTATCAAAAGATCTAAAGGATGCAATAATAAAGCTCTATAAGGAAAGCCAGTCCCAAAGACAAATCGCTAAAATCATAGACAAAAGTCCTGCAACAGTGCAAAAACATCACTGAAAAGTTCCAGGCTGTGAGAAATACTCTAATCAAGCCAAGAATAGATCGACTGCCCATTTTCACGGATCGAGAAAGGTAAATTATTGTTGGAAATGTGAAAAAAAAATCCGAAGATTTGTGCACCAAAATTGACAACTGATGTGAAAAACAATTTTGAGAAGTCGGACAAACTTGAAACAATACCATGGTCGAAATATGCGAAGAAAACCAATTTGTTAGCAAAGTGAATCGCAAAAAGAGATTAGATTTTGCGAAAGAAAATGAAAAGCAGGACACAAATTTTTGGCATTCCGTGATTTTTTTCGGATGAAAGTCAATTCAATATTCACGGGTCAGATGGACAACAAAAAGTTTGAAGAAAAGCAAAGGTAGCAAATTATTCTTCGAAACAGAAAATAATTTTAGAAGAAAAAAGAAAATAGATATTGCAGAAGAAGTACATGTTTTACTGCTCCTTTTCTTTTTTACGGCAAAATTTTGAAATAAATCTCAGTTTTAATTAAATTTGTTTTTACGGTTCATATAAATTAAAATTTTATTTATTGCATCGTCTTAATATTTTGGGGCGACCTGGTAGTAAAATTTCGGCTCCAGAACCAGAGTTTTTCAAGTTCGAGACGAGACCCCATCAAAGAACCACCGTTTCTGGCACACATTATATCAATCCGGGCCAAACGTCCTCTCGCTGGTGTGGTGTGGAAGTTTGGAGATGAAGTTGCCAGCTCAAGTGTCATCCTCGTCAACTGACAGTCGTTCAAAATTACCAGATCCGCCCCAAATAGCCAGGTCCGTCCCCCCCAAAAATGAGTGAAAGTGTTTACCTTAGGCACCCCCTTATAGACAAGAACGACCATGTACGGAGAAGCATTGCATTCTTTATAAAGTTTTGTGGTATAAGTCCCGACTACCCCATTAAATGCAACTATACAATTTAAAATAACCCCTTTTTCCCCTTTCGCTTTCGACATAATATGGTTTAACATTTGAACTTTATAGACATTTCGTCCTACCCATTTTAATATCTAGATAGTTCCTGGTTAAAGTCCGAAATTATGATAATTTAAAATTATATTCTAGAAACCCTAAGCCTAAACACGCCAAAATGTGATAAATTTAGGATATAAATAACGATTTAACCGAAATTCTTTATTCCCCTACCCCCCCTCTCTCCACCTTTTTCTTTAAACCGATTCGAAATCTACTCTCCAACCAGATGAAGAAAATTTTACATTTGAATTTTATCACCAATATCTCCCTCCTTCAAGAGGACAATTTGATAAGATCGAAACCGACAGTTAAGATTCCAAACGATACTTATTCTACATTTTAAAAACAACATAATCATAATTCCACCATTCAAATTCGGGAGCGTTCTATTACGGGCTACAGAGCTGCAGGCTTGGCATCGTGCCAGAAAGCTCCCAAAACAAATCGCGATGACCTAGATTCGCTTCTATTTGGGATGGCATGCATCCAGAGCACTTGTAGCGCCAGCAACCATTGGACGGCCCAAGCGGGTCAGGGGGGCGACAGGTCGGATCTCTCGCCCGAACAAGAACGTTTTTGTTCCCGCCTCGCCCAGTTTCGGCGCGAAATACGGACGTAAATTCAACCACCGTCTCGTGTTTACAGCTGGAGGTGTGGCTGTTGGGAATGTCATAGACTTCGAACTTGAGTTCAGACGATAGTGATTGGAGAGTAGATAATGGATGAAATATTCCTTTTAGATAAAATACAAATTACAAGATTTTTTTTTTCGTATGGCATTTAGTTTTCAAAGAGCGGCAATAAAAAAAATCGATAAGAACATTTATTATATGTGGATTGATTAATAATATACTACAGGATTGTAACGGTTTTAACGCTAGAGAGATAATCTCGTTCGTTTGCTTTATCAGAATAATTTTGAATCTTAAGAATCATTCGTTTGGCTGACGAATTTAATTAAAGAAGAAATGTTTTCACTTATTAAAATGCAATTCTTTTCCCAAAATGCATGGCATTTAAAAATTTAGAGTTTATTAAAGCACATATTCAGTTATAAAGCAAATAATGAAGCGGAATAAATATGAACTGGACAGTTCTTTTAAATGAGATTTATTTAAAACCATATATTATTAAAACTGAAGTAAGTCCATAATAAAATTAACACCGTATCATAATGCTGATTTAAAAGTTTTTAGAATTTAAAAATTCACAGCTTTTTTTATTTGAAAAAATAAGTAATAAATATTAAATTCTGAACAAAGCAGTAGATCGTAATATGATGGTGCGATAAGTATATGAATAAATTGACAAAACAAAAGGCTATTAAAATTATTAAAAAATAAAAGACAATATTAGGGATTATATAAATAAGGGAATCCTCTTAATATATAAGGAAGAAACCTTTATGATATTCACTCAACTATCAAAACATTCACGCATTTCATTCATTCCACCACAGATCGTGATTTAGATCTGAAACAGAGAACGATCACTTCTGACCCAGCACCCCCAGTGGTATTACTCTCGACATGGAGGACTTAGTGACCAAGAGAGATTTATACGTGCGCCAGTCACCATACACTCAGAGAATCTCCGGTTGGCGGCATCGAACTCGCAGCCCAAGGGATGCGAATCCAACGCCCTACCAACTAAGCTATGAAAAAATAATTCGGCTCGTTCTACACTATAGAGTTTTTGCACTACAGAGTTAGATACAATCTGTCATCTAGTTTTGCTTGGGTTGTAGGTACTCACTAATAAAGAAAATTTTTTTAAATGTTAATTAGATTCTTAACTTTACCGAAATTTTTATGTTTCTCTTAATAGTCTCGGAATATGTTATTTTAAAACAGATTTTTTAAAAAAAAGCTTTTTAGCTATACCAACTAAATTCCTATATAATTTTCTCCTCTTATTTTTATAAACATTATAGTGTATTTTACGATACTGATTTTCATTGTTTTAATTCCTGAGTTTATACTCATGCGTGTTGTGATGATGTTTTTCTCATTTTCTGTCTGTGTTCACTCTAAGACTACTATGTAATTAAAAATAAATTTTAAAAGTAAAATTATGATAGATCCATCAAAAAATTATTATTAAAAAATATTATCATGGAACTTTAGACAAGAGTTTCACAACATTGCTGTGTGATAATCTTTCGAATATTAAATATCCGGTGTTTAGTCCACTGTGATAATTGAAAATCTGGGTTAATGATACCTAAAAAAAACCTTTGCTTAATATACGTAAAATAATGTAAAACTAAAATATTTTGAATAAATTTATTAAATATAATGTTAACATTTTCGAAATTGGGGCATATATACTCGCAAACATACAAAAATATAATCGAATCGGAATAAATAATTAGTTCAAATGTCGGAATAAAAATAAACTGTAGAATAACTCATAAAAAAGTGCCATGACTAAAAAAATGTAATTTTAATAACATTTTAAGAACATTAATTTGTATTGTTAAGAAATTATTATTATAGATTAGATACTAATTATTATGCAAGGAGATTCATACGATTTTCACTACCTATTACGCTAGCTAAATTATAGTGGCTATCATTACCTACTATGTCAACTGGTCGGCCGAAGCATAATGGTTTCCTCAGTTTCAGAAAAGTACTACTACTTAAAAAAATACATTGCTTTGTTCTTTTTGTGTAAAATAAAATCCTGGTCTTGCGGCAAACTGAATAGAAAACAAACAAGTAATCGAGGGAGAAAAAACGGATTATTCCTTGGAAGGTTTCCCTTTAAAAGTTAATTAGATCTTTTTTCCTGTGTTAAATCAAAACACAGTTGAGCAAAATAAACACCACTGCTTTTAACAATGTAAAAGTTCGGTGTCATTTAAATAAGAAGTATAATATTTGTTCTTACCACACAATTTAGTTACCATGTGATATATTCATTAACTACGCAATGCAGTTTTTTGTAATTACCATTATTTCGAGCAGAATTGTGAATGAATTTTGCGCTTGTAATTTCGGACTGAAATTTAGCATAAGGAATAAAAACACTGTTATTTTTGAAAAAGATTGTAAACAAAATTGTAAACATTAACACGATTTGATTTAAAGCTCGTAATAGTAAGCAAATTCTTGAAATAACGAAAATTCTTAAAAAAATGTTTAAGATATCGAAGGTGAAATTCACGGATTCTACAATTACTGCAGTTTTTATGATTCCCACCAAAGCAAATAGAGTAGGCAACTAAGTACATCATCATTTCTTTAAAAAGGTATCTTCTGATCTGGAATCATACATTAACAATCTTTATAAATTTGATCGATAAACTTGGATAACTAACAGAAAGTGATTTGGACAATTTCAAACCAGTAAAATAATAAAACATTAAACTATATATTTAATTCTTGAAGTAAAAATCGCATCACTGCAGAACGAAATAACACAATAGCATAATGAACTTCAACACTCAGTAGTGATCTGT
This sequence comes from Argiope argentata, assembly GCA_026289955.1. NCBI lineage: Eukaryota > Metazoa > Arthropoda > Arachnida > Araneae > Araneidae > Argiope > Argiope argentata. The sequence continues at coordinate 4,560,459 of JAOUZG010009324.1, forward strand.
ACAACGTCACACTATTCCAGTGATATACAGCATAAATATATGCAGCTGGATTACACATATTCTCTTAGAATAACTGCATTGAAATATTACTAACCCCTTAACCGGTTTGCCCGTACGCCGTACGTGCATCGATTTATCGAATTTTGATAGTTGTAAACAAAAAATAAATCATTCATAGCAATTATAATTCAATAGTAAAATGACTTCGAATACGTAGATAAGCCAAGTATTCCATGGATTTCCATTTGAATCAAAATAAGAAAATATTCCCAAAATAGAAGGGGTCATCTTATTAGATAGTAAGGAAAATAAACCGGTTAAGGGGTTAAAAGATTCTATGGAGTACCTTATGGATTCTATGTTCAAGTCCCTGGATTCGAAACATGACCCCAGTAATATGATCGCTAGAAATTTCAAAACGTAGGTTCTTACAATAATTTTCTTGTATACTAAATTACGTGTTTCATTTTTTTTATTTACTTGCTCTAGAATTTTTGCACCCTTTTGCTCTGTTGTTATTCCGGTTTTGTCTTCATTTTAAATTTGTTTTCCAAAGCACTTTCCAAAACTGCTTATAATTTTCTTCAAAAAATTTCAGTTTCGTAAAATTTGTATGCATCAAAAATTGCAGATGAATTTGTTCAGCATTTCTCATGTTAAAAGTTACTGGACAGTTCGAGTTTTCTAAATGATATGAACAAAATGCGTTTAAGAAATAACGTCAACCAATTTTTACCTTTACTTTCATCTTTTTATTCAAATAAGTTTTGAATTGACTGGATTCAGTCAAATTATAAGCTAACATTCGAATTTTAAACTGGCTTATTCCATAAAATAGTCTTAATTACCATCAAAGCGTACTCAGGGAGTTCTTGTTCTAAAAAAATCGTCTTTCAAAGTTTTTTAAATCAAAGTTTAATTTGAGTAAATTTGTCTCGTTAGAAAGATTCAATGATTCTAAACGATTTACTTGATTTTTTGACTTCCCTGTAAAACCGTTTCAGTAGCCCAAATGAGATTAATTCCAAGGTCTCTTTTTCGTACTCCCTAATAATTTCGAGGAATGTATGAAATTCCCATTACATAAAGTATTGTATTCGAGTGTATTAATACAGCGAACCAGTTACCATAATACTCGAAATATCCCACACGGAATGAATTCATTCAAAGGGTATTATATCGATGCAATTGATTCAAAAAAGGGGTTTATTTCAGTGAAATTTGAAGTTCAATATTTTAAGATAAGTTTTGATTATTCCTTACAAAGTTAGGTCAATTTTAAAAATTTAAAGCCCTGAATTCCTTGGAATGCGTCAATTCTTTTTAATATTCAAAAATGTTCTACGTTTCGGGTTCCTTAACTTTTAAGCATTGCAACTTGCTTCTTAAAAAATCAGTCTTCATCTTTGGAAAATTCTATTTTTCCAGTTACGAACAGTTCTTACGTTTTTTTAGAAAAGTTTTAAGGAGAAAAATTTATTTCGCTTAGGAAAGGAAAGAAAGTGAAAAAGTTATTTCGCTTAACGAATGTTCGAATTAAGAATAAGATTTAAGAACGAATCATGTTCATCATCACTATCAGAGCAATACCTCCAAAAGTACTTTAAGTTACAGAGAAATATATCCTTCGATCATATCCTCTTCTGTCAGGATTATTTTACGATTGATCAGAGGTAGAATGAAGTTTGGGAGCGACTACGAAATCCCAAATGATTTTTTTTTTCATTTTATTGTAATAAAATTAGTTATTCTCTAAACTTCCATGATTGAAGAATTGTATCTCTGATATCTGGCAAAAATTTCTATTCGAGTCACGAACATTAGACAAATTCTCTATCACTGAGCAAAGAAAATATATGGTTTTTATATAAAGAGTGCCCTAAAATTAACGCAAAATTTGAATTTGCCAGTATCGTGAAGGAGCTAGTAACCGCAGTAAAAAAAACATTAACAGTTGATAGTAAAGAATTATAAAAAAAATGTAGCGTTACTATAGAGCTGGTATATAAATCAGTATACCAGCTCTATGAAAATTACTTGTTAATTCACGATATGAATTTAGTAAAAAACAGTTTTTTCTTTAAATTTTCACATTTTTATTGAATCCTTAAGTGCACAGGCTAGGATTATGTATGGGATGACTTTTAGGGCAAATACTACCACTGCCTTGGTGAAATATACACACTATTCTTGTTCGAAATTTTGTGTGACCATTTTGCATAAATGTGGCTTAATTCCGTAAGATTTCTTCCTTAAATGCACATGTGCTTGTGGGGTTGTGGGCATGGAGTTTTGACTTCAAATAATCTCATAAAAAGAAACCCAATGGTGTTAAATCCCACGATCTAGGGGACCATTTCTCAAATTTTCGAACTGTGGTCGCGAGATTTCCATTATTTGTGAAATATTTTTCAACAATGAAAACACGTTGTTCTATCTTGTAATGCTTTCTTTTAGTAACCCTGAACTATTAGTTGCCAAATGTTTTTTTTTTTTTTTTTTCAAAATAGGGTTGCCTTTACTTTACTGCACGAATGGTGGCAAATTCAAATCTTACATTAATTTTGGGACACCCATCATCAGAATCCTTTGAATTGAATTTGTAGGAAGGTTCAAGGATTGCTTAAATTCGAAATTCTTCCTCTCCGGGCATTACATTTGGATGGAGTAATAGCATGGCAATGAAATTACATAGCAAGTGGTTGACGATAAAACAGTTTTAAGTACACTTAGTAATTATAAAATTGAACTTCCTAAATGTAGATTATAATAAAATATTGAATAAAATCTGTCAAAGGATTTACCATCTGTCAGTTTGTATTTTTTCATGGAGGCAAATGCAATAACTCAAAAAGCCAGGGTTCGCCAATGTCTACGTGACATTAGTAGTCTTACTCCAAGTCCATACTTTTATGTGGGACAAGAGGAATTAATGTCTTTATTAGAGAGTATATGTGAATATTTGAGACTACTTTCGCTGATTTTAATTAAATGCTTTGACCTATATCTTAAACTTCATTAGCTGAAAAAATATAGCACAATATTTGTCTATGCATGTCAATTCGAACAATAACACTTTTTTCGTTTATTATATACTAGATATATATATTCTTTCTTGATTTTAATATCGAATTCCTTCAGCATAAAAAAATTAAATAAATCCAGTTACTATAATAAAGTTAGAGAACAATATAAAATTAGTTTTTTCAAGCTCTCGTTAAAACGGAAGAGATAATATTAGTTAAAAATATTTTACAAATTATTATTTAGCTTTAATTGCAATTACTAATTTTAATATTAATTTCTATTACATAGCACTACTAGGGAGAGGGCTCAATTTTGATATTTGCGTCGGGAGCCATTTTATGACAATTCTAGGCTGAATAGTACCAGTTCACTTAATGCCATGACAAAATGACTTTATGTAATTGCGCATGTCATCTTACATCTAAACACAATGACGTCACATTTTCTCCTAAAAGTTGTACAATGAGATGCAAATGTAGAGTGACACATTTCGCGTGTATCATGGAATCATGATTCCATTAAAACTGGATGTTCTTATTTATTACAGTTGAATGCTGACGAAACATTAATTATTATTAGTACTCTAGGTTTTTCATCGGAGCATATAAATAATAAAACAAGTTCCATCTGCTCTTTTAATTACAAGATAATAAAAAAAAATTATAGAAACATCTGCTTTAAATATACACAATGAAACAACAAACGACAATTTATTTTTTCCTATTTCAATATTTCTTTATCAAAAAAAAAAGAAAAAAAGAAAGAAAGAAAAGAAAACATAAATCTTATCCAATGAACAGAAAGCGTTGCATCTATTATGAGTATTTATGGTTTTATTTATGTTCATGCAATGAATTTTCTAATTTTTTTTCCATCGAAAACAGAGTTCGAAAAATAATGTAAACAAGTCCCGCTGTGAAGAGCTTGTAAAAAAAAAGAAATAGAATCCCATTTCAAGGTTACTCCTGCAATCGTCCGACACGTGTAGCCGTCGTAATAGTTGCCGCGTTTCAGTGGTTTCTCTTTTTCAGCTGCTTTCAATTTCAAATCGTAAACAGAACGAAAAGCATCTGACGTACAATTTCGGTTAATATCGTGATCTTACGTACTTATTTTTCAAAAAAAAAAAAAAAAAGATGGCAGTTAAATGTGAACATTTTATTTTCTAATACAGCTGAAAAAATAGGGTGTCGAGTTATTTTTTGATGGATTTTAAATATTTCAGCATTTGAGATAAAGAAGGAAAGTTTGATAAAAAATAGTTGTTGATTTTTTTTTTTTTTTTGCATTGACCGTTGAAAATCAGTTAACATTTTGGTAAATGAACGAATTGGTCTTTAAATCATTTCTTTGTTCTTAATGTTTTAGTAAATGAACGAATTCATCTTTAAATGATTAATTTGTTCGTATCGCATTTTAGCTTTCAATTAATAAAGAAAATAAAAATGTATTTATTTAAAGAAAAAATTAAGAATACTCTTTAACGCAAGCTACAATCGACTTAAATATTGTAGTAAAATAATAAATATAATATTAATGATTGATAAATAAAAGCTGATGTTTGATAGTTGAAATAGTTTCGTACAATTTAACCATCTAAAGATAAATTCGATCATTTACTAAAATGTTAACAACTAATTTTAATTTTTCAATACAAAAAAATATTCAAAAAAATTTAATTTTAAGGATTTCTTCATCATTTTAAATGCCGAAATGTTTTAAAGTTATCTGTTTATCAATGAAAATAAAAATAAATTTATCTAAAAAAATTAGCATCTAATTTCCAAATCATAAGTGATAAATACATACTCTAATTAGAATAGTAATCGTGTCATATCAATCAAAATATGAATGCGGAAAAGATTTTTTTTGTTACTTTGATCAACAATTATACTCTTAAAAAACTAAAATTTAAATTCTTTAATTATTTCTCCAATAATATTTTAATACATTTCAACAATCCTATTAATGTTTCATGAAATATTCTTCACATAATAACAATATAAAAAATAGTTTCATTTCTAATTTCATTAAAAGATTTATTACTTTAGTTGCCTGATTTGCTTTTCTTTCTGGACAAAAATTAGATTTAAAAAATGAGAGAATTCATTATTTATTTACTATTTGTTTAATCGAAATGCATGCGAAAATACGAATTCAATTTCATGTATTGTATATTAAGCCTACTAAATAAATGTACTAGACATGTGTCATCCGCACTAAATCAAAATCCTAAATATTGCTTGAAGAAGCGATTTTTTTTTCTTCTTTTTTTGGCATTTGAGACAAAGTACTATAATTATTCACCCAATTCCCTCCCGCCCCCACTTCTTCCAAACATTTCTCATTCCTTGATGACGTAATATTTCTAAAACTTCTGCACCTGTAAATAATTTATTCGGAAAAGGACAATACAAAATTGAATGTGATGATCCAATTTGTAGATTCTAATCAGGAAATAGGACAGTTGTGCATTCATATGAAATTGAAGGATGAGTAGATCAATATCTACTATATCTAATATCCCCAAATTTAATTTCTTCCTTTACTTTATTTGAGAGGAAAACAAAAAGAGCTTCTAACGTTGAATTAAAAGTGTATTAAATTGCTTTTGAATAAAGAAACACATTTTTGAATTATTATTTATGCAGTTGACAAGTATTCGTTGGCAGATGATTAGTTTTGCTCTAAATTTTTATCAGAACTATTGAATGCTATAAAATTTCTCAGAAAATTTATTTTTAAACGAAAAATAATCATTTACCACCAAAGTTTTCTAAATGAAACGTAAAAAAAAGAAAAGAAAACATTTGCTTGATGGGAAATTTTAGAATGCTATTTTTTTGAGAAAAAATTGATTGTAATTGAAATCGTCTGATTGATGGACTATTGTTAATCATAACACGCGAAGGTAATTTCACAAATGATTAAAGTTTCGTTTGCTTCATTCTTTTTTCAGCATTAAAATAGTCTGTTGCTTGACCCAGCGTAATTTATACGAATAATTTTCGCATAATTCTTTAAATAAATGTTCGTTAAAATAAAGCTCTATTAATTCCGAAGACGGAAAGTAGAACGAATGCTTTTCTGATAAATTTCTGTTTGTAATGATTATTTTTAGGCGATTCTCAAAAAGTAAAGCCTTTAAAAAAAATCTTTAAAAAATCACAAAAATCCACTATTTTTTCTACTTGAATTTTTCAGAGGTTCGAAGATTCTTCATGCTTTGACTCATATTCTAGGACATATGACACGACAACACTGTCGTTCATCTCCGATTAAGAATTAAATAATTGAGACCAATTCTTTCGAATATTTATTTTATACGAAAGTTTTATGTATTTATTTCAATTAAGATGAAATATCTTGTCGCTGAAATGACATGGAAGTATGAAAAATAATTATGTTGAAGTAGATGTTCTAGTCATTAGACCATGGTTTAAAATTATTATATCTTTTCAAAATTTGTCTTTATGTAGCTTCGATATGGAACGCTTTCTAAGAAATTAACTTTAAATACATTTTTAGAATATAGAGATAAACTGTTCTTTAAATACTTTTTATCTGTATGTTTCAATAAAAATGGAGAAAAGTGACACTTTTGTTTTAATTGAAATAAAATACCGTTTGGTAAAAATAACATCTTGAGAAAAAAAAATTCTTTTGTCCGAATTAAAATTTTGATGTTTTCTTTTTTTCTTCTAAATTCAAGGTTCTTTAGACATCGATTTGTGCTTTGACAGTGAAATTCAAGTATTTATTCCCTAGAATGTTTAGTTAAAGCATGATGAGGATTTTATTTCAATATTAGTGCATATAAATCCATGTCTATTCAAACACCTGATCCTGTAATGGTCTTCAATTGACTCAATAATGTGTCATTTGTGAAGTATGAAAAGGAAACGGCTATTTTGTACTTTGCGTAGACATTAAAATGTAATTTTCCTACGATGCCAATAACAGATGGGAAATTATAACTATAATTTTTTACAAAAGTCTTTTGCATTATTACATAATTAACCTTTTTTGATAACCAATCAATTAGAAAGAATATTGGCTGTTTTTAATTCCAATTAAATCTCTTATATAATGTTCACAATTTCTTAATATCATTAAATTGTTACAGACATAAAAACCGTATTATTTTAATAACCTTAAACTTGTTATGTTTGTTCATGGACACTAATTATGGTATCATTGTGATTGAACATTCCAATGATGTCATCGTGCCATTAAAGCCAATTTTATTCCATCTTTAATTGCATGTTGTAGATAATAAACAGAATCTTTCTTCTTAATCTCTAAATAGTGGAGGAAAATATCACGATTAATAGAACAATGCTAAAGGTTGGAATTTACTAGTAGCAATTAAATCTGTTGTTCAAAATCATGCAAAAAAAATATTTAAAAAAATTTAAATGAGCATTTAACTGTATTATTAAATGTATACTTTTTTTAGACTTTAAAATGATAGAAAAATCATTTTCGAAAAATAATACTTTTAGGATTACCATTGAAAAATGGCAAAATCTCGCTTGCTTTATAATTAACACAATTTTAGTTAAAATTCCCCAAAAAAATCATTTTTGGAGCACATTTCTACCTCTCCAAAATATATTTGTAGGTAGCTCTAAGCCAAACGATTTTTTCTGTTAAGTAGCAACACGTACACTTGTTTTTTGTTTGTTTTTTCTTTTGTTGAGCAGATAAGAATCAGTTGCTGACACTTTATCGACAAATAAATAACCATCCATCCATAGATCGACATTGATACGTCCTATAATCTCTTTGATATTTAGCCGTATAACTAAGTTTATTTCTAAATTTTACTATCGAATGCGACTCGATTTGTTTGGTTGTGGTGCCTTGACTTGATGCAAATATTCGACAATCAATTTTGAGAGAAATCGGAAATCAGTAACTATGGCATTTGGTATGATGATTATATTTAAAAATAAAGTTTAAAAAATATATATCATTTTACTTAAAAAATTTAAGAACTTTGCAGATGTCACCATATATCTATACATGATTGTCAATTTGGCTAATCCCGACAATCAAGACCCTCTTATATTCTTAGACAATTCGAGCTTGGAGGTTTCTTTTTTAATTTCTTAATACAAAACATCGTTTTCAGATTTTAATTTAATGTCTGTGCAAGTAGTTTCTAAGACAAAAAAATATTATTAGAAACTTTAATAAAAAAACATTTAATTGCGGATTCTGCTATAAGAGATTTAAATTCAACACCTTGCGCATAAAAAAATACTAATTTAAATCTAAAAGTAGTTTTAAACAAAATAACATCTTCATCTTTATTATTAGTAAAGAAGAAAAAAAAGAATCAATCTAAAACATTAACATGTTATGATTTTTCGAATTAAAGGTTGGAATCTCCTAAAATTTTGAAAAAATGGGGGAAAAATATATTTTCATTAAAAATTAATTTGGTTCTGTGTCATTTGCGCTCAATCCCATTAGAGCTAACTCATTAGAGGGTGTCATTTGCGCTCAAGCCTTAAAAAGGGTACCACATTATAACTTTTATCTTTGTATGTAAAATTTGGCGATTTTACAATGTGCGCCATATGGTAATCAATCATCGTCACAGTGAGACTGACACTCCATATCTCTGATAACGTTAAAAGGCTGCCGTGGGAAAAATGCTAATGACCGTTACCGAGTTTCAAATGATTGATAAAAGTAATAAGTAGAGTGAGCGAAACTTGCTTTAAAAATTTACTATAAAGGAACATGTTCATAATTTTCCTACACCGAAGACATTTATAAAAATTATAATTTTGATGCACATAATACAAATCAAATCTATCAAAGTGAATTATATTTTTTAGTTTTAAGAGGATTTTATCTTTTTATGTCTTAAAGTTTAATTTTATTTAACAAAATGAAAAAAAAAAACATAAAAAGTGTTTTTTAAACAAATTTAAATGGATATCAATAATGTTTACTTCTTTCAATATGTATGTATGCTTTTATGTATATATATTCTACAAACGGATACTTGAAATGAGCTAATATACTTTTTTACGTTAAAGCTGTTCAAATAAGTTATATTTTTTTGCAAAATAATAAGCGCTTCGGCTATAATAAATTATAAGAATCATTTTTAAAATTAAAAAAAAAAAAACAACCAGCTGCTGGTTAATTCTCAAGGGGAGAAAAACATATTTTTAAATCGAAAGTGTTGATAATTACTGAAATTCCTTCAAATCTGAAATACATTACTTCATTTCCTAGCTCATTTACTGTCAGATTTAACTATACATAATCTAATGTACCACAAACGATATCTAAATGCAGCATCTACACGTACTACATTAAAGCGCTTGATTCACAGATACGACAGCATCATGTGCTAAAGTTCTATTCGCAGGTAATAAAGTAGTAAATTTCTGTCTAATTTTCTTAAAAGCGGTAGCAGCAGGGATTTAATACCAGTTTTAAATCTATCTTAGATCTAAGCATGAAAGAAAGCTAGAAATTAAATATGTTATTTTATATTTCATTCCTTCCTTTTTTATCCTTCTTTTTTCATCTCTGAATTTCTTGCCAAAAGTATAGATTCATGTAAATTTAACCTTTATTGTAACCGAAAGTGAAATTACAATAGCAAATGTTTGAATATTAAGGCGTAAGATAAGACTAATTTCATAGCTATGACAGAAAGGTTTCTGAAGTCACTTTTTTTTCTAAAAAGCATTACATCGTTGAGCAATGTATATATATATATATATATATATATAAAATGAAAAAACACATTTAAATGATTTGCTGAGAATAAATGGCAGAGTCGTGGCCGAAATCATGGATAATGCAGGTTGAATTTTTAGTTTGTTTTATTCCATCACGGGAGCAGGCATTATTTACAAGCGAAGGCGACGTGCACAACACAGAACGACACAACGGAATTCACGAAAGCTAAGTGTACAAAAGAGAGCGGGAAATCATTATCCCTGGTCTTAAATACCAAGACTTATATCTAAACTAAGAAATGAATTAACTTTATCAGTGGATATTTGATAAATCTTTGCTGATTAATTCAAAAAGTCGGTCCTTATATCACATGAAACCTATCACATATGCCCAAGTTTTATTAATAAGTGTTATAATGCAATTCTGAATAGGTGTCGAAGGTGTTAATTTGGAACAAATTTTTATGCCCTTTAATCAATACAATCCCAGGATATTTTTTAAAATAATTTATTGAAAAGGTTATAAATATGTTATAGGCTTTAGCGAAGCAGAAATGGAATTTAAACAGCTTGAAATTAATAATGTTAGGTTATTCTTTTTTGAAGGGTGGAAGGAGGCTCCCTCAAAGGGGCTTAAATTAGAATTTAAATTATTTTCTGAATTTGATGTTCAGATCAAGAGGTCTATCTCAGAAAAACTTTGTAATCATTATCATTAACTGGAGTTGGAAAAAAACAAAAGAAAAAAATTATAATTAATATAAAAAGACACCAAACAATATGTGTGCTTTTATATCTTGAGGAATAAACGAATAAAAAAAGAAATGCTACAGTTTATAAAATATCAAACTTAGTTTAGATTTTATATGTTGATAGGAACTAGAAAATCAAAACCCATTTTGTTCTATTGAACTGATTTAATGAATCTGATTTAAATAAATAATGTAATTTTATTTCTACTAAAATGACATAAAACTTGAGTACTAGCGAGTTTAAAAACATAAAATGACATGAAAGCTATGGAGATTTAAAAAATTTCACACTTTTATATCTACAATTGTTATAATAAAAATTTTATACACCAATAGTTTTCAAACATTATTTCAATTTCCTTCCAGCTATATTGCAAATATTTGACAAATTAACAATTATTTTATAGGTTTGCTATTCTAAAATTTAACATTATAGTTTTTAGTGACAATTTTTAAAAGATTATTTAATTATTTTTGACTACATCACAATCAGGGTGGATATTAAGATTTTTCCATATTTAGTATAAATTATAGTTTGGCATAGTATAATATTCAAACAAATTAAGTAGTTCTAAGGAAAGGCTAAAAATGTAATAATTACTTTATTTTCATTTTTAAAAATTTCAAATATTGACGGTAATTTGGATAGTTGCTAGCAGACATTTATATGAGGGAAAACAAACTTTTTTTCATTTTCCGTTGAAGACAATTTTATTCAAATTACATAAATTATTATATAATTATTCAATTTATTTGATGTTCTCTATATAAGGAGTCTTTTTCCCAACTGAAATATTCGACTATTTTAAGAAGGATTTTTTAAAAGCATAACTGCTGTTTAAATTTATAATTTACAAGGAAATAAATATTATAATTTCATGCTGAATAATTTAGAATCTTTGAAGCATAATATCTCATCAAATGTGATAGCAAAGTGTTAGTATTAAGTATTAAGGAAATGCAATTGCTTTTAGTTTCATCATCATCTTTAAAATAATTAGATAAAATTATTTAGCAGTAGACATGTGCGTTTTAAAAATTTCTTTGAAATACTTCAACATTGTAAAGTGGTTATCAATGTATCAACAAAAAAAAACTTGTAAGTATATATAAATAGCTTATTAAGAAAATGCTATTATTCAAATATATAACACAAATCAAATAAATTATTTCAATTTAACAGTTTTTAAAATACACGAAATATTCTCTTTCACACTGCAACTTAAATACAATTTTAACCATTGATGGTAAGTAGAAAGATTAATATATGCAAAAAAAGTAAGAAAGAGTAACCAATGCATGAAAAAATATTCATCTTACCTAAAAGCATTTTATTTCTTCAAGTTTACACTTGCTTAGTTTTTTCAATTCTATTTTATTACTAACAATTATTTTTCAATTATTATTGAATTATTTTTCAATTATTTTTAGTATTATTTAAGAAAACTTCAAATAAAATTTTATTAATCATTGCTTTAAAATAATTTTATAACAATTTTGTTATATTAGCAAGAGTTACAAGGCAGCTCTTTAAGTCCTTGTCAAAAGAATATTTTTCTACTGTTCGGTTTATTCTATCATCTAGATCAGGGATGCACAACCTGTTCACCGCTGGCCAAAATTGGCCCGCATAGCCTTCGAAGTTGGCCCGCGAATGTTGTTAATAAAATATGACTAATTTAAAATGAAATGGAACTTTTTTCAAATGAAAAAGGATAAAAATCTGAAAAGAAAACGATTCTACATCAGAATAAATAATTAACAGTTGTTCATTAAGTTTATTTACTTTTTATTACGAAGCTTTTCAGTTAGTTCCCTTCATGGCTAACGGCGAGTACGATTTTCGTATAGGAGAAACTCGCGAACGTGAAAAATTTCCACACATGAAAATGCAGTATGAGGATCCAATTCAAATCTTTCATAAAGCATTTGATGATCGGTTTTCAGATTTTGAAAAGTGCCAAACGAAATTTTAATGAATTTTCTTCTCCATTTTCTGTTGATGTTAATCTAGTGGATGAGAGTATGTAGTTAGCCTAAATTGATTTACAGAAGTCTGATTTTTTTCAAAAAAAAAAGTTCAAAGGTAAACCGATATTAGAATTTTATAAAGATTTGTTATAGGAATTTTTATGCTTAAAGAAAAATGCAGATGCATGTGCAACTTTCTTAAAAGCACTTACATTTGTGAGCAAATTTTCTCACTAATGAATTTTAAAAAATCAAAATTAAGAATGAGATGAGAACCTTTCTGCTGTTCTACGCATTGCTACAACTAATATTAAGCCCAACATAAAATCAATAACTTTAAATAAATTCATTATTTTTACTAATTTCGATTATTTATTTTCGATTATTTATTTCAAGTTTGCACCCTTTTTAGCAAAAATCCTTCTCTTTTTTTTAGGTTTAGGTAATCGTAGCTATAATATTTGTGTTTTATTCATTTATTTATTGCATAATATGTGCATAAATAAAATAAGTAAAGTAATAATTGTAATTCATGCGTATTGCCAGAAAAAACTCCAATGTTTTCGCGTTTTTAATATTTTTTAGCATTCATGTGCTTTTTTGGCCCTCGCCAGGATCTCTTTTCATATTTTGGCCCCTCATCCTGAAAAGGTTGTGCATCCCTGAGCTAGATTTATATATTTTTTTGCTCTCCCTTTTTCATCTAAATTTAATCTAACCCCTAATCTAAAATAAATATTAAAAATGTATACAGCGTTCTTAAAGAAAATTTTACTGTTTTACCGTGAGAAAAAAAATCGAATATTTCGAAGATAAGTACCCTTAATTATGTCACTTAATCTTATCAATGCGAGAAACGTGCATTCTCTTTAGCCCCTCTAGATGCACGCCAAGTTTTCCTGCCAAAGGTGATTAAATTGCAGTAAACCTACCATGTGAGCGCAAATGACACCCTCTAATGAGTTAGCTCTAATGGGATTGAGCGCAAGTGACACAATCCCATTAATTTATGTAAGATGTAGATTTTTAATGAAATTATTTTCTAAATATTGAATAGATTATTATTTATTTATTGGCTGAATTCTTCCAGATTTTAACAAATAGAGAACTTCTAATATATAAACCAGATTAAAAACAATGTAATTCAATGAAAACTTCTATCATTTCAATGAAAGTAGAAATGTGAAATAACAATTAACAAAAACACTGCTTCTTTATCACGAATATAGCTTCGCACATTGACATTAGAGGTTCTATAGAGTGTTTAAGAAATTTAACTGTAACTCATGTTAATATTTTATAAAAACCTGTTCTTTTCTTTTTTCAAGAATAGTCTCATTTAGTGATAGTTAAGAATTAAAATATTTGCATCACCTTATTTTTTAAAAAATTCAGGAAACAATGTCTACTCATAAAACACACAAAATTCCATTCAAAATAATAATCTCAAAAATTGTATGCTTAATGCGAACTTTTAAAAAGTAAAAAATAAAGAATTATTAAATGGACTTGTTTATTTAAGGAAGATGAAGTTAGAAGAATAACCAGGGTGATTACGAATTGTATTTTTTTCTCGTTATTTTCTTTTAAATTCCACTTATATATTTATCAAGAAATGGAAAATAATAATTTGAGTTCAAGTGAAATTGAAAAGTAATTCTTGAATGAGAAAATACGCCCTTTTTACTCCACAAAGTTAATACTGAATCTTACTTTTTTTTCTTCATATGTTTAAAGGGTAAAATGCAAAAATTAAATGAAGATAAAATTTTTCGCAGCAGATTTATTTTAGCTGCAAGAAATTTTTCAAAACAAAAATTTCTTTTAAATTGGTTTTTCCAAAATCATTAGTTCCTTTCGAATTTTATTGAAATAATACTAAATTCACTATTAGGTAAATTTTGTATTTGTCTACATTCAATTTTTGAAAAGAACTACTTATATAACTTTAATAATACATACGATTTTAAATCATATATAATATTTAATCTAATTAATCAAGATTTTTTCTGTGAAGTAAACAATCAAGTCCAAAAGAAAACCTCACAAAAGATTTAGATAAGTTTAAAGAACTATTAAAATCAATAAAGGCTATAAAAATTTGGTAACACAGATCCTAGTACTTCTCAAGTATTCACAAACGGTTCTGAAAGTCAGGACAAACCACTAGGGAGGCCTTCAATCGATTGGACCAGCTAAATCCCAATTCGGGCCTCGCTCAAGAATGTTATCTGTTCTTCAAGGAGATTAGAGGCATAACTAGGGTCGCAAGATATGCGCCATCTTAGAAATATCTGATTTAGTCGTAGAATGTTAGAAAACTACTTCTAAGAAAGACTTCTAAGAAAAGGAAAGCATTGTAATTGTGCCCCCCCCCATTTAAAAAAAACTTGTAATTTTGATGCATATTTATGTTATAGATATTTCTTGAATACTAGAAAACTAATTTTTGCCTGTTTATCTCTAGCAGGAAACGCTAAGACTCAAAACTTACTAGACTCAAATTAGTTAGACAATTGAAACTGACAATTAATCGTGATTTCCAGATCATAGATTTGTATCGAATTTCGGTGAAAATATATCTAGTTGAAATCTACCAATTCATCGGTATCCATGGAAACAATATAACAACTCAAAAATGTTATGTGGTATTTTAACAAAATTGAAGATAAATATCACATGCAGTCATTACTGTTGCTATCATACATCTACGACTCATCACAAAAGGAAATATCTTGTTCTTTCTTCCACACCATGATAGGCACATATAACTAACATATTAAATTTCTTTTCACTTGATACCAGATGGCAACAAATAATACACTTCTAAATGTATTATCGATTTCGAGAAGGAAACTCTGCATTTACTTTCTTTTGCATACGTACATTTTTACCTGTTTAACTGGCGGATCTCAGAATTCAAAATAACTTCAGGTGACAAAAAAAATCCTTTCCTTTCAATTAAAGAATTGCTGAAATGTTTATCAATCAAATATAAATTGATCACAAATTTTTGAATAACCATTCTCTGTTCGTATGAAATTAATTTTCCAGAATAACTTCTTTTCAACGAATTTCTTGATTTAAACTGCTTTATTACACTACTAGCTTCAAAATAAACATTTTTCGATATGGAATTTTCATGTGCTTTACTAATGAAAAATTCAGGGTTTAATTACTTGTCACAAAAACCTCATTAAAATCTTTAATTATGCGGTATGAATGAAAAGGTCTATTTAATATCAGCATTGAGCGGAATCCTAACGTATCCGTAAGCAAAAGCTTTTTGAACAGCATATTTTTTATAAAAAAATATTATTTTATATAAAAAATCTTTCTGTCCTCTGCTATTTTCTTTTTATATGCATCATTCTGTTTTGCTAAGCGACGGAACATTTGCTTTTTTTGAAATTTCAAAATCGTCTGCATTTATATCCTTGTTTATTAAATCTTGAAGGGAAGCGATTAGTAGAAATTGAAGGTAAAATTAAACGAAATCCTGATTGAATAGATAAAATCTTCAATTGAAGGATATTAATATATTTTTTGAGATAATTTGCTTCGAAGTTATTACGAAAAACAACAAATTTTCGGTTAATTTCTGATTAGTTTAATGTTTAATTAACTTTTTCATTTTTAAAAATTACCAGTGTTCTTTTCGATTATCTTAAGTAATAAATGTGCTTAATTTTTGTGTTCAGTACAGTAGTTTAGGACGAAATGAAGAACGTATATATACATATTCGCAGTGATTTTTATTCATACAAAATAGTATGAAGCTTGTCCATACTTATATGATTTAGTTCTTATGAAAAAAAAGATTCGGTCAGTAAAGGGATTGATTAATAAGACAGATAAAGGATTCCAAAATGTATCATCTTTGAGTATGTACTTATCTGAGCCACTACATATTATCATTCAAATTCAAATGATTTCAAATATAAAAGTGGTTGCTAAGCGATAGATCGGTTTATAAATTGAGTTGCAAGATATCATTTTATAAATTTTGATTCCATTAGCATTTTTGCGCGAATAAAAGACTGACTAGTGCGAAAAACGCTAATTAGGTTAAGGGAAAAAAATAGATTGTTCTTCTTTCTTTTTATATGCATTATAGTTTGTTATCTAGAGCATTTTGCTAAATTTAATACAGCTCAACATTCCTGATTGACATTAATAGAAATTGCATAAAAATATAGTAGATATTTATTTTACAGACATTTTGTAACTGATGCTTTTTTTTGTTATTTTGTTGTTCTCAATGGCGGTTTTCCTCTCAGACGTTGGAGGATTTTGTGAGGGGCTATTCTACTTACATTGAAGTATATATGGTAGTCCATTTATAGAAAATTCAATCAATTCTTCATTTTTGTTGAAAGATTAAAAAATAAAAATGAATGTAGAAGGAACTAAACACACACAGAAATATGAAAGAAAAATCAAATTAATAAATAATGCCAAAAGCAGTGATAATCAGAACACTTCTGTTATATAAAGATAATAAAAATATAATTGAATCAAATATTTGTTTTAAACTAAAAGAATAAAAAGAATTCTTATTAGTATCTTAATTATTCAATGACAGTAATAAATTTCGAATATTGTCATTTGCATCAAATACTGTTTCCCGGTATTTATTGTGTGATTTTTTTCACAGCTAGAATCAATGTTGCTGATGTAGATGAGATTTTTTATTCCTTCTTTCAAATGTGCATTCTTCGTTCAAATCATATACTTTTGTTTTCATTAATGTAAGATTACTAAAATTAATAAGAATAATTTTGTAACATATTTTTAAATCCATGAAAAATTCTAAATGTAGTATATTACAAATAATAATCAAAGAAAATTCTCTAAAAATATTTTATTCACATTTCTCCAAATTAAAATCTAATGGATATTCATTAAAATCTAATGGAATGGACATTCATTAAAATCTAATGGATATTTATTACTTAAAATACAAACGTTTTCTGATAGAAAATAGAACTAGAACGATATACGAACAATATGAATCATCCATATTTAAATGAATTATCGTTTTCATTTATTAAAAATGACATAATACAAGAATTAGATTACGAAAAACTCATGAATAGATTCTTTTGATTAAAAGTAAGAAAAGTGATATTTTAATATTTTAATACCTTTTGTTTTTGTGCCTGTAAAATTTTATTCCCATTTTCTTCTTTTTGTTTATTTTCATTTATTCCAACAGGATCGTTTTAATGTTACTTAATGTGTACTTATCTACCATCTTTAAAATTCAATTTAATTTTTTATTAGTATCATAATTTCTATCATTATTGTTATTTTCATATTGTCATCCTTGCTTTTTGTAATTAATTTTATTTTCAGATAATAAATAAACCGAATTTAGGATGCCATAGAATCTATTTTATAGTATATTTGTATTTAGCTAAATTACTTATAGTGTTTTACAATTTATATATAGCACAATATAATTATCCTTATTAACGAAGCGAGAGGAAAGAAGAAAAAGTATTTTTCGAATTATTGAAAACTAATAACAAACCCATTATTGAATGGCCTAGAAAATTAGAACGATACGCTGATCTTTTCATTTCTTAGGCTAAATACCCATCCTCAAAAGATATTTGAGCTTTCAAATAGAAATAATTTGAAGTTCTCGGTCTTATTTATTTTATTATAAAAAATTTCGCGTAAATCTATAGTAATTTGAAATGATAAATTTCCAAGTACGCAACTATTTTGTGCTGTTGATCTAAGGGAGGAACAGTTAAACTGGTTAGTCGAGTTTATTTGCTTAACCTTTTGCACTCCGATGGTGCCTCTGACTCACCATTCAAGATTGTGCATCATTTTGACGTTTTATTTATTTATTTTTCAAATTTAATTGTTAAAAACACCTACATGATGGTTAAGAGATGTAGACTGATTTTTAAAAGAAATTCGACTTAAAAGAATTGTGTATGTTTATTTTTCATAGCAATAAACAAATATTTGTATAAGGTGAATAATTTTGCATCTAATTATTTTTCAGAGTGCAAAGGGTAAATATTGCCAATTCCTCGAGATTAGCACTTTTGGATGATTTAACTTGGCAAAAGGTTGATTGCAGTTAAATGTACAATGTTGAAATTGTTAGATCCTGGCTTTAAGTTCCACCATGTCAGATGCATCTCCTTTTATTTCACCACTATTTTGAGGAAATAAATTCCCCCTGGAACATGTTGGTTACAGTAGATATTATTAGTCTATTATTAAATAAATAAATTTGTAAAAAAATATTCTATAAATTGTAAAATATTAGTACTATGCCTATAATTTCTATTTGTTTCATCATTTTCACTTTTCTATTACATTATTTACTAGCACGAAATGACTATTTAAATAAAATTGTGAGTAGACTTGAATACCAAAAAACTAAATTATTATAAATAAAGGTTTCCATTTCTATAAATTTTACTTAGCTAAAATAAAGATTAAAAGGAAATATGCTGTGCATATTTCAACGTATCATGCCAGAACATCATTTCTTGAACGGCCAAGCACCACTTGCTCGTGCAAGTTAAATTATATTTTTATTCATTTTAATGGTTTCATCGAATGAGTCACTTTAGTACTGCAAACGATCCAAAAAAAAAACTTTGTCTCGCCTTTATTAATTGAAAAAATATCCAATTTCCTGTTTATTTCATTTCATATAATCTCGTGCTGAAAATGAAATTTTTCTAGGTTTTATTTGCTGTAGTCATTCACTTATTTCTCTTTTTAAAATCAGAGCTTTTGTAAATGCGATGTCAACGCGTTATAAAGAGCTGATTTTTTTTTAGATGCTCGTGAAGATAATAAAATTTTAATTTTTTACCTACGGATTAAAATTTTTATTTTTCGCCCGCGGATATTTGTTGAAGCCAAAAACCTCATCCCAAAAACTAGATGATCTGACATGATAATACTACTATGTAGAGAAAGCTAAAGATGCATTGTCTTGTGTAATTAAATCGACAGATTTAGTAAATGAGGACTACATAGTATGCACTGCCTAAGATCAGAAGTAGATTAAGTGGATTAAGGAGGATTGGATCAGGTAGTTCAACGTTTGGCATTCAGATCGATATTTTACAGAATAAGACTAACAATGAGTAGTTATTAAAAGGTGACTTTTTTAAGACTCAAGAAGTTATTGAAGAAATATTTTTTTCCTTGAACACATCAGTTAAGATGTAACTAAATTCCGCGCATTTTTTTTTTTTAAAAAAGATAGCGTTGTAAACGCTTTAGAAAGCAAATAAAAACATTCTTCTGAAAACGCCCTTTACCCTCCAA
This sequence comes from Argiope argentata, assembly GCA_026289955.1. Classification (NCBI taxonomy): domain Eukaryota; kingdom Metazoa; phylum Arthropoda; class Arachnida; order Araneae; family Araneidae; genus Argiope; species Argiope argentata. Next base: position 4,580,236 of record JAOUZG010009324.1, read on the forward strand.
TTCCTTATCCCATAATTTCCATGGGTTGGACAACAGTTTATTTTCTGCTATACCCTGCGATTTCCACGGACCAACGTTATTATTTTAAGTCGATTCCTATAAAAGCACTATATATAGCAATGATTCTCATGATAAGACTTCAGGAAAATTTCTACAGTTCTCTCTCTATATGTTTGTGTGTAATGATATTTTAAACTTTCAATTTAAATTCAATTTCTTAATTTTCAATTTAAGGTAGCCATAGTAACTTCGTTCTAAAATATTCTCGTATTTCCTGATCTATTCTACTCGCTATAGTTAATTAATTCAACAAAGGCATTGTAAAATTGCTGTATCAACTAAACGCCGGCTATTTTCCCACACTCCAAGTGTAGGGACAGAAATCATCCAGCTTTGCAAATTCCTCTAAAAGATCCCTACGATTCCCTTGCACGAACTGTACATGTGATTGATACGTGCCAAAGATCCCTCTTAAAATCTGAAGGTATAAATTCAGAGGGATAAAAATTTAATCAGTGTTTTCGTCATTCCGTTTTGTGTCGTTCTGTGTTGTGTCCGTCGCTTTTGCTTGTACATGATGCCTGCTTCCCGCGGTGGAATAAAATGAACTTAAAATTCCACCTGTCTTTTCCATGATTTCGGCCACGCCTCTGCTATCTACTTTCATAAAATAACTTAAATTCTTTACTTTATATATAAATATATACGTGCGTGTGTGTTGCGTTTTTCTTATGCTATCTCGAGAACAGTTTAACTAGAGTAATTTTGTCTGGATTTTAATTAGCTTGGAACATATTAGAAATCCAAAAGACTCTAACGAATTCGTAAATGGCCCTTTTAGCTGAAATGGGGTGGAAATGGTAAGGGGACTGACATTTTCATTTCGCTATAACTTTCTTAATACTGTTGATAGAAAAATAAATCCGATTAGTCAAATTAGCGCTTTATAAAAACAAAAAACTGTGTTTGAAGTTTTTCTATAATGTTACAAATGGGCGAGCGCCGTGAAAATTCACCAACTTCGGCGACGTTTGACGAGGATCTTCGCTCCACTGGGTTTGTTTGGCGAAAAGAATAGTCTGTTAGCCGCTGGACCATTCACGAAGCCCTGCGTGGTTTTGGGCGCGTGCTTGCTCGACTACATAAGGGAAGGGTTGCCGTAGTTTCGGCAGAATAGCTTCCTCTCGGAAGAGAAGCGTCTCGCAGGACTAACGGAATACTTTTCTCGCTTGTTATTAGTGAGCTGTGTTTACGTTTGCTTTTATCGTTGTATAATTGAGCTCGCTGCGATTTACTGTTTACTGTGCTATACGATAGCTGTTTTGGAGTCTGTTTTTATCGTGCGTAAGGCTTGTATTCACGCTGTTAGTGACTGTTGACTGCTGGATTCTTTTTATCTGAAGTTTTTCTTTATCAAGTTATCCTGTAAATAGCTGTAAATAAATTTGTTTGTGCTGTCCTCAAGTAAAGTACATTCAATTCGAACCCGCAAAGCTAAAAACTTAACAATAACTATATTGTCTTAAATGTTAGGGGCTGAAACGATTTTTTTTTCTGTTTTTAACATTAATAATTTATGTTGTCAAATAATAATTGGGATTTAAAAGGAATCTACCTTTTACCTTCCAGTTTACCAAGAAGAATTATTATTATTCAAAAGTTGAGTCGCATTATAATGTTATAGAGTAACATATAAAAAAATTCATAATTTTGTTTAAAAAATATTTTATCTTCTTTGCAAACTCTGCATCTAAATAGCATCTAAATAATCGGTAACTGAGTAAAGAATTACTCATTGTGAAAATGCATAGGGATTAGCAAAAAATTATTAAAATTGGAGAATCCTCTTTAATGGGGAATTACCAGCTCGGCTCCCCAGGAAAGATGAATTGAGAAGGCGCAGCAGATCGATCGATTAAGGAACTATTATTAGTCCAGTCGCCAACCGAATCAGTTCATAAAGATACAGTTTATATAAATTATAAAATGGTAGGTTAATATTAACATTTAATCTAGTAAGAATGGTCATTTCTCTCTCTCTCTTCCTTTATTCGGTATAAGGGCAATAATTGTGAACCAAAAAGCATCTATTTATGCATAATTCTGTATAAATACGCATGCCTTGCAATCATGTCATACAAATAATCAACGGAAATAGTCTCCGCGAATTTATCTTGCATATTCTCCAACAAAAATCGTATTCTCCAATTTCGTCATAAATTTTTGGATTTGGGGTAAGACCAAAATGATTTTGCATAGTATTGGCGAATAATAGTTACGAAATAGTGAATTTTAGCGTGAATTTAAAATTTTTACTGAGTTTACTGAGCGAAAAATATATTTTAGAAGCCTTTTTGTTGACTGGTTAAAACCAAAATTTGACATGGAATTACAATTATAGTCACTAGATAACATAGAAAATTTTATTGATTTGCCTTTACTTTTCATGAGTTATTTATTGTTTACATGCAAACGAAAGAATACATCAGCAGAAAACCAACCCTTTGACAGATTTTATTTAAAATTTGATAAGATTTTGCAATTTAACCTTCTGCGGTCCGATGTCGAGTGTGACTCACCATTCAAGATTGTGCATCATTTTGACGTTTTATTTATTTATTTTTCAAATTTAATTGTTAAAAACGCCTGCATAATGGTTAAGAGATGTAGATTGATTTTTCAAAGAAATTCGACTTTAAAGAATTATGTATATTTATTTTCCTTAGCAATAAAGAAATCTTTGTACTAGGTGAATCATTTTGCATCTAATTATTGTTCGGAGTGCGAAGGGTTAAAATAGTTTCCTCCGACTTGGAGATGCCTAAGTGTGTAAAATAAATTCGATTAGAAATTTTTTTTGAAGATTATTATAATTTTTAAAAATAATTCTTGCTATAAAAATTAAGCATGTTGTGCGTCGGAATTATAACGAACTAGTATTACAAGCCACACCAGAAAAACTCATTCTTCGCTAAGCAAACGATTTTAATTACGGGTATCTCAAAGTGTAATTTTGGTAAGATTTGTAGAGTTCATAATAGTAAAAAAAGAATTTCTTACATGGAAGTTGGAAAAGAAACAAAGAATTGAATTTAAAAAAATCATAACGATAATTTTCGGAGCGCGAGATTTTTTATTTAAAATTAAGAAATCGTAAACAAGCTGGATGATGACGTAATTTCATGGAAACGACAAACGAAAGGCAATTGATAGTAGCTTTAATTAAATATTTCAAACAATACTAGCAAAACAAACCTCAAATGTCATGGGTCAGGTGACACTCTATCTACCAATGAGAAAACGAATATTTTTTGCTTTCAAATTTCGGAGACACCAAAACCTCCTAAACAAAACAATATCATGTTGTCACATGATAAAAAATTTTTGCTTCCATTCCAAAAAAAAAAAAAAAAAAAAAAAAAATCGCGTTCATAATTTAGTTTTGGATGTCATAGAGAAACTGAGAAATGTCTCAAAATCGATAGAGCCAAAAGAGAAAAATATTTTCATACATATTAAAATTAAAGAATCCTCTAATGTATTATATCATTTACATCCCTTAGACGGCTGTCCTTGCGTAAAGAGCCCTCAAAAAAGAAATTTCTCAGTATTTTGCTCACTTTTTATAGAAGAATATAACGTGAGGCGGCGAAAAAGTAACGCTGTTCTCCTAATCGTTATTTGTATTTTGCTGCACCTCTGCTAAATAGTTGAGCAGTTTTACCTCTGTTTTGCTGAATAAATGATAGCGTATGGGTAGTTGAACAAATTGTACTAGTCTGAGAGCTTCGCGAGCAACAGGTAGAGAGGAATGATTTTTTTTTTGTCTTTTTCAATTCCTACTATTGGTTCACACTCTCCCTATATATATATATATATATATATTTATCTTGTTCGAATTTTCAATCGTTCATTAAATACTTTTTATTCATCACTCAATTTCAAATATATGTTTTTTAAACTTGTAGTGGATGACACTCGGTTTTAATACAATATTTCAAGTATTAATTCATTAAATTTAATCAATTTTTAATACAGTAAGACCCCGCTTAACGCGGGGGATACGTTCCATCAAAGTAGAGCGTAATGCGAAACAGCGCTAAACGAGGCTATCTTTACATGTAAATATTGGGGTTGGGGGAAGATGGCTAGGAAATTGGTTAGGTATTAAATTTAAAAAGTATGTTTTTTTCAATAAAAATAAAACCAAACATTTATTTCTTAAAGCCCAAATTAATACCACATTATTATTTCTTGCAAAAATAAAAACAAAATATAAATAACAAAACGAATATTCTGAAAAAAAAACAAATAAAATTCTAAGTCAGTCATATTTAGTTAGCCTTCCGCGTTTTCAGTGTTCTGCCTTTTTGTGACAAAAGCATCTAATGTTGTTTGCCTTTTTCTTTTGCGTTGTTCTCTTAAAAGTTCTTCATAAACGGATAGAGCATCTCTAACACCACGCCTTACTTTTGAGTTCCTGTCAAAATTCGGATCATTTTCAATGAATTGATCCATTATTTCAGTTATGGTAGACAAACTCCTTTTTACAAACGCCATCGAAAGTTCTTTTTGCTCTTCTTCTGAATCACTGCTGTCAACATTTTTGTTTTCTTCTTGTTCAGTTAATTCCTTGAGCTCATCATTAGAAAGACTAGCCGCTGCTTCTTGAATTATTTCTTCGACATCTTCCACATTTACCCCTTCAAAACCGGTTTGCTTCGTTAATTTCACTATCTCTTCCACTATATCATCCACATCGACAGAGTGTCCAACGTCATCGCTCTTACTTAAATCCGGTCAAATATTCTTCCATACTCCTTTCAAAGATCTTTCTGTTACCTCATTCCAAGAAAGGCCTATGTTTTCTACAGCATCCACGATGTTGTAGTTTTTCCAAAATTCTCTTATGGACTGGTTCTCTTCTCCGTCTGTTTTTTCAAACATTTGCTTAAAGGTTCGCCGCAAGTAATAAGCCTTAAAATTTGATATAACGCTTTGGTCCATTGGTTGAATTAAGGCAGTTGTGTTAGGCGGCAAGAAAACCATCTCGACTGGAATGCATGTTGTTAAGTCTGATAAATTTGTTGGGTGGCTTGGAGCATTATCAATTAACAGAAGTGCTTTTTGTTCAAGTTTTTTAATTTCGCAATAATGTTTAACAGACGGTCAGAAATGTTCAGTGAACCAATCCTGGAAAATTTTCGCAGTTATCCATGATTTTTTATTAGACTCCCAAATTACAGGTAAAGTTGATTTAGATATGCCTTTCACCGCTCTTGGGTTTTTGGAATGGTAAATTAGTAATGGTTTTAATTTAAAATCTCCGCTTGCGTTACCACCTAGTAGAAGGGTTAAGCGATCTTTTGCAGCTTTAAATCCTGGTGCCCGTTTCTCTTCACGGGATAGAAATGTTCGTTTCGGCATTCTTTTCCAAAACAAGCCTGTTTCATCAACATTAAAAACCAATTCTGGAGGATAGTTTCCTTCTTCCAATTATTTTTTTTAAATATCGCTGGAAATTCGGCCGCCGCTTTTGTATCACCATTTGCTGCTTCTCCTGTAATCTTTATGTTGTGAAGGTTATTTCGATGTTTAAATCTATTAAACCATCCACGACTAGCAACGAAAGTTTCACTTTTGTCAATTGTCTCAGCCTGAATGTAATTAAAAATTCTTCTAGCTTTTTCCATTATGATAGATTGGCTTAATGGTATATTGCGGTCAATTTCGTCATCAATCTATATAAACAGTCGTTTTTCCATTTCCTCTATGATATTATTTCTAGAACGGGTAATTCTAGTTGCAGAGCTTGACGTAGTTACAGTTGCCGATGACAGTATTTTTTCTTTATTCTTCATGATGGTCCTTATTGTTGAAGTTGGCAAATTCAATGAAGCACTAATTAGAGTTTGACGTTCACCAGAATCTAATCTTCTAATGACTTCCATTTTAGTTTTGAGTGAAATGCTTTTTCTGGTTGCTTTCTTTTCTTTTTCCTTATCACCCATAGTAAAAAACTAAAGATCAAAGTATTTGACACTGTAATATAGTATTAAATATGTAAATTAATACCTACTTACAATAATGTCAACAAATGTTTCCAATAATAAAAATATGTCTGTACAATACAGCACCAAACAAGAAATACAAGTACACTCTTTCGGATATGTATTTGAAACCTATCGCTGCATAATATTTCGGGGAATCCCCGTATGCTGCGAGCGATTTCGTGGAATCTCCTTGTTGAAATAAAAGAGAGCTAAACCGAAACAGCGTTAAGCGGGGTCTTACTGTACTTTAGATAGAATTTTAGTACTTTGTAATGAAAATTGAAATCAACAGGCAGTAGCTTGATTGGTAAAATGCGAGGATTTCAGTATTTTTCACTCAAAGGGCAAGAATATGAATTCTTAAAAAAAAACTTTTTTTGAAAATTTTTGCTGCAAGTATATATTTTATCCAAATGATTTTCGAGAGAGAGATAGAAATTATAGCTTAGTGGTTAGAATGAAATTTTTTTTTTCGAAAAATAAAATTGAAGAAATTTGAACTTTAAGTTCAATTCTGATTTCACCCCTTAAAACCTTTGTCATCAGTTATTGGTTCTTCTACCTAACCTTAAGATTGAGCTGCGTAACTTTTCATTCATTCACTCCAGCTCGAATACATTTTTTAAAACTTGTAGTGGATGACAACCAATATTAATACAGTTTTTTCAAATATTAATTCATTCATTAAATTTAATTAATATTTGATACTTTAAGTAGAGTTTTATCAGTTTTTAGTGGAAACTGAAATCGGCAGGCAGTAGCTCAATCGGTAAAAGGCGAGGATTTCAGCATTTTTCAAGTGAAGGGGATGAATGTGAGTCTACTTCTTGCGAAAATCAATAGTTTTTGTAATATTTTACTCTAAGAATACATTTTATCCAAATGGTTTTCGGGAGCGAGTTAGCAGTTGTGGCTTAGTGGTAAAAATGAATTTTTCTCAATAAATAAATAAATAATAATAAAATAAATATAAATAAAATTGAAGAAACTTTGAGCTTTAGATTTGATTCTGATATCTCTCCTGAGAATCTTTGTCATCCGTTGTGGGTCACATCTCCTACCTAACCTTAAGATTGAGGTACGGGTCGAGAAGAAGAATGAAAAATTGCGAGGAAATTCTTTTTCTATTTTGCCACTTAATATTGTGATTCTGTCATGTATATACACATTAATATTAATAGTAATTATTTAATTAATAGTAACTAAAATAAAACTTTTCTTTGTCGTCCTAATTAGGAATTGACTTAATATTTTTATATTTCTTGTTTTGTAAATATTACTCGAATAAGGAAAGTTGGTTTGTAAAAAATGCCCAGGTGAAAAATGTTTATGGTATAAATCCAGATTTATAGAAATAAAAGAAAAAGTAAAAGAGAGGAAAGATAAAAAAATCTATAGAATAAAATGTTTATAGAGACAAATAGTTTCTAAAAAGTAAGACAATTACAGAAGAAAATGCCTTCAAGGAAAAAAGAAAACAAAAACTAAACAACCAGCAAGTATGATTTGTAACATAACGGTTTTCACCCCATTGCTTTTATTTTGTGTTTAAATAATATTCAGCGCGGGGGGGGATAGACAGTACAAATTTCTGAATTCCTTCTTTAAAAACTGAGCTTCCAAATTCATATATATTTTTACAAATTTCATATGTAAGCAGATTTTAAGTAACAAATATTAAGACAAACTGTATACTCACCCTTATCAGAGATGAATTCGGGGGTTGAAAGGTTTCGAATTCGAAAGTTGAATTTAACCGAATAACCCATATAAGAGCGACTACTGAGCTACTATTATGCCAAATGCATCGGAAACAACTGCTCTTCCGCTAACGTAGCGGAGAAATTTGCTAAAAGGCTTAGGCATCGTCCTCGTCTTCTGATCACGATTCAAACGTAAAAGACCCTTCTCAATCTAAAGGTTCTGTTGTTGGGTGATTATAGAATGTCAATATGGATAAATTAAACCTTTATACTCTGTAAGTGTCCGATATAAAAAAGAAACTAAATGTAAGAGTAATTTGACAGAAAATGGTGAAAAAATACAGAAATTTTTATGCAATCTAAGTAAATTAACATAATATCTACCAGAGTATTGTTATATAAATCATTCAATCAACTATTTAAAAAAAGGAAAGAAAATACAGGACCGCGTTGTCCTGGTGATAAGATATCGGCTCGTGAGACGTAGGGTTTCAGATTCAAGACCCAACTCCACTGAAGAACCATAGTGTAACTGAGTGTGTTGCCACAAACCTCGATAGATGCTTATCGGGGTTTGTGATGTTGCACGTTAAATCCGTCAGGGTGAAACGTCCTCCCGTTGGTGTAGTGTGTTGTAGAGAAGGGGGTGCCAACTCAGGTGTTGTCCTCGTCATTTGATCAGTGTTCAAATTTACGAGATCTGTTCTAAAATAGCCCTAGAGTTGCTTTACAACTGGAAATTGTTAATATTGCTAAAACTAAAATTTAAAAGAAAACTAAAAGAAAAAAAATTAAGCAAATTATTCTGCAAGCTCAGAACCCCCACCCGCTAAGAATATTGTCCCGAAGTCTAAACAATAATCGATTTTAATTCGATAGAATCCAAATATACTGCCCTTTAAAGCAAATGAGACCATAAAATAAAAATTTTCAGATAACCCTCATGCTATTCTAAGTTTCTAAGCAATTTTCTATCTAATAATTCGACTCTAAATCTATTTCAGATTGCCACTGCTTTAAATAGTTTCGGTCATTATCTTTAGATGAAACGCTGTGGTTTTTCTAATTTCGTCGAAGTTCCGGAGAACAATGACAAATTTATTACGTAAATTTGCGACTACGTGACGTACTTGACAAATGAATTAAATCTGTATTTTCATTAGAACAGAGAGTAAAAATGTAAATTCTATATTTAAAAAATTAATTAAATAAGGTTTTTGAAAATTTGGAACCTTATTACTGAATACCTAATTTATTGTTAGCAATGAATATATTTTACACTTAATTCCACGAATATGTTCTATTAAATGTTCTGTTCTTTGACGTAAAATGTTCTTATGAAAAAGAAAATAAGTATAATTTACCTGAGTGAATAATTAAGTTTTGGAGAACTCATGAAATGATTCTTTTCTTCGAAGTTAATATAATTAGTCTACGTTATAAAATATTTATAAGCTCCACCGTTATGCTTCCAATTACACCAGAAAATACCATGTTTTCTGGAATAATCGGGAACATATTTTATTTTCGTCTAAAATAACAAACTGATTTGAAGAGAACATATTCGTAATGTTCCAGAATTGCTTCAGAATCATATATATTGTTAAAAAATCACACAAAATTTGCTACTAGATAAAATTTCGATTTAGAGCAAAATTATTTTTGGGTCAGCATGTCATCGTTGAGATGTTTTCAAAGCTTTAGATATTTAATTATTTTCAGTTCATTTTGTTTCGTTAGCGTCTTTTTTAGAAGCAACATAATGTTTATATAAGTACGAATCTCATAATCTTGAGCAATGGTCATATAATGAGGACTTGTCTTCCTCTTCAAGTTTCAGCACTAACCAATAAGAGAATGACAGACTCTTATTATTATTTTGCTCTTTTTTTACCGGTTGTAAGGATTGAGACCAGCCCGTCGATGATAAATACTAATAAAGAAAACTTTGATTAATAATCATAATTACAAAAATAGAAATCTACTGCCGCAAATTACAAATCATCATGTGAGAATCCTTTTATTTGACAATACGAAATTTTACTGCAAAAAAAATGAAAGTTTAAATCATTGCTCCTTCCCTGAAATGCATTCATAAATTGAAACATCAAAATCATTTTGAAAAAACAGATTGAACTGCGCACCTGGATCATTCTGCAAAAATATGTTTAACTAGCTTTTATCCGCGACTTCGTACGCGTGGAAATTTTGATGTGTATATATGTGAGAACTGACAGTTTCATCACAATGTAAAATGTTATCAAAACCGTATGCATGCATAATTGATGCGTATTGAAGCAACGCAAAGACGTGAATTTTAAGCACCAGTTCGGGTAAGGCAATGCAGATTAGAAAATTTTAATTTCAATTCATCTGTTTTATTTTTATTCAAAAGCACTTCTGAAGGAATCGAAAAATCTATTAATTAATAATGTTTAATTTTAAATTTATCATACACTACGAAAATAAATGGAATCGTTTGAAATAACCGATCGAAAACATTGTTACGTCTAACCTCATTGGCATGGGGGGGATTACTTATAATATATGTACTTGAAACTATAAAGGTACTTTCAAAAATTTAATCGAAAATGATGAAAATAGGCAAAAGGAATATGTACAGCAAGAAAAAAAATCAAGAATACGAACAGGAAATAGCGAATTATATTAACTCAAGAACAGCGTAAGAAAAAAAATTAATAAACCTCCTTTTAGAATAGTAAGATAATATTAAAATAAAAAACGGAAACAGGAAAATAAAAACAAACGATGAGATTTTTAAAAACAAAATTTTTTGTTCTGATGAAAAAGGCTTTCTGTCGGGAAACCCTACAATAAATCACAAAGAATTCCATTAAATAAGTTAATATTAAAAGAATACCTGAAATAGAAAAATAAAAACAAACGATTCAAAAAGCTCAGGCAGATGTTTTCAGATTTTTCTTTATTTTTTGGTGGAAAATTTAGTTTTTAATTAATAAAAAATTAACCACTCAATCAACCGGAATAAAAATTAGCCTGTGTTCTTCTGTAGTCTATAATCTATCTTAGTGCAAAATTTCATCCAATTTCCTTCAGCCGTTCTGGCGTGATTGAACCCCATCATCCATCCAAACTTTCACATTTATAATAGTAGTATAGATATAGTATGTAGATAAAACGGTGAGATGGTTTTGTTTCAGAAACTCCTCTGAAACGTTCGAAATTTGGAATATTTCATCAAATTGATGATCCCAATCAGAAAAAATTCCTCATATTCTTTATTTTCATCCCACACAGTTAGAAGCTCTAAATAGTTCAAACCAAACAACATCACGTTTTCACATGATAATAAAGAAATAAAATAAGAAGTTATTACTCATCACATTAAAAGCATTTAGATAGTTATTCTTTCGTAATTAAATATTTTGAATCAAGATAATTTTCTGAATACTTTTTAACCGATAAATATAAAATAAACCAGGTGGCGTGGCCGAAATTTTCTGACACATTCTGTAATAAAGATGTCATCATTCCTCCTTCATGAAACTGTTTATCTTACGGGGTCCATGAGTGCGTTCTCAGATCTTCATTTTCAACATTTTGTGCGTAAGAATTTTGTGCTTCGAAGTGAAGCTAAGTTAACCGAATATGTTTTGGGGTGAATTTTTTTTCCTTCGTCAATTGAAGCTAAAATTTCCCACACTACTGCAATTTTAGTTATGAAATCACACACTAAATTTCAATTATTTAAATCGATTTGAGTAATCGGGTTTCAATCATTTTAATCACTGCATTTTCGAATAATCAGTTTCAGTAATTTAAATCTCTGTGTTTTTGAGAAATTGGGTTTCAATCATTTAAGTCTCTGCATTTTTGAATAATCGGATTCAGTCATTTAAATCGATGCGTTTTTGAGTTATCGGGTTTCAATCATTTAAATCGCTGCTTTTTTTTTTGAATAATCGGGTTTCAATAATTTAAATTGCTGCGTTTTTGAACAATCGCTTGTCAATAATTTAAACCACTGCGTTTTTGAGTAATCGGGTTTCAATAATTTAAATCGCTGCGTTT
>JAOUZG010009324.1:4592054-4653620 GCA_026289955.1 Argiope argentata
CTGCGTTTTTGAGTAATCGGGTTTCAATAATTTAAATCGCTGCGTTTTCGAATAATCGGGTTTCAATAATTTAAATCGCTGCGTTTTTGAGTAATCGGGTTTCAATAATTTAAATCGCTGCGTTTTTGAGTAATCGGGTTTCAATAATTTAAATCGCTGTGTTTTTGAACAATCGGGTTTCAATCATTTAAATCTCTGCGTTTTCGAATAATCGGGTTTCTATAATTTAAATCGCTGCGTTTTTGAGTAATCGGGTTTCAATAATTTAAATCACTGCGTTTTCGAATAATCGGGTTTCAATAATTTAAACCACTGCATTTTTGAGTAATCGGGTTTCAATTATTTTAATCACTTCATTTTTGAGTAATCGGGTTTCAATAATTTTAATCCATTTTTGAATAATCGGGTTTCAATTATTTAAATCACTGCATTTTTGAATAATCGGGCTTCAATTATTTAAATTGGTTAGATTTATTTATATTAAAGTCCCGTTGTAGAGCAACATTAGGACTATTTCTGAACGACGATTATAACATTTTCTATTGAAGATTCAATACTTTGATCAAATTCCATTCTGAATTACTGTGAACCTATTTGGAATTATGACGTATCCTTTAAAAATCCTTTCTTTGATTGATACAATAATTTGTTAACTGTACAGTTACTCTAGGTCTTTATTCTACAAATGTTTTTAACCACTTAACAGTTTTGCCCGTATGCCTGCATTGATTTATAGAATTTTGATATTCGTAAACAAAAAATAAATAATTCATAATAATTATAATTCAATATGAAAATGACCTCGAATACATTGATAAGTCGTGTATTCAATGGATTTCTATTTGAAACAAAATAAGAAAAAATTCCTAAAATAGAAGGTATCTTCTTATCAGATACTAAAGAAAATAAGACAGTTAAGTGGTTAGAGACTCGTCTTCGAAGCAAAATTTTTAGTGCTTATTTAAAAAAAAAACGATGAAAAGAATTTGAACAGTACAAATGAATTATTTTTACTTTCTCTTATTCGTGAAAGAATAGTACTGTAATCGTTAAAAAATACGAATTCGAAGTTGACCTTCCTTAGTTCGAAAAACATATTTTTGAAATTATATTCTCTCTATCTGAGAATACGTTAGCTTAAAAAATCTCTGATCTAGACAGCTGAAATGTGGTACGTAGTCTTTAAATCCATAGATTTCTATCGAAATTTGAATGGAATCCATTTTAAACGGAAGTCTATCGCTGTTCAAAAACAATTGAACATTATATCTACAAAATGTAAAAAAGCTAAATTAATAAAATTTGGAAAGTAGATTTAACATTTAGAATATAGATAAGTATCAAATTTCGAATTTATTCTATCGACGAATTAATCGTTTCTTTTTCTTCCTCTCTTTCTATCTTCACTTTCGAATGCCAACGTGATAATTCAAACATAAAAAAAACAACAGACAAATAAAATTCGATTCATAGTTTTTGCTTTAACGTGTAGATTTTTATCCAACTTAGAATCGTAATTGTCAAGTTCAGTTGAACTGTATTTTCGCAACCATTTAAATATATATATATATATCTCAAAAATGTAACATCTTACATGAATAAAATTTGATATACGATGTATTAGTAGAATTTTAGTTTTAGGCCAAATTTTAGGTTTGATCAAAGGAAAAAGACATTCGAAATGCAGATTCGATATTCATTCCAAAGATTGATATTTCAGAATAATTGTTCGCCAAAGTCATGTAATTAGTCCACGCGTCCAATGTTCTTTATCATTCTACGAATCACAGAATTCTTTGTGTGGACTTCAGAAATAAATATCTGAGCACTGTTGGAAGAAAATTTCGAAGTGAACACTCTTGAAGGGTAGATTTTATAAAACAGAGTTAATGCTATTAAAATGCCAGTGACAGTTATGCATGTCTTTATGGTAGTATATTTTGCTCTAAAATAAAATAAGAAACTCCCCGGATCAATAAAAAAAGGAACAGTTTTCGATATTTTGTTCAATTAAGATTTTTTTTTTTTTTTTGCTAAATGGCAGAGAAAAATGGTATAAATAAAAGTATCTCAGAAAATTTCAAAACATTTTTGATTTTTTATATTAAAACAGCATGCAGAAATTAGCATATAAAGATTTCTTTTTTGAGTGCTTTTTTTTTATATAATCGACCTTATTGAGATTACGCTTTTTATTTTAGGTTTTTAAAGCACAGAGAGGTTTTTTCTGTATTTTACTTTAAACTAATACAGCAATCGAAAAAACGTTTTCTTTCAAAAAAAAAAAAGAGATTAAAATGAAATTTTCTATGAATATTTCATTGTATCAGGTCAGAACATAGTTTCTTCAACGGCCAAGCACCACGTGCTCGTGCAAGTTAAATTATATTTTTATTCATTTTAGTTGTTTCATTGAATGAGTCACTTCAGTATTGCAAACGATCCAAAAAACTTTGCCTCGCATTGATTGTTTTAAAAATATATCTCATTTCCTATTTATTTCATTTCACATAATCGTGTGCTCAAAATGACATTTTTCTAGGTTTTATTTTCTATAGTCAATAACTTATTTTTTAAAAAATAAGAGCTTTTGTAAATGCGATGTCAACGCGTTATTAAAAGCTGATTTTTTGAAATGCCCATGTAGATAAAAAACTTTAAATTTTTCGCCTACGGTTTTTCTTATTTTTCGCCTATAGATTTTTGTTGGTGCTCATTCCCAAAATAACATCATGCTCTGAAATGATAAAATGAAAAGAAAAAAAAAGATAAAAAGAAATGAAAAGTCTTAAATTATTATTGATTACCAAAATTAAGTATGACATAGTTAATCACTGCAGTTAACAAAATTCTTTAATTTTTTGTAATGAGAGAAGGTTTCTCTAAACAAATTTTTAATCAAACAAGTGTGCAAGGAATATAATTTGATCAATAAATAACTTCAATATAGGCATGAGGAATTTTTAATGCATATTTTATTACATGTTCTACAATAAGCATTGCAAAAAAAGTATTTATATATGATCATTTAAAAAGACAATGCAATAAAGATTCTGAAGATGTAATGCTGATCAAATATTTTAAAAATAGCATTTTTAAAATTCCAAAATATTTAGAAATTAAATATGTATAGTAATAATATTAATATCTATAACAATTTCCTCATAATTAATTTAATCATTTCGCGAAATTTTAAGCCAAGTTTTCAAATTTTTTTTTTTTTTCATCAAATGACAAACTAAAATGACTATAAAATATCATTAAAAATAACTCTATACCATTCTTTGAAATAAATAACTTACTACACTTTGTAGAAACTTTCATTTGTACATCTTTCTGGTAAATTAGTTTGTTTTAGAAAATCACCTAAACGAAATATTAAGAAATTTTTCCTGAATATCCATATATTTCTTTATCTCAACTTGCTTTCTATTTATAATTTTTTTATAATATATATTTTAATTTTTAATTAAAATTATTTTCTAAAAAGTTTGATGAGATTTTCTTCAGTACTACAAATATTTTCCAAATATTTGTTGCATAACTGATTAAAGCTTAGAAAAAAATCCTTTCAAATGATCTGAACATAAATATATTATTAATTAATTAAATTGAACCAACTGATTTAAAAATATGAAAACAACTGTATATTATGTTAGTTTCAAATTCGCCCTAAACGCTAACTTTTAAAAACAGTAATATTAATTAAATCTCACAATTCAAGAAATCCTTATGGCGTATCAAAAATAACAGCTCGATTTTCTTTTAGCAAAGAACTACATTAATTTCATTTAACTAACAAACTGAACATATATAATGAAAAATAAAACTATTTAGCTATTATATAAAACTATTTTATTTTTAAAAATATTATTTTAAAAATTGAAAGTAATGCAATTAAATGCTTAATCCCGGTGAAATATTTTAAAACAAGAGGACTTGTTAAGTAATTCTTTCTCTCGTTTTTAAAGATTTAAATGAGACAAATTTACTTATTATCAAAGTTTTCCTTGCAAAACAATGCTTTTAAAAATCATAATTAAGACCCTTTAAAATTAATCAGTATAAATTACATTACTAAATGAAACTATTTTTTCTAAATATGGTATGAATTAAAATAAAAAAATAATAATAAATAATTAAAAACTAAGTACATATACATTTTTCGTTTTTTTTCTCATGAAAATGCAATTGAAGCGCTGATTTTTATTTAATTTTATAAAAGTTATGCAAGAAAAATAAATAAATTCGCATGCATTTTAATTATGATATTTCAACTTCGAAGACAGAAAAAAAATTGATAAAAAAAATTCCATGTTTAAACTTTAAATGAATTCCTTTGTATAAAATTTGTATACAATTTCTTTGTATGAGATAATTATTTAATAACTTAGTTAATTATTCATTAATTTAAAAATGTACTGAATTTGATATTTTAAATTCGTTTAAAAAATGAATATTATTAATAAAATTCATAGGAAGTTCACAAAATTCTTAATCAAAGAGATCTTGTCAGTTCCACTGAATGTAAGATTCTAGAAAACACAGCGCCATTGGATCTATTAAGGTTCAGAGGTAAAAAAAATTATTCCGAATTAATTATTCCCATGACTGGTTTTAAGTACTGAAAATCAAAATGTTTTAACTAACTTATTTCTTTTAATATAAATGATAATAGTTGATTTATTTAAACATATATTAACTTTTTATATCACATAGCAACAAGCATACCCTTAGATGGTGTGTGCTACTACTCTTTAAAAAATCTTTTTTTTCGGCATGAATAATATCATTAAAACAAAAAACGTTGAGCTAAACAGATTGGGGAGATTTCGAAGCGTAATACTGCACTTGTATTTTATGGGAAATGAATAATTTGAGATTGATAAATAGAAAATAAACAACAACAATTTAAATTTCTATTAAGGTTATGATACTATTTTCCTAATTTATGAATTATTCCATCGATTTTTGGAAGATTTTTTGCATAATAAAATAAAGTTCAGGTTTCAAAAAATAAATAGGCTTTGTTTCTACAGTTATTCAACACAATATCGGCACATTACAACCGATTTTTCTCAATCAACAAGCACAATTTTGGGACAGAAAAGCATCGAAAGGAATCTTCTCGGCTACCTCCAAATCTTTTTCGTTCCAATCAACTTCAAACGGACGCCCTCTTTCGGTGATAACGTGTACTAGTTTTTCCAGGAGTGTGTTAGTTTCGGAATTCGCAGATAAATAATTACGAATGTGTTTCAAATTATATGTATAATGAGGCCTCTGGAGTCAAAATTTAAATTAATAAGTTAGTAAGAGAAACTGTTATAACTTTAAAAATATGCTGTTTTTGCAAAAATAATGCAGGAAACAAAGTCAGTTTTGTATTCAAACCCATTTGAAGTATACACCCATAACGTCTTTTTAAAATTTTAAGATCGCTGATGTGGTTGAAAAAAAAGAAAAATAAGACTGAGATATTCAAATAAATTTTTGTTTTCTTCGTTTTACGTCATTTTTTACTCAAGTTTAGAGATTTTTAATTTAAATTTCTTAATGCAGTTTATTAAAAATATAATAAATTTAAATATGAAAGAACAGGGAGATAATAATTTATTAATATTATTGATACAATTAACAGAAGGCAATTTTAAGTTTATCATCGATTAAATACAAGTCCATCTATACCTTAATATTTTAATGATATAATTAGCTTATGATATTATAATTTTTTCTTTCTCAACAAATTGCCAAAAAAGAAACAGTTTCGTTTTTAATCAACAGGCATTGTACTTCTAGCTTTTTTATTTAAAATTAATTTATTTCTGGATGCAATTATTCTATTAAAATGTATTCTGTTATTAATAATTTATATCAAATAATTATTTATATAATTGCAAAATATTTTCATTGAATAAAAAAAATTACTTTATTTTAGATTATAATTCTAAGTTAGAGTAAAATAAATTAACTAAAGACTAATTTATTTTATTTTATTTTAAAATAAAGAAATATTTTTTTAAAAATCATATTTAATTTTCAATCCTGTCTATTTTTAAAAATAACTGATGCATCTAATTAATACAATTACAAACTGGCTAGAAATATTTTTTAAAGTATTTTAATTTTTAAATAAATTTCATTCCATAAATTTATAATTTAATTCGTTAAACGTAGTTATATTTTTTAAATACTATTTACTCAATAATGTATTTCAAAAATTATGAGACGATTTATATACTTAAGTTATATTGTAGATGTAGAAGTTTAATAGACTAAGCAATTAGAATTTTTAAAAATTCCTTGGCTTTTATTTTTTTAACTATTCAGGGATAAAAAATTAATCGGTATTTTTTATGTAACTAATAAAAAAATTACACAATTTGCGCATTTCTATAAATTTGCGCATAAACGATCTTTATTCTGCATTGTTTTTTCACCTTGATTAATGGAAAATAATGATTTAAAAAAAACCTTCTTGGCTGTTATTAACCTTAGAAGACTTTTATTTAAAGTGCTTCAGTGAAAAAACTATTGCTTTTCTAAAAAAAACCAATTTTAAATTTTAAGTAATATTTGGTTTATATTTTTAAAATCAAGAGACTTGAAAATCGCCTTCATCTCTTTGCTATATACACTCACTTGAATGAAGTGAATGTAATCATTATATTAAAAAAATTCTGCCTTTAATAATGATTAACATTTGATATTAAGTTAAAAACATCAGATTTATTTACGTTCTAATTCATAAAATCTTCAAAAATCATTAAATAAAATTTTATTTCGATTTATGGTGTGTCTCTTAAAGACGTAGCCATCTTGAATCTGACTTTCTATATGCATCCAAAAAATGCTCCCGCATTTATTTATCAAAAACTACTTAAAATGGCGACAAAATTTATTCAATAAATCAGTAAGGTATTCAAATTTAATTTACTACTAATCTTTGAATCATTAAAGGTTTCGGATAATTCTAAAAAAGATATATAAATTTACACTATACAACACCTTACTGCAATAGAGGTTGCTACGCAGTTACCGAATGAATTCTCATTTCTTACCGAAAAACTCTTTTTCGCATCTAAAAAACACTGCATATATTTTATTTTGACATAGAATACATAAACCTAAGTCTTTTTTAAATGTTTTATGAATTAAATTCATTTTTTAAAGATTTTGTATTAGATTTTAAAAAACCATGATCAAGCATTGAAGTAGATGGTGTGTGCTAAGATGATCTAAAAAGAAATTATTTTTTCTAAGTTTCGGCTTTTCAAAAAATCTTTTTTTTCACTGATATAGTAGTTGGGATTCTTATGTTTAGTTTCCTGCATTTTTTCCATTGTAACGAAGAAATTTAAACTAAAATTATTAAAAAACAACGAACATACTCGTTTTCGTGACAAGAGTGAAGTCACAATTCGCCTATTTTATTCTTCTTCCAAAGAAAGTTAAAATTTATTTCTTAATTGAAAAATGAAGTTTAGATTCGGTTCTATCATTTTCAATAGGTTTCAAAAAATTTTATTAAAATTTCGATTTATTATAAGCCCATCTTTCCATGCAAGAAACACAGTTTCGCTGCCCAAAGGTGTTCCAGCAGACACTCCGCGCCTTTGCCGCGCTCCCAAAGTTTACAGCTTTCTGCGACGTCCGCGTAGAATCTATTTAAACCGGCCGATTTTAGGTGGCGAGAGCATTCTGATCTCAGCTGTTCCGAAAGTGTGTACTCTTTGTAGCATCCAGATTTTGCACAACTGTGTTGTCTAAGGCTTTTACATTTTTGATTCGAATAGAAATTTCAAATTTTCATTAAAATGGCAGAAACCGAAGCAACTCCTGCTCCTGCAACCACTCCTAAGAAGGCGAAGGCAGCGAAGCCAAAAAAGCCCAAAACAACACCAAATCATCCCAAGGTGTCCGAGATGGTCAATACAGCCATATCAACTCTGAAGGAGCGTGGCGGATCGTCTTTGCAAGCGATTAAGAAATATATTGCATCCCACTACAAGGTTGATGTTGATAAGCTGTCACCATTCATCAAAAAGTACTTGAAAAATGCTGTTGCATCCGGAACATTGGTACAGACCAAGGGAAAAGGTGCCTCTGGTTCTTTCCGAATGACCACTGCGACCAAAGAGAAGTCCAGCAAACCCAAGGCCGAGAAAGCAGCCAAACCCAAAAAGGTGGCGAAACCTGCAGCCGCTAAAAAGGTAGCAAAACCGAAAGCCGTGAAGAAGGCCCCCGCAGCCAAGAAGCCTAAAGCTGCCAAGCTTGCCAAAAGTCCCAAGAAGCCCAAGGCCGTGAAGCCCAAAGCTCCCAAACCCAAGAAGGCCAAGACGCCAAAAAAGGCAGCACCCAAAAAAGCTAAGAAGTAGACTTTCTTCATTCGTTCGTGCCCTTGTGTAAATATTCCATTTTTCATCTTGCATGCATCGTTTTAGATGGAACCTATTAGTTGATCATCATCCTGGCATCAATCATCAGTCACTTTTAATGTTCATGTAATATGACTCATCTCATAGTATCATCATGAAAAATCATCTATCTTCTCTCCTGCATTTGAAGTTCATGCATCGTTTGCAGTCATTTGTCTAGATGTATGGACATTAGAACTGTTCTCATAAATTCACCCATGGAACTGTTAAAATTTTATTTTTCTGCAAAATCGTTGAAGTAAGTCACAAAATTGGTTCAAGAAATTTATGTATAATATGCTTAATATTTTTCTACGATCATGCTATTATTTTTAATGAACAATTCCAGGGTTTAAATTAAAATGCAAATGTTTAATTCATTATTAGTAATTTCTATTTCCATCATGTAAATTCATCCAGTTTTTAAAATGATCATAGATTTTTTTTATTTGAAATGTTACTGTTTAGTTTAGAGTAATATGTTAAATTTAACTTGAAATTGTATAATACTCATTTGCATCATCAAAAATTCCTGATCTGGAATTATGTTGACCAACCTGCACAAAGCATTTTATTGTAAATGCTCATAATTTTTCTAAATAAAAGATTGAAAACTTACTTTGATTCATGTTTTATTGTTACTTGCATAATATTTGAAATTATATCTTATTTTGTTTTTATAATTAAATTTTTAATGTATTAATATGGCCACTGAAGTAACTTATCTTGCATTAGTAACTTAACATTTTGGTGATTGTATAGTTTTCAGAAAAGTTTTTTACTGTTATTGGTGAGGCATTCATGCAATTGATGTTATTCTGAGCATTCCACATAACAAATGGTTCATATTAAAAGTATTGCATTTTATTCTTTAAGAATTAAAAATATTTTTGGTAATGAGTATATTTAAGGAATTTAAGTATAATATTTAAAATAATTTGAATGCTTTGAAAGGAACGGCAGGATATAGTGGCCCGTTTATTTAAACATCAAGTTTTAAATATGTAGTTTCATATATTTCTGATGAAGAATGCTGTATGATGCTGCCATCTACCAACGCCAAAGGTAAGTCTTTAAGAAACATGTATCGGATTATTCAAAAAATTGGTTGGTTTCTAGTAATATTTTTTAACTAAAAATATTACAGAAGAAAGCGACCAAGTGAAAGAAAAAAAAACCCAAATTTCATTTTGTATAAAATGTTGCTTATAAAAACAAACCATAAAATTTTATTTTTTCAAAAAAATATTTAGTTTTCATGAATGTCTAATTTAATTTTGAATATAAATCATT
This sequence comes from Argiope argentata, assembly GCA_026289955.1. Lineage (NCBI taxonomy): Eukaryota > Metazoa > Arthropoda > Arachnida > Araneae > Araneidae > Argiope > Argiope argentata. Next base: position 4,601,765 of record JAOUZG010009324.1, read on the forward strand.
CCTATTAAAGTTAAACTTGTTAAATAAAACTTAAAATTTTAATATTGAATATTAATAAACTTCATTTAAGACCACGTGAAACCCACTACTTTAATGATATATTAAAAATTTTCTGTTAGTAGTATATGGAATTGAGATTGAACATAGATATGTAAATAGTTAATTATTTTAGTGACTAATCGAAATTTGATAATTTTTACTCGGTTATTGAAAATTTCAATTACTGGATAGACAGTATTTGGTATGACGAAACGTGATTCGCAACTAATAAAAATATACATAACCATTTTATTAAATGAAATAGAACCCATACAAATTACTACATTGAAAGAATGAGTGTGTCAATGTCCTAGTTAAATTACGAAGCCATATTCAAATCCATTTCAGTCTACTTTTAAATGCAAATTCAGCAACTAAGTTTTCCATCATCTCCGTTAGAAGCACAAATATTGCAGATGAAAGATATGAGTAATGAATTATTTAATAATACTTAAGATATTGATTTATAAAAATCATTTTATTTTTAGAATTAACTTTAAAAATAAATTCATTTTATTAAGTGGAATATGAGTAGATATTGTCTTAGATAAATAAATAAAATCTAAGTATTTCAAAGCCTTTTATAAAATTACTTCGATGTAGAAATTATGAAAGTTTTTAAATAAATAAAGATGCATTCATGTATGAAGTAACTTTCATAATTTTATTTTCTACTTGTTAAAAAATCACTAGGTGGCGCCACTATATGATCAATGTAAGGAGGGGGGAATATTGACTCGTTAATTTTTTTTCTAATAGCGAAAATTCATTTTGGAGGCAATTAAGTTAATTAAATTTCATCATTAGGAAATTGAATTCAAGATTTCTTGTATAAGTAGTGGTATATTCATTCTTCTCATTACTAAACCGAAACTGAATTTTTTCAGTCTTATTATTTTTAAATCGCTTCTAATTTTCACTATATTATACTAATTGAATTTATTCTATAGAAGCTATTAAGAAATTAAAACTTATAAGGAAAGGCAGGAAAACAATCTTTTTAAGGAATTTCTATTGGAATTTTAAACTTAATATTTTAATTAGATGTTACATATTGAGATTTGTTTAAAAAAAGTGTGGTAAAAAAACTGCATAAAGGCTAAAGAAGTGAAAATACTGATTTACTCTTTTGTGAGAAGCTTATTATTTACAAATATAATTTGATATGCTATTTAACCGTTTGTGTGTGGAAGATACTTACCTTCACGGCAAGTGAAGCTCGATAGTGCTTCTCCGCACTTAAACGTTTAAGTAAATTCTTTTCAAAAAAGACAATTTTACGCTGAAAATAGCTACAGACTTATGCAAATATATGAATTTTTCGTAATATGTTTGAAGCATACTTCTACTGCATAAAAATAAGTTTTTCTTCCTATTATACCTGAACTTTTAGAACTCAGCTTAACTATCTTATTCTTCCAAGTAAATTTTATCTGAATGTTTTTTGGTATTGTTTTCAATTAGATATATATTATTGACATAAAGTCAGCATTCAAGTCACTGTAAATGTAATCTGATTTTCTATCCTATTTTTCACTATGTAGTATTGCCAAGGAAAGAATCAGAATCAGATGCACAAAAAGTTTTTAATGGTACTTCAAAGGGTACAGTTTCATGACAAAGAAATTGAAGCTTTAACCCAGTCTGAAACGTTCATGCAGTTACATAAGAGAGAAGAATTTTTTTTTTTTTTAGAAAAAAAAAAAGAAGATACTGAATTGAAGCAAATGATAAAGTTTTTCCCATTATCTGCTAAAACATTACACAATTGAAAAATTTTATGTATTGCATATTAAAAGTTTTTTTTAAAAAAAAACTAAACCACTAATTTTTTTTGCTCGAAATTTATTAATCAGTCACTTAAATAAAAAGTTAAAAATTTAGATTCATTAAATAGGTTTGATTTGATAAAATAAAACTTGCTAATCATATTTTAAGACTAATTACCATATTACCTTCAACACCAGAAATATTTTTTTAAAAATCAAATTATATTAAAAGATTCAAAACAAAACATTACAAAAAAGATAAAACTCAATGACAGCATTTCAATACTAAATTATCTTACTGAAAATCAAATGATAGATAATATAAAATTTTAATTGCATTAGTTTTAGGACCAAAATAGAAAAATTTACAAATGATATAAATAATCAAAAGAAAAAAAAAAGTTCCAGAAAATTGTTCCCTTGACCAAATATTCAGAATACTTATTTTACCATCACATTTACTACTCTAAAATGCACTAAGCAAAACAAACCACAAAAAGATGACAACATTCAATGAAATTTTGTACACATCAGAGTAAAATTCGTCGAAGTTCAAATTAAAATTCCATTCAGACACAATCCACACATTTAAATCTAATCTACTACTAAAATCATAATCAAGTTCATACTAGCATTTTACTTCAGCTTCGTTTCTGTACTTCATTAGCAACGTCCACTGTATACATCCTTTGTCGTCGAAAACATCCATGTACGATCCGTATGATGCTGACCTGCATAATTCTGTATGATCAGTATTCACATCAGACCCATCAGGAATGCCTCTTACTTGGAGCTGGTATACTTGGTGACCGCCTTGGTTCCTTCAGACACTGCATGCTTGGCCAACTCTCCTGGTAAAAGAAGACGAACGGCCGTTTGAATCTCGCGACTGGTAATGGTGGACCGCTTGTTGTAGTGAGCCAATCTAGACGATTCAGCAGCAATTCGCTCGAAGACATCATTCACAAAGCTGTTCATGATGGACATGGCTTTGCTCGATATGCCGGTATCGGGATGCACTTGCTTCAAAACTTTATAGATGTAGATACTGAAGCTTTCCTTCCTCTTCTTCTTCCTTCGTTTCTTGTCGCCCGTTCGAACAGCTTTCTGGGCCTTTCCAGCCTTTTTCACAGCTTTACCTCCAATCTGAGGCGGCATGATAAACTGCAAAAACTTCCACCAAAAGAATGAATCAAGATCAGCGGAATGTTTGTTCAAAAACAGAGAATGAAGAGCAGCTACGCAATAAAAACGATATTTAGATAAATTTCGTCAGAAAACAATCATTCCATTATTACTAATATCAATCAGTTCAATGACAATATTTCATAGACAATAGATATTTTTCGTAAATAATTACATTCATTTAATTATTGCATATGGCGTGCGCAACAATTATTTTGATGCGGAACGAAATTTTCCGCTTCCACTGTAGCAAGTGTCCAAGCCGATGAATGGCACTCCTTCCTTCCCTACTGGCGTGAGTGAGCGAGTCCGGTGCCGGATGTATGAATGCCGGACTGTTCGATCGATACTCTGCCTGGCCATTCAGCCAATGGCAGTTCTTGAGGTGTCACTCTTCCAATAGAGAAGCAAACATTATTACAGTCCACGTATCGATTTTTCTTGGATATTATTCATCTCGTTTTATGAATTTAACGTTAAAGAAAACAAGCATATTTACCTAAATAATTGGTGCAAAAATGTTGCAACTTTAATTTAACAAAATAGATTTTGCGCCAATATGAATAAGACATGGAAATTATTGGCGTAAATTAAATTCCTCTTACGAGTAAATATGGAATTATAATTTGAGCCAATGTATTATTATTATTTTCAAATTGCTTGTTAAAAAATATGACCATTCTTTTACTCATAACATGTCAAAGACTGATTACAGTTATAAGTTATTGTAGATTAATGACTATAAAATGTAAAACTGCAAACTAGAGTAATGAAATTAAACGTATGATTATCATTAACATTACTATCTTGTATCGAATTATCAGAAATGATCAGCTGTTGGTTTAATTATATATAAGCGAGAGCGATCACTTAAAACGCAGGAAGCTTCATTAATAAAATTTTGTATCTGATTTTTACATCAAAATTGTAAATCTGTATTAGAATTTGAATTCAATAGACTATAGGGAAGATGACCCAATGCATTCTTGATTTTTTTTATTGTACTACGAGCCTTAACACAAAACTTGTTATAATGCAAAAAGAAATGTGCACATTTAGAGCTCCAATTTTATAGTTTAATAAAAAAAAATTATATTCATTGTAAGAAAAAAATATGGCATATTCTAAAAATGTATCATTTTAAGACGGTTGTACAATTTGGAACAAAATATTCTTTCTTAAAGTAATTCGTTTCTAGCATTATATCTTTTATTTTATTATAATTTAATAGAATAAATATAAAACGATTCGTAATTGATAATAAAAATCAACAGAAATATTCTTTATATCTTAAATAGAACGATTTTTGTTCTGATATATTTATAATTTTCGTTGCGACAGTTGAATTCTGACCATGATTGGATTATTAAATAGGCGAATAAACAATTACCTAAAGGTCAAAAGCTTCGAGATTTTTTTTGTAGTATTCTGAAAGCTATTTAATTTTTTTGTCTTTATTTATTACAAAAACAGTGCAATATAACTTGTTCGTATTAATATCAAGCATTACTTAATTTTGAAACTTTATTCTAATAATATAATCAATGTAGTTTTAAATTTATGTTTTATATTATGCAATTTATTAATTCTAAAAAAGTGTGGTGCTTTGCAATTAAAAAAAATACCAGTATTATAATTTATTGCATAATATAATTTATATTGCATAGGTGTGCATTTTTATATGCAGTATACTAAAACCAATTTTTTAGAAATTGATTAAAAGTTAAATCTTTCCTGCTTCAGTTTCTCAACATTTTCTTTTTAAAATTATTATATAAATATGAAATTAAAAACATTTCGTCAGAGAAAAGTGGCCTCCAGAATCTTAATCCTGTCGTGATTCTGATAAATAAAAATTCTAAGTTCATCTATGAACTTTTATTTTTTCTAAAATAAACAAGTTATTTTATAATAAGTATATTACCAATTATAATTAAAATCCGAATATAATCATTTTATTTTCTCTTACAATTTATTTAGATAATAAGATGCAAACAAGAATTAATAAGGATGATGTGAAGCTATTGACGTTTAAATTAAATCCATTAATAGGCTACTCTGATGTACTAACTTGTTGGTGAAATTGACGTAATAATCACGTGATTTCTGAAAATGCCGAGCGCAGATGCGACAATATGAAATCGATATGTTCAACGTGGTTAAATGTTTACATTCTATAAATTAATAAAAATTGTATACATGTTATCTTTGATGCATAATTTTAAAACTTCATGAATTTTTTTCTTGTTTAATCTGTATTCTCGTAAGAAGATCTCATTTAAATGTATTAGTTACAAATTTTGCAATATTTTATTCATTTATATTGAAATTAGAGACATAATGACCATAAGTCTCATCGTGAGGGAGAAAATTCAGTAAATAAACTCTTTTCAAAATTGTATATATGAGAAGAAGGATTTCATCATTGTAAAAAAGGACAGTATATGGAATATCTCATGATTTTATATTACATTTTCAAAATAAACTTTTGCAACCTTAACTTTTATTTTGATATTGACATGATTTTTTCTGAAGTACATGGCAGATGACGAGGAAAAATCGTAAAGAATAAGTCATAAAAAGATGCACTTTTATTTTATTAGTACCTTTTTGTGTGCGAAAAAACGTAGTAAAAATAATTCAAAATATGGATTTTAGCGAAGTTTTCCGTTTCAGACAAGATGCAGGAAAACATTTTTTCGATTAATGTGTATCTATTTTTGCATACAATAATTCCGAGAATGCTTTCAATTCGGATACTATTGTTTAATAAGTGGTTTTTACAACAAATTTGTATAGTTCATTTAGATTTTGCGCAAAATTCTACAGTAACTACGCCGTTTTATCCGGCTGTCGGAAAATAGAGGAACTTAATTGTAAACATGAAATTTAAAAGAGAAAAAGTAGTCTCCCCAAAACTTTCTCGCATTCTCTCTAGTGAAAGTGTCTCAGAAAACGCTTTCCATGGAATTCGCGTGCAATAATTGCAAAATATTAATCTTAGATGTAAATTTTTTAAAAAATGTACTCATCGTGTCATCCTTGGCGAGTTTTTTGGCGATTTAATCCCTGGCGTTCGGTTAATAGTAACCGGAAATCAAATTATCTTTTAAGTGCAATTTTTAAAATTGATTGATACAAGAATCTGGTACTCAACGGCATTTGTAGTCACAAGATCCTCTACTAAATTTGATATATTAAAGTCGATGTCGATTTTATAGCGTTTACATGTTTCTGAGAATACAGACCGACAGACGATCAATCCCTTGCTAGATATGATAACCCTATAGATGTTAAATAACCCTACAAATGTTAAATCTATGAATCAAATTTTATTTATCTAGCTCTTTTCGTTTTGTAATCACCATGTTAACTTACAATCGAACAGCCAGACTGACGGACACCCTCAGAAAATAGTTTGCTCAAGATTTCAGAGGACCACCCCTAGTGGGATTTGGCTCAAAATTTAATAAATATAGGTATTAAATATGTGTCCCGAATTTCATCGGGAGGGATGGCTCGGTGGTAAGAACCTGGGCCTCCGAGAAGAGAGTTATCTCTTCTTGCTCTTCAGAACTCTTATCGTTCTCGGAGGCCCCGTGAGAGCTAGGCTCGTGAACCGCAGGGTTTTCAGGTTCGAGACCCGATTCCACCGAAGAACTGTTGTGTAAGAGGGTCTGTTACACGTTAAATCCGTCGGTGCCAAATATCCTCCCGCTGATGTAATGGAGTGTAGAGAGGGAGTGCTAGCTCAGGTATTGTCCTCATCATCTGACCGCGACTCAAAATCACGAGGGTCATCCCAAAATAGCTCCAGTGTTGCTTTAAAACGAGATGTTAATATAAATGACCTACAAACCGAATTTTATCCATCTAGAGTTTCATTTTGTAGTTAACTTATATCGAAAAGACCGATTTACTCGGAGCGGATTTTGCTCAATATCTGATAGAAATTTGAAAATTTGGCGTAATACTATAGCAAATTCCATTCGTCTAGCTCAATTTTTTATCATTATCTCTGTCACAGATTAGATGGTGTGACAATCCCAAATTCTGTTTTTTGAATTCAAGGAAGTTCCAAAAAGTGGAGATTGATCAAAATCTGGACTCTGAATTTTTGACGATTAAAATGTTTTCTCTATACTACGTAATCGAGAAGGTAAAAATTTAGATACATGCAATTTGGTGCACATATTTGGCTTCTAACATATAGATTCATATCAAATTTTAAATTAAAATTGTCAAAAATTGTTTAACGGCCTGTACTTTCACATGCATTTGAACTACTAAATAAAAAAAAATTTATTTATTAACCACTTCACATACAATGACGTCTCTGACACACGCATCGAATTATTGAATTTTTAAATTTAAACCTGCAATTAAGTGAAAGTATTCAGTAATTTAAAATACAAGAATCATTTAGAAACTATTCAATATGTTAAAGCTCGTTGCATTATTATAGGAATTAAAATAACCATAAATTTTTAATATTGGATGTATCATCTAATTGGGAAGTTAAATAAATTTGTATGACAAGTGATTATAATTTATTTATGTAAATGAAATTTGATATATTTATGTAAATGAAATTTGATAGACAATTTTAGTGCTTAAAATTAAATACAAAATTTGAGCCCTATCCGTTTAAGAAATGATCATCTTTAAATTCGCATGCATGTAAATGTAAAAACTCATCTTGTCACAAAAATTGTAATTCTTTGTCAAAATTTGGTTCAATGGTTGAAAAAAAAAAGGGTGTTTCAATAAAAAATCATATTAAATTTTTTTACGAAGTATACAAATTGAAATATCTCGAGATTTTGGCTTTGCTGCTTAAAACCCTCACTTTTTCAGTTCCTACTATTAGTTAATACTCTCCCTATATATATTTTTATATACCTTGTTCAAATTTTCAATCGTTAATAAAACACTTTTTATTCATCCTCAAGCTCAAATACATTTTTTTGAACTTGTAGTGGATGACACTCGATGTTTATACAGTTCTTTCCAATATTAATTAATCAATTAATTTTTAATACTTTAAATACAGTTTTAGAAGTTTGTAGAGAAAATTGAAATCAACTGGCAGTACCTCAATCGATAAAATGCGAGGATTTCGGTATTTTTCACATGAAGGTGAAGAATTAAAGTACCAATTCTTGTGAAAATCAATCATTTTTTGATAGAATATTTATAATAATTGTAATTATTTGATAAAAAGTAAATAAACTGAAAAATTTATGGACTTAAATAGGAATTCACTTCATTTTTTATATTACTTGTTAGCCTTCAATTACCTCTACAATTTAATTTTGTTTGTGAAATCTTATTGCAAATGCATCAAATTACTTTTCTAAGAGTAATTTCATTTATATATTCGTACACTGTGACAATAAATACCAGGGTGATATATTCTTCACTCAACTTTTTTTCACAAACTTTTTACTCTCTCATCATCTTAACAGCACCCTTACTGCATTGACAAACTTTGCTTGGTTCAGAATAGTTCATCCAAGTCCATTGCCACATTTTTTACCACCAACTAAAGATTTTGTTATTACAAGCCAAAATTAAAGATCCATCCATTAGGACCTCACTTACGAAAAGCATTCCAAATACATAGGATTTATTTTAGAACCAGAATGGACAAGCAACAATCACATACAACATTTTGTTTCAAAGGGCAGAAAAAGATTAAATATTCTTTTGTTGTTACTTATGGCACTTGCCTATGGACAAGCCCCCTGCTGATACAGCAGCAGATTTAAGCCGAAAGGAGCGTCTCTTGTTTTTTGAAGTAGCGCCAACTAGGGCCAAGAGTACGACTTAGCTACACACTCACCGCATTTGCTTGCACGCCCCCTTTTTACAGGGGGGCACAGTCACACACCTCACTGATACCGCACAGAAGAACAACCATGCCCGAACCGGGACTTCCAGAACACGAGGAAGTCATACTACTTCTGTGCCAGAAAGCCGGCTTAAATATTCTAAAATACAGTACGGAAAAAAACTGGAGAGCCAACGCTGTTACTCTAAGAAATACATATATGAAATTTATTAGGCCTAACTTGGAACAAGGTTTTCCAGTCTTTTCTAGCGTCTCAGGCACCAACTTATATGAATAATAGAGGGTTTAACGCAGCGTTGCTAGAATTGCAACTGGACTGTGAGGTAATTGCCTCAGAGAAATTGTTCTCATGAGTCTAATTTTCAATCTGCCCAAACTAGTAGGAAGGCCAACCTTACCAAATATTTTAACGAACTTTCTAAGTATGGCCAGCACAATAAAACCTCCTTTTACCTAAATAAGTGGTGTTCAAATCAAAGACTTAAGAAAAACAGTCCCTCTAGTCTTGCCAAACTTATGCGAATGCCTTATGGTGATGTTGAGCCTCACCCCTTAAAATCTTGTCTGAGCCTCTCAGAGGGACTCCCCCTTTCTAGCCAGGCCACCAAAAGGGACCTGGTAGTCTTAGGGTCAGGAGATCCCGTCCAGCACACGGCTTAAGGCATGTTCCAACGACCCGTGATTCTTCAGGTGGGGCACTCGTTCCCCCTCGACCCTCTCCTGCGGTTTCAAGGGGTTCTTTGATGTCTGTCCAGTTTGCGGACAAATTGTCTGCAAACCGGACAAGTATCAAAGCACCCTAGGAAACTGCAGGAGAGGGTCGAGGGGGGCTGTGGACGCGTGCTTGGTTCACAGGAGGACAGGTCGTAGGAACGCCATTTTAGACAGCTTATTATGAGTTCCGCCCAAAATAGCCCTAGCTTTACAACAAAAGGTTAAACTAGAAAAAAAAAATGGCGAGAGTACACACATGCCAAAGAAAATCCTTTAATATAATTCGAGTAGATAAAGTTTAAATACACGTATGCTCACAGAGCATTAACGTAGAAGATAAAAATTTTAAATGACTTGCATGTATTTGGTCTTAAATGTATCATGTAACAAATAAATGAATTATTGATTTTTATTTTTCTAATGTTCCAAAATTTTCTCATAAACAATAGTTCTTATTTCTTATTTGGGATCTTTTTTTAAAATTTTCTTTAACCTAAATTTATAAATTCTAATAAAATTTCATGAAAGAATTAACACTTTCCTAAAATTGATTTATTTAGAATTTATATGATATCTCTTAATTATATGAAAAAACTTTTCTAATATAATATCTTATTTTCTTAATAAAATTGAATGCGTGTCAATGAGTTTTTTTATATATTTTTTGTAACTTTCAGGACAGAAAGTTTTACTTTAAGACTTATTGATTTTAGTGCCATTATACGTTGGAGGAAAAAATATGAACCTCGGAACAAAATATAAAATTATCTGAATTTGAATTAATTAAATGTTAAGCAAATTTTTAGTATTGTTACAATGGCGTCGTGGTTCGAATAAGGAAGTCACCAAAATCAAAACCAAGAGTAGTACATTATGACCGGTTAGCCCCTTATTATGGTAACTTGTCAAATACTTAGTTGAAACCATGGTTTCCTCATTTATGTAAATATAACCGGTATGTTTGTAAATAGTGTTCTTTATGTTAATTGTTTTTCAATGTTCATGTCTGCAACTTAATGTCTATGTCATTGTAACCATTGAGTGTCTTCTGTTCGTTGTCTGTACTGCCCCGGACGTGCAGTCCTTGGGGAGGGGGCAATGTTTCGACCGGCCGAGCCCCGAGGTTGGCGGCATTTGGAGAGGAGCTACGCGCCAGCCTGGTTGGTTTGGCGAAAGGAATAAATAGTCTGGTAGCCGCTGGATCCTTCATGAAGCGGCGCGTTTCTTCCACGTGTTTTCACGCACTCGCTAGCTCGTAACAGTAATTTTAGGCAATAGGTTCTAAATAGATTAATGATTGAAAATAATTTGTGTATTTCTATGAAAGTGAAAAAATACATCCTTTTTGATGATATTATTTAATAATTAAAATGAATAACTTTTTTCATATTATTTCATAATTATAATAAATAAGCTTGTTTTGTATTATTTTTCTCTCACTAAAAAAATGTTGTTATTAATGGCTCTTGCCATGGACAAGCGCGCTGACGGCCGTCAGCTTTTTTAAGCTAAATGAGCGCCTCTTGTTTTTGAAGTAGGGCCAACTAGGACCAAGAGTACGATTTCGCTACATACTCATCATATTCGTTTGCTAAGCCTTTTTTTCACTGGGGTGACACATTTATACACTTCAAAGATAGCACACAGAAGAACAACCATGCTCAGATCACGAGGAAGACGTGTTCTTACTCTGTTCCAGAAAGCCGCGATTAAATCTATTTCACTGTTGCATAGAATTTTTAAAGCACTAATTTTCATCTACTGGTAAAGATAGCTATATTTAGATTTATTTTAATATGAATTAATGTTATGGTATGCAAAAAAATTACATTATTTTAAAGTTCAAGGCTATTAAATTTTATTCTATATGACTTCTAGAATAAAAATTTTTATTTTGAAATTAGATGCACATTTAGGATATGAAGTTTTTAAAGATATATATAGTTTTAAATGTGTGCTAGCTTCCTCAGTGTAAGATTATCATTAACTACTAAATCCTGTTAATCATCCTGTGTTAAAAATAAGTTAAACATGGTATCTCTAACTAGCAAATGAATGATTTTTTGTTATAACCAATCGATTCATAGATGATTAAATAGCATTATATATCACAAATATATTTTTTCCACTTTATTAGGATTTATAATAGCTTAACAATGTTTTGATTTTTTTTCTCTTTTGCTGTGCATGTTATTATGAGCAAATGATATCATTTATAACAAAATTATGTTTTCCAAACGATTAACTTCTTTTGTAGATGAATAATTCAGATGACTGTTTAAACTAGTTTTTGTTTACTAAATGTATTTAGTTTTTCAATAAATTATATGAACTTTTTTTCATTATATGGTAAAAATATTTATCCCAAATTTGGTACTCGTTTTACATTACAATTTGTTTAAAAATGTATTCCACAGTTAATTCATGAGCTGTAATCATGGTAATATTACATTAACAAAAAATCTTTTTCTCTTCCTTGAAATCCAATTATTTAGACAGAATTTTACTTGCCATATTCTTAGATGTGAGCCCATTCATTGTTGAGGATTTCTAAATCATTCACTTCATTAATTGTAAATTATTCAAAACGTTTTAATTCTGTTTGTGCACCAAAATTTAGTAGAAATATTAATACATTTACTGTCAATATTTTCTGTTTTATTTTTCAATTAATCTCTTTTGTAGCAATTAATATATTTGGTTTGCTAAAAAAATTATTTGATTTTGTAAATTAAAATGACTCTGATAAACAGGTCATTTGATTACTGATCATGGATATTGTATTTGCATGAATATTATTTCAAATTTTTTTTGGTTACTTATCATTTTATAAAATTTATTATAATATCCAGAATCAGATTATCAAATAGGCCCCTTCCCAAATTCTAAGATATTTGTAGGCTAACTTATGATTCCTTTGATTTTCTGTGCCTGTATGTTTGGGATTCAAATTAAAATCTAATATAATTTAAATAACATTATTCTTAAGACGTTTTCTTGTATTATTTTTTTTATGTTTCGAGGTCAGAGTAATCCTTTTTAAAAAAATTAGTTGACTGACTAACTTATTTATTATAGATTAGGCAAATTTTATATTAGTATTTCAATTGTCTTAAATATGTTTTGATCATTTGTTTTTTCCATTCTCTTTAAAATGATTTTTGAATAAAGTATTAAAACCAACTGTCATACAAATGGCCATCAATTACATAATTTGTATTTTAGTTTGCCATACTATTTTCTGCTTAAAAACTACTTATATAGAGAATAAGTTTTGAGCTATATTATATTAATGTCCCATTTGTGAAACAACACTAAGACTATTTTGGGACAGATTTCATAATATTGAACTGCATTCAGATGACAAGGATGACACCTGTTCTGGCACCCTATTCCAAATTTCTGAACCACACCAGTTGGAGGTTATTTGAATCAGCAAATTATAAGCAACAGATCCACTATCACAGCGGTTCTCTAATGGAACTGTATCTTGAACTTGGAACCTTCCAATTTCATGACCTTATCACCAAGTTACCCCAGCCTTTAATACAGAGGTTAAAATAAAGTGAATTTTAAAAATGATTTATTGCATGGAATTTAGATTGCTTAAATGATTTAACTCATTTCCATGGTATATTTTGAAATATATTGAAGCAAGCTCACAAATTCATTCAGCATTTTGGTATAAATAAGCCATGCCCAAATTTATTCAGTTACAAATTTGACACTTATTACTTCAAAATAACGAGAGCATTGCAAGAATGAAGGGGCTAATATTCTTACTTAAATAGATAGCTTTTTAAAAATTCAATTTTGATCATTTTTATATTTTATCACAGCTACTTGAAAACCATTGCAATTATTGAATTCATCAAAATTATTTTGCATGGTGTGAAAGCTTGTTTAGTACATAATTAAATCAGTTTTTTCTTTAATACTAACAAAAATGAAGATTAGCTCTTTTTTCAGAATTGTTAGTTATAGTTATTCATTATGAATCCTTTTCTTTCCATCGAATAATCTGAAGTCAAATATGCATTATTAAACTTAACCATGCAATAAAATTTTAAAATAAGAATGAATATGTCTTTTGAACACACTGTAATCCAAATTTTAAGTATAAAGAATTTACTTAAGAAAATTAAACATCAAGCACTGATATGTGTAAAGAAATATAGTCTGAGTCACAAAGAAATATTCTTTCTTACTCATTTATAACAACAACAAAAAAATCAATTTTATTTGCATAAAAAAATCCTTTTTAAAAAATAAATCACAATAATGACTTCCTCAAATAACAACTGATTTTAAAACAACATTTCTGATCAAATGCGATCAACAACACACATTTTTTTTCACCAAAGTACTAATTTTATAGGGAGTATAATTTTTAATAATTTTGTAGTAAAATTTACAGTACATTTAGTTCTTGATTATTCTTTATTTACCAGATTTTACTAGAAGAAAAATATTTAACAATAAATAAATAAATAAATAATAAAAAACAACACCAACAGTGAGATTGCTTACTGATTTCAAGTAACTAAAAATAATTAAATTCAAATTAATCCAAGTTAATACATAATGTATATTTAAATAAATGCAATAATGTTTAATATATATCCCATGGAGTAATTTGCATACAGGATGAATTTCTATTAATTACATATAAAATATATAATATTAATTTTTCAAAAAGGCAATTGCTTTTATACAGCAGCATTTTTAATAATATGCAATCAATGACAAGCAATTTTTTTTCACCAAAATAAAAACATTTTGAGATATTACAATTTGCACATAAAATTACAATTACTCTATTCTTTTATTATTAATTAATAATAGTTTTTAATCAACAAGCATTTAATAAGTTAAAAAAAATCTTTGGAAAATTGTTTCTTCATAATTCAAAATAATTCATTTCATTTTAGCAGAGACTACAACATAGTATACATTTCAATCAATGTAATAAAGTTTTTTACACATCCTGTTGCATAATTTATAGCTATTTATATCTTTGATAAATTTCTATTAGCTAAAACTTCTTCACTTTCTTTCCTCTTTACATTCATTAAAATATATACAAATATGGCTTAATTTTTTTAAAGATCTAGTGCAAAGATGTAAAATCTACAGTGAGATCAGTGAAAAATTAATTATAAAATATTTAGAATAATAGCATATTTATACAACAATGAACACATTTACTTAAGTATATCATGTGGTACTTTTCTGTTTACAAGACAGCAATATAAATGCATGCCTAATATTGCAAATTTACTTAGCATACTTCAAGATGTCATGCCAATTTTCTGGACAAATGTTGCTGTAATTGCCACTTTGTGCACATTTGGCAGCCTTTATGATTAACAGGAAAGAGACGAGCTCATGAAAATTTATAATTGTATATGACTACAGTCTGTCAGGGTGATGAGTAAGTACCCATTTATGCCTTTGATAAATCTACATTCATATATCAAACATTTCCATAGAATGAGAATGTAAGTTAGCTCTTAAATGCATAACATTTAAATACAGGCTATAGTTAACCAAACTACTGTACAAAAATAGATTCAATATCAAAATAAGTATAAATGACTAATAAATGCACAACTTAAAGAAAATAAATTAAAAATTGAATGAATGACAAATTTGAACTTTTATGAATAGTTCATTAAGAAAAATATTTTATGCTACTTTTATCACAAAGTCATTCATAGCATATTTAGTATGTTGCTTTGGTGTAATAGTGAGACTACAGCACGAGTTAACAGTAATAATATGGTCAGAAAAATCCCAGTATGCCGTCATATGATAACCCATATTTGTAACAACAACAATGTATTCAAAAAATGCAAAAAAAGTGTACACAATGGGCTCACAATACCAATTATGACGGAAGTAAAAGTACACAGCTAAGAAAAATGAAATTATATTCACCATACCAAATATAAATTTATACCTTAAAGATAGCTTCTCCTGAACTGTTAACCTGTGCTTAGTGCCATGTTTCATAGTCAAGTATAGCAGTAACATATTAGATAATGCAGACACCATGAATGTTATGAAGCAAAATTCATGAACGTGGAAATTTTCTGAAGATGATACAAAAGTTAGTCCAAGTAAACTAGACACTTCCACAGCTTGGAGCAAGAATATAAGTAGGGCCAAATAATTCCATAAAGCTCCGGCAAACAGTATATCACACAGATGACTGTAGTACATACAAACCACTAAAAATCTAGGAGCAGAATGGATAGCAACACATATCTGCCAAATATATCTCTGGGGCGAAAAACTACCGATGGCTGCACTGATGGATGGTAAGTAGTTTCGAACTTGACAGTGAGTGAAAGTCGCACTCTCAAAATGAAAAAACAGTGACCACAGAACACAAAATATGAACGAGACTAGTGGAAGCGATACAGTGTACACAGCTAAGGTTGGAAACTTCAACTGAATGTGAGAAACCATAGTGAAATTGAAGAGACTTCTTCTATGAAAATTATGCATTTAAATTAAACGATTCAATTCGATCCAAGGATCAAGAATCGAGTGTAGTACTATGCAAAATCATCGTATATTACATACAGTATTATGATTCAGTAATAATAATAAGCATCAAAGTTCGTACAAACATAATATAAATTTTATAAGCGACACATCTGTTTGATATATTTTCAACTATTTTTATTAATCAGATTGTATTAAAAATATTTTATCTCTTTAAAACTACAGTATTAACGTTGACAGCTGTGTCCGTATGCAGACAAATTTTATAAAAAAATGTAAATAAAAACATTAAGAAGGAGAAGTTGTAGTAGCCATTGTCAATAAAAATGGAAAAAAAATAATATCAATCATAAATCTAGATTGTTTTATTTTTCAAAAATGCGTAGCTAGAATATGTAGTAAAACAATATTTTTGAAAATTTTTATATATGTACAAAAATTCAATAAAATCTATAATAGTGCTTTGCACCAATACATTATTTTATTAATTGATAGAGGACATAAATATATTTCTAGATTTTTTGGGGAGGGATCTCATTCAGATGATTATTATAATTATGAGAGTTTTATATGTGTAAAAAAAAAATCTAAGATCTAAATGCTAAAATTTATTCTCCGAACTTCAACAGTTAGAAAACAACTCAATTGCTAGTTTCCTTTTGAAGGCATTTTTTTAATTTGTTTTCTTTTTAAATATAGCATCATGGCTTACGCCGGCGATAACAGATATGAGGAATCTCCCAAAAGAGTAAAATATGACAGACAACTGAGATTATGGGATGATCATGGTCAATATGCTTTAGAAGCAGCTCATGTGTGTTTAATAAATGCTTCGGCTACAGGAACTGAAATTTTGAAAAGTTTAGTCTTGCCTGGAGTCGGTGCTTTTACCATTCTTGATGGTAAAATTGTTACTGGAGAAGATGCTGGGAGCAATTTCTTTCTTGATAAAGATAGCATTGGTAAATCACGAGCAAAAGTTACCACGGAATATTTGCTTGAATTGAACCCAGATGTTCGAGGTGAATTCGTTGATGAAACCCTGGAATGCATTTTGCAAGCCGAACCTAAATTTTTCTCGAAATTTACGGCTGTCATAGCCACAAATGTTGCAGAACCTACTCTTCTAAAATTGGCAGAAACGTTATGGATACAAGATGTTCCACTATTAGTTTGTCGTTCTTACGGTATGATAGGATATATGCGATTGCAATTTTCTGATCGCACAATTATCGAAAGCAGGCCTGAAATTGAATTCCATGATTTAAGGTTAGATAGGCCCTTTCCTGCTTTGAAAGAGTATGTTGATTCAATTGATTTAGAGAAACTAACTGATCAAGAGCATGGTCATGTGCCTTTTGTAGTGATCCTTTTAAAGTATTTAGATAGTTGGAAAAGTCGGAATGAGGGTCAGATGCCTAAGAATTTGAAAGAAAAGAACCTTCTCAAAGAAGAAATCGGGAAAGGTGCTAGAAAGAAAGACGACGAGGAAAATTTTCTGGAAGCATGCAGAGCAGTAAATAGATCAATAACTACGACAAATGTTCCGAATGAAATTCTGGAAATACTGAACAATCCTCTTTGTGACAATCTCACAAGTGAAAGTAAATCTTTTTGGATTCTTGCTAAGGCATTGAAGGAGTTTGTTAATAATGAAGGACAAGGATGTCTTCCTGTTAGAGGTGTTATTCCCGATATGACATCAGATACACAGAGTTACATTAAACTTCAAAATATTTATAAATCTAAAGCTGAGGAAGATGCACACATAATATATACAAAAGTCCAGCAACTTCTTTGCAGTTTGGGAAAGCCACCAAACTTCATTTCAGAGCAAGAGGTAAAAGTATTTTGTAAGAATGCACATTGCTTGCGTGTGTTACGTGGCCGACCAATCAAAGATGAATATAACCCAGGAAAGTCTAATGTTCAAAGTTTAATATCAGATTTAGAACATGATGATAGTGACATAATATTCTATGTAATGTTAAGGGCTGTGGATAAATTTCATTCAGAATATTGCAGATATCCTGGACAGACAAATGATGAAGTGGAATCCGATATTGTAAAATTAAAAAATTGTGTTTCTTCATTGATGAATGAGTTAGGATGTTCACCCATCACGAAGGATGATTATATTCATGAAATGTGCCGTTTCGGAGCTGCGGAACTGCATTCTATTGCAGCTTTCATAGGTGGTTGTGCTGCTCAAGAAATAATCAAACTCATTACTGGACAGTATGTCCCATTTAACAATACTCTAACTTATTATGCTGTAACTCAATCAACCTCAGTGTATTGTTTGTGATCTTTTCTAATAACCTGACACCTACGGTTCTGATTTGCTTTAAAATGTCAATGTTATTCCTATCTCCAATATATTAACTTTTTTAATGCAAGAAAATAATTTCATAATTGATAATTTATTCAAGTAAAAAGAAAATACTTTATCTTTACTCTATATGAGAATTTGAATAAAACTATTTAAGTGATTTTGAAAAATTTGATTGAATGTTATGTATGTAAAATGAAACATAATAAAATGTGTAGTTTAGTACTTCAATTAATTCAGCCTTATAATTTCCAAGCTTTTAGGAAATTACTGGAAGAGTTAAAAATTGGAGATGCTTCAGGAAGTTTTTTTCATTTAGTATAGTTTTTATATAATCAATTTGTTTCCAAATGGAGAGCTAAAGTTGATTCACTTTTATAAACTATTTTTTTACAATATAATCAAACTTTAATTTTAAATTATTGCATTCTAAATGTTTTTTTTAATTCATGTTCTTAACTTTGATTTCACTTTTTAATATTCATAATAGTAATTCCGTTATTAAAAACTGATACTTTTCCTTATTACTTTAGGCATCCATTAAAGATTAGGAGTTCATAATATTTTATTTCTTTTTAATAATCAAGATATTTAAAAAGATCTTTATACATGTAAGATTTAGAAGGAATATTGATATTGATTTCAATTTCTTTAGGAATTTAACAATGAACACAGATGTACAGTTATGCGCTTTATCTTGATAGAATTCATCTGGTACATAAGAAAGATAATATAATTTTCTTACATATAGATAATATGGAGAATTTAATTTGAAGAAAATTCAAAATTTGGCGGGATTTTGAAAAAGTCGCCAAGGGTGACCGTACAGTAAAGTTCTACCGAATTTTCTTCATCTTTAAATGTTTTATTTCAATAAAAAAGAAATAAATATAAATACCTATTGAAAATTATTTCAATAAAATGTTTAGTCTTTCTTTCTACTACAAGGAATATATTTATAGATACTTTTTTAGCAATTATAAAGATATATCAAAGTTTTGTATAAATGTTATTGCATTTTTGTAATCAACCATCAGGCAAATGACTATATAGAATTGCATGAATCATACATTCAGTTATATACACAGAGAGAGAGAGATTAAAAGAGTTTCAAATAATTAAAATAGAATTAAACCAATAAATTTGAATTGGTTCTATGACTGATTTTATATTAAAGATCACACTATAAATATATACCTAGAAGTTTGCTTAAAAAAAATAAGATTCATAGATTTTACCCCATTTTTTAAATGCTTATTCTGTCATAAACATACATATAGATTCCATGATTTTTAACTGTATTCTTGATGGATAGAATAGGAATATTTCTTGTTCAGGAAAAACATTCTATCTATTGTTGATTTACACACTCTTAGATGTCAAAGAATATATACATTACATGTTAACATAAAATCGTTAGATAATTACTTAAAAAATAAAGTTATTTGAAACTAAATGATTATTTACATATTAAATTAAAACTTTAAAAAAATGCGTGAGCAATCACTGTAAATATAATAGATATTTTAAGTCTAATTATTTTTCTTTGTAAAGTGTTATAAATAACATATATAATTTGAGATTTGTCCATTTTTTTACTATACAAGTTTATTATATTCTAAACTTAAATGCACTATATATTTTTGATAAATGTAACATTGAGTTGATATCTAGCACAGCTTATTATTTTTAAATCAAAGTAAAATAACACATTGATTTTTAAATGAAATCATATTAATATTTTGTGGCTATCTTTTTATAACAAATGCTATTATTATTCTGCCACATTTTTTTATATAATCTGATAAAAATATCATTCATATATATTTTCTTAAATTGCATCTAATCTTTTTAAGCATATTTATTGTATGCTGTCAACTAATGATATAATTCATACAGGAAATATATTTTGTAAATGACTGATTATTTTATTACAAGATATGATATAGTCAATTTCAGCAGTGCTTTTTATTTATCCTTTTAGTAATTGTAAAAACTTTGACATCTCCATACAGGGGATTTTTTCAGAAATAAGCTATATTTTTGTCAAATATGTATATTGATCATAAAACCAAAGACTTAACATTAACTGAAATAAAGAGGGAGCAAGATTTATGATTTTTGCTATATTAAGTTATTAATTTTAATAACAGCTATTTAACTTTTACTTTGGATTCAGTAATGAATTCCTTAATAGTCGTTTTATTTATATCTTTGCAATGGACCTAATTATTTTGTACTGTAATCAGAAGATAAATACAACACCCTCACCAAATTTTTCCTTAACATCAGTGGAATCTTAACTTTTATTTGAATTCTTTAGATTCAACAGAATTTTCTTTCTTTCTTATGCATATATATATATATGGTAGTGTAAGACACAGTAGAATGTAGTTTATCAAACTATAGTGCATAATGCATGTTGAAAACTAATTTGATTGTTATTCAAAAATCTTTATTGACAAGCTTTGGATCCTTAGCAGTGATATACAACTTTATTCTTATATATTGAACATTAAGTGTAAAACATCAATATAAGTTTGTGATATTCTTTCAAATAAAATGATTCTGATGTTATTTTTTAAGTATATATTTCTTTAATTTCAAAATTACTTATATCTACTTGTTAAATTTTCAATTCTATGATCCCAATATTGACTTTTTGATAAAAGAAATTGCAGATCAAGAAGTGATGTGATCTACTGTTCTTTGATTAAAAGAGAAAAGCTAATCAATTGGTCCTACTTAGAGAGATATAAAACAAATTTGAATGCTATGATTTGTCTGAAAATATCTCAAGATTTATATTGAATCCAATAAGGTGCAAAATTCCTTATCTTACATGTCTAAGATATTTTCCAAAATTCATTGTTTCTAGCAATTGTTTTTAATTATAAAATATAGAAGGCATAAAATGTCAGTCATAAACATGGCTAATATTTATTTTAAAATCAAAATTTGATGAAATTATTTCCAGAACTAAATAATTAGAATCATTACATACTCTTCTAAAGAAAAGACTATATTATAATTATTGATAGTTTTTAACTATCAATAATTACAATTAAAAGGAAAAGTGACTTCTCATATTGCCCTACTTTTACTTTTAATAATTAATATATTTTGGGTTGTTGTAATTTTTTGTTCTATTCCTAATTCATAAATAAATATCAAGAATGTGACTTTATTCTGAATAGACAAAATATCCAAGTAAAAGTATTTTTTCAGAGCTAAATTAAAAGTTTTATTACAAAATAATGTACGATAGTAGATAATTTATAGATTTTATTCTTTTGTGTGTGGGTAAATAAATAACACAAAAATTTGAAAGCATTTTATTGATACCCCAAACACATGTGAAATAAATATAATATGCAAATTTAATGTTAACATTGCATTTAATAATATATTATATCTTATTGCAGTTTGTACAAATTCCCAACATATCATGACTTATACAAATATTATAATTATAATGGTTTAGTCTCTTTTTTAATTACAATGAAAAATTAAAGGAAAAGTGAGATATCTTAATATTAAAGTAAATTTAATACCATAAGAATTCTAGTATCAGGATTTATTAGTGTTTTCTGAAAATAAAAAAAATGTACAAAATATAAATTATTAAATGGTTTTGTGAGCTTAAAACAAAAGCCAGCAAAACGTTTTG
This sequence comes from Argiope argentata, assembly GCA_026289955.1. NCBI lineage: Eukaryota > Metazoa > Arthropoda > Arachnida > Araneae > Araneidae > Argiope > Argiope argentata. Next base: position 4,623,841 of record JAOUZG010009324.1, read on the forward strand.
AAATTATGCTTATGTTAAGTGCTATACTATATTAATACTACTATTGAACATTTTATTAGCACATTTAAAAATGTTAAAAATTCTTAATATAATGTAATTATGCAAGCATAATTATCTAGAAATATTTGTTGTATGAACATACAACAATGGTTAATAAGTCACAGTTGGTAATAAATGATAACGGATACAATTATTTACAAGATAAAAGGTCTAATCCAAAATAATAATAAATCTCTCTCTCTATATATCAGTCATAAAATTTATAACATCAATTTTTTTTTCTTTTAGTTGCGGCTTCAAAATATTCCATTGGCTGCATAGCATGAACTTAAAAATAAATAAATATCACAAGATAATTAATAAGGAATCGGCATTATTCAAACCACTTGTGATGTCAAGGAACTAAACAGAAAGTGATAGAAATTTAAAAAGTAAACTTTGACAATAATAAATATATAAATTAATATATTAGAATATAATAACTAAACTTTCAATAAATATTTTTTTAAACAATTTAAAATTTTACCTCACTTTAAAATGAGTTCATTATAAATGAATGCAATGAGATACAACAGGTAATTATTCTGTTTTTATCTTTTTTTTTCAAATAAGCTCCAACACCTGGCACTAGCAAAGGAATTAATTTTCTTTATATTTTTCACACCTTTTATTTATCTCCCCTTGAAATAATCAGCACCTTTTATTTATAGACAATCATAGTATTTCATGTATGTAAATACATTTTACTATGATTTGCAATTTGATTTGTTATTTAGCCAAAATCTTATATTAAACTTAATAAACTTAACAAAATATATAAATAAAAAATAATTTATTGTTAGGTACAGTTTTTTAAAGTAAAAAATATGGATATCCAAGACTTACACATTTATTTTTATTACAACACTATTTCTGAAATACTTGTTATGCCAAAAGGTATATTTTTATTTGATTAAAATAAGTCAATTTTGTATGTACTATTTATAATTTTATTACAACAAAATATGATAAATCTGCTTTTTAATCAACAATATATATCTTAATGTTAAAAACATTAATATAATTTCTAAATAATCTAATTTTTCTTTCTTTAAAAAGTTTAGAGCATATTCATGCATAATTAACTTTATATAAATAAATAATTTTAATTTTACATTGAAACAAAAAACTTTTTTTCCAAGCTACCTCCAAACAGATAAAAAACAATACCACCAAAGCAAAAAAATAATGCTTCACCTAAAATAATAGGATAAAGCACAGATATAATTTTTAATCACAATAATGCCAATGTCATCAGTTGAAACAGATGGAAAATGAAAAAGCATTGTTATATTTTCATTCATATTTTTTTAATTCCAAATTTTTAAATTCAAAAATAGTATCAGATGGTGCATAAGGGGGAGTTATGAAAGGTGAAGGACTTAAAGTTCTTTCAATTATTTCATCTTTATTCTTAATAGGACTAAGAATGGTTTTCTCATCAATGAGAAATGGCTTTAATTTTGCTGTCTCATCACCCAATTTTTTACCTTTTAAAATTTCTGCTATTTCAGAATTTATACTATCATTGCTACCATTGTTATTTAAAAAAGGTAACTTTTGAATGTTTTGCCATGATGATAATTTGACACCATTCATTATTTCCCTTTCTTCTACAATAAACTTATCATTTTGAGTGATATTTTTCCCATTATTATCCTGGCCAGGAATATCTTTTTTTATTAAGTTCTCCAAACGCTCTCCACAGTTTGGCTGATTCTCAATATTTTTTAGTATACAACGTGTTTCACTATTTGACAAAAATGAGATATTTGACGAAGTACTTGGTACTGGAGTAGCATAACCACTTGGAATGCTTAGAGGAGAATCAAATCTACTGCTGCTTGAACTATTATTTTGTGTGCAGTAGATTTCTGATGATCCATTACTTTCTCCATCATCAAGAGAAACTTTGGATATTGGTTTGAGTTGATTAACAATAAGATTTTCTGTGTGCAATGTTTCATCTTCTTTAGCTTGCATTTCTTTAATTAGCCGTGTCAAATTTCTTCGAGGGCTTCTACTTCTAAAAGTAACTTCTGCCTGTTTGTTTTGCTTATTTGAACTAATTACTTGGAAAATTCTGTCCTGTTGTACGTTTGTCAAGTTTCCTTTCTGTGGCATAAAAACCTATAGAAATAATAATAATAATAATAATATATTTCTGATCTAAGTCTAGATTAGCATAATGTATTTATTTAAAACCCTTTTAAAAAAAAGTTAATTGATGTTACTTGCCTTATTTTGGGATGATGTTTTAATGTCAGTGATTTCTGTAGACTTTGATGCTGGTAGTGGATTGATAAAGAGTAAAGTTCCTATAGAATAATAAAATTTATAACATTCATGTAGCTTAAAATTTCAGTAAACATTTATATTAAAGATAACAAGCATATATAAACATTTTAACATATTAATATTAGACAAAGCATCCTACTGCTTTTGAAACCTAGAATTATCTATATATGTCAACTTAGTTTAAAGCACACTGAATTACCAAAAAGAATAATTAAATATTAGGTGAATAGAGCATGAATTCTGAATGTTGTTTTCATATAATTAAAAACAAAGTAATAACTATTCAGTTTTACTACAAATGAACTTCATCAACAGTTTTGGATTTGCAACCCTCAAAGAGCTGACAAATATATTTGGAAATTGCTGTATCTTTACATCTTTAATTATTTTCACGAAAGAGCAGTTTATATAAACATAAAACCATGTTTATCTTGGTATAAGTTTTTGATATTAATTTTTAAATTAGATTATCATTTCAAGAAGAAAATAAATTTTTCAGGGTTCTTTTGAGTATATCTTTTCCATAAAATTTTCAAAAAAAAGTGAGTTTCTTTTTTTAATAAAATATATTTTTGTTCAACTTCAATGTGATAATTATGCATACGAATGATTTTTAAAAAACAAATGAAGTTTTACACATTTTTAATTCTGGGGAAAAAAAATTAAATATAACATGTACCACTGAGAAGAAGCACATTTTTCAAAAATTTTCTTTACTGATTTGAAAAACACTATGAAGTTTTGAAAATATTTCCAGATCAAAATTTTAGATAAAAATAACAATACAAAAATTATTTATTTTTTCAAAACACATACTTAACATTCAAAGCTAGATAATACATTTAATTAAAATACAAGAACTTATTTTTTATGCATAAGTGGTTTTTCAGTGTAATTCCAAAATATATTTATATCTGTTTATGTAATTCTAGATTTGTGCTGAATTAGAGGTTAATTTTTTCATATAATTGAATAATATTAAGCCCAAACTTTACCAATGAAGTAAGAAGAATGATAAATATTATCAACATTGGAAACCTGGGTTGAAAACTATTATTCAAAGTTATAAAGTGATATATATGAAATAATTTTAACAAAGTTAGTTAACTCGATTTTTGAAATCCAATTTTCAATGCATTGTTGTTAAACTTATATCAAGGAACAAGGCATTAGGCATTTTCATGAAGATAAATGTCATGTAATTTGTATCTTATTTACATCTCCCTTCCTGGAAATGAATAGTTATATTGTACACTTATTATTATTTTATTAAGTGACAGCAAAAGAAGAAATTTGATAAAATAAAGTTTCTCACATATCTGTGGTGAAATATAAGCTTAGACATGGCTTTTAAACTACAATGTCCCTAATACACTTTCTGATTGAATAATTGTATTGTGATTGATGGTTTGTTGATTCTGGAGATATTTTTTTTGTCATAATATATATTATTATTAATTGATAAAATTCCAAATACTCTTCTTTAAACTTAATAATCATACCTTTACAAGCCAATTACTCAAAAGTTTTGCAAGTAGTCATTTGGTTTTTATTTTATGATTTATATAAATGCTATTGGGAGAATCTTACTTACCAACAGGATTTGGAGACTTTGCACCATTGCTGCTTATTGGATTTAAAATGTAATACGCTCCATTGGTTGACAACATGTCTTTGGAAATATTTACCACTTTTATGCTTGCTTGCCCTTGCACGGCTACAGGTTTCGGCTGTACAACATTCTTTTTACTATCTTCAGATGAGAAATTTGGTAAAATATTTGAAAATGGAACTGAACATGAAGTATTTGTTTTTGAATTGCTGACAGTACTTATATTTAAACTGCTTGGCTTTATATTTTCATCATCATCATTATTATTTCTTAAATCAAGGTTTGAAAAAGATGTTTTACTCAAAGTTTTAACACTTTTCAGAATACTTTTCTCAAATGGTGGTGCAGAATTAGCAGTTTCCTCAAGGCAAATTCTTTTATGTTCCATTTCTGCTACAGCGCAGATTTCTTGAAACGAAGAATGCCTAACTAAACTTCTTGACTTGCCATTGCTATTTAAGTTTGTCGAATTGTTCATTGAAAAGTTATTTGATAATGCTGGAACGAAGGTAAAATTTTATTTTATACAAGTTTATGAAATTGTAAATTTACAAAATAATACATTGAAATAAACATACAAGATGTTATATATCAATACTTTTGATTAAATCATATTTTTTTCTCATTTCATTATATTTTATTAAGTAAATATCTATGCAGATACTGTTTAAATGCAAAATCCACTCTCTAGATAAATGCACCAAAAACCAGATAAGTAATTAGATTTTGAAGGAAAGCTAAGCAACTTGAAGTAAATGCCATTTTTAAATAAAGATGCATACATAGTTGCATATAAATGTTTACATTATATCATGTTAAATTTTAACAATTGATTAGAAGATTCAATGACTTGAAAAGTATTTATACGGATAATTTTTAGATATTTATTATACACAAATAAGAAAAGTCAACATGTTTCGAAAAATTAATACTTTGAAAAACGTTGAAATTCAAAACAAAAGGAAAACTTTAACAAGCGTATGTAGCAGTTAAATGCTTAATTTTTCTTGACATAATTTAACTGTAACTTTTTGGAATGAGAGAATAATAGGCTTTATTGCTAAATATTTCAGTAAACCCAGATCAATCATCATATTGTAGTTTGATGTAATTCAATCATAAATAGTTACATAGCTAAATGTAAAAGCTTTCAATTGCATCATAATTTCTGAGGTAATTAGATATTTTTTAAACAGATGTATGTATTGAATTTTATTCATAATAAACACTTCAAATGAAATAAAAGTGTAATATTAATCTCAGCTCATCAAAGATATTTGATTTTTCTATCATTTTGAATACAGTTAAAATTGAAAAGAAGAAAGTACATTTTATTGTTGTTGATGCATATTTTTTAAAAAGCACTAATATATCTATTTTTTAAAATATAAATTTACATTTCTATTTTTATTCTATAACTAATAAATTATTTCAACCATTCTAAGAATAAATGAAAAGAAGGGGGAGGGGGGTAAAGAAAAAGAATAATAATTTTTAGATACCCCCTCCCCATTCTTTCATTTGATAGATGTATGCATTGTCATTGGAATCATAAAAAAATGAATGCGCATAATGAACTAATTTCTTTGGAGATTTTTCACATTCTCTGTTATTTTTAACAGCAAATATAATTTTGTTTAATAATAGCGACATACACATTAAAAAATAATTAGAATTCACAATCAATTATTCTTTAAAGGTAATTAAAAATTTATTTGAGAATTAGTAAAGCATATAATTAATTACTTTCAAATTCTTCGGGGCTTGGTCCAATGTATTTATAAACAGGCTTTCTACCTAATTGTGAGATAGTGATTTCTTTCCGGATAAGACCGATGCTTGAAAGAACATTTGCTATGTCATACAAACGGCGAATTTGAGCTGAAATAAATTGAATTTTTTTTAACAAAAGATTTCATAAATAAGCTGCTGTACAGTAAACTCGTGAGTATCTGGCCTAGTTTTCATAATTAAATAAGAAAAACAAGGCTTGCATTGACAACATTACAAAGGCATCGGAAGTAGGCGTCTACTATGATCCTTCTGCACATTATGTGCAAAATAGAAGTTATAACAGGAAAAGAACAGTGTTCTGCTTATTGCTTTGTCAGTGTCTAACAAAACTCAATTGCTGCCGCTGTTCCTGATTATAACTGCAGAGTATTTATAAATTATTCTTTGAGTAATCTTAATTTATCTTTTTAAAGTGTACCACAGTGAAGGTTTTAAAATGGATGATAAATGGGGGGGGGGAGTTGTAGTGACAATTGAGGTAAAATTATACACTATATAGTGCTAGATTCTGGCATAACAGCAAAAAACCAGCTATTCTTTCTAAGGTTAACTGGGTTGCATTAACATTATACTTGGCTCGAGATAAATAGTGTTTAGCACTTAATAAGAAGAGAGAAAATAAGTATTATAACAATGAGTTCTGGTATAAAAATGTTGCCTCCTGGTATTGATAAAAAAAATCTTGTAGAAAGTCGGCTTTTTTGTTATCTGGTTTACTTTCTGCCGAATTAGGCATACTCGAGAGTGTACTGCAGTTTTATTCTATTATCAGGTAAACAGCATTTGACCATGAAATTCTTATTGATGGCAGTTTATTAATGTTTGGGCAAAAAATACTTTTTCTGAAATATTTTCTGTCATGGTGAAATATAATTGACATGAGTAACTTAAAATGTCATCTTTGAGTATAATGTTATAACAAAATTTGCGTTACAATATTAACTTTCCCTTTTCTCCTATTCATTCACGCATGTATTTATTGAGTTTATGGCATTAGTCATATAATATAATTTACTGAAAATAATTTAGTATTAGAAAAAATTGTATGAATAAAACAAATCATTTCTGCAGCTGTTTAAAAAACAAGTATATAATATTACCATCAATTCCATTAATAATATATCTTTTTATAATAAATGGTATACCCTACCATGCAAATTATTTTAAACAGTATATTTGAAAATGTACATATAATGAGTCTTATATTAAAGAGCATTAAAGCTATGAATGATTAGACAAAATACATTCTACATAGCATTCACAAAAACTATTTTGAGAAAAACAGTTTGATAACATGCATCAAACGTGTAAAATTCTGTTTTAAATAGACAAATAAGCAAACATTACATTCAAATAGTTGAAAAATAATATGATAAGATAAAACAAAAATAGTTTACTTTTAATTTGTGCAGGTCTTTCAGATTTTTGAAATCCATTCAGTACTTTAGAAGCAACACCTAAACTAATAACTTTTGACTGCAAATATAAATGACAAATATAGTTAGACATTGATAAATATTTCGTCATAGATAACTGATTTTAAAAATTTATTCTGCATAAAATTGACTTTTAAAATGTCAAGAAAATCTGGCAGAAAATCCAATTAAAATAAGTTTATTTTTGAGTGATGGATAAGTATATTGTATCTTTAAAAAAATGATTACAATGACAAAGGAAGCAAATTTCTGAAATATGCTGTGAAATTTTAAAGCATTTAAAGGATACATTTAAGGAAAAAACAACAACAAATTTTTGATTAATTAGTTACAAATGAAAATATTTTAGATATATAAAATAAAAATTTGTCTTAACTTTTATTAAACTATAACTCTTACTTTCAAAGAACAACACAACTGCACAAAAATAATGAGATATTCATTGCAAAATACAGTAAAATTTTTGTGTAGCATGATTATTAATTAAATTGTTAGTCTTAAATGGATACACGAAAAAACATTTAGATAGTAAATTTTGTTAAATTTCTAAAGCTCCAAAAAGAATTTTTAATTTTTCGTCTAGTTTAAATTTAGCACAGTTAAATTGAATTGCAGATGCAATATTCAAAGATCAAAGCAAATTTAATTGGGAACTTCCAATTAAAATCGTATAGAATTTTTCATCATTTCCCCCCTCTTTTGTAAATGGATATAAATAAATAAACCTCATAAATCCATGGACATGCCAACAGGAAACTGTTCAAGATGGGGCAGGCTCTTTGATGATGTGTATAATGGGACCCTTGAAACGTCTAGATTCCCAGACAGGTGACTCGTATGTAAGCCTCCTGTCTAATCATCAGAACCCATTTATGCCCATTGTGGATTCTGACGGACTTGGGGAATTGTTAGAGTGGCTCCGGAATACTCTTCTGACTTTAAAAATACCACTGGCCTAAATCTCCAAACATGAACATTATTGAGCAGATCTGTTTTTTTTTACAACATGCTGTTCAAAGATCTACAGCCCTTGTAATCTTATGGATTTATAGACAGCCCAGCAGAATTCATGTTGTCATTTACCTCAAACACTCCTTCAGACTTTAGTTGAGTCGATGCCAAGTCGTGTTGTGGCACTTGTATTTGCTCGCAGGATCTCATACGATATTAGTAGGTGTACCAATTTTTTTGGCTCGCAAATGTATAATTAATAATTTTAACATATACAACTCCCATAGAAATAAAAGAATTAATTATTTAAATAAAGTAGATGAATAAATTATTTTCCATTGAAGCCTATATACTATTTCTAAAAATAGTTCATTAATTATAACATACTATTGTTCAAATGTTTTTAAGTCATTAAGAGAAATCAGAGGATAAACTTACGTTGAAAGTTACAATTTTGACCTTGAAGATACATTTAAAGAAGAAGCCAAAAATATAGTTTTATAACTGAAACAATTCTATAACATTTTTAAGAATTTAAAGAAAGGTTAAATATTTTTTTAATTAAAAAGTAAACATAAAATTCATTAAAACATATTTTTTAAATTACAAAAATTTGCAATTTCCAGTCACATATGATTTCAGTTATGTCATAGGAGAAAAAGTATCAAACATTACATGTAACTGCTTATTTTTTAAATAAAATATAACCATTTTTGAATTATTATTTAATCAGTATTATGTCTTTTTAAATTTTGAGGATTTCATAAACTGTACATCCAAATACTCCCACTCAAAAAAAATATTTAAATCAATTACTCCATCCATTCATCACTAGATTTTTTTAAAATCAAAACCTTTAAATATTTGCACGAAAATATTTTACGCAAATATAATTAATGTTGCATTAAAAAATTATTTCTTAATTTGAGGAATCATGGTAAAATTGTGATGAAAATACAAGGACAAATTTTTTCATATTACCTCAGATCCCCAGAGTTAATGATAAATGTCTAAGAAGTTCCATACGAAAGAGAGAGAGAACGTCAAATGTATTTTTTTTAAAAAAAAAAAAAAAAAAAAGACTTTCTCTTTTTTAGTTTAAAATTAATACTCACATGAGAAACTAGAAAGAGCATCAAAAACTTTTGACTCATAATTGCTAGTGATTTTTCTTTTCGCAATTCTGGGAAAGGAGAAGGCTGAAGAAGACTTCGGAGAGAAGACGAATATAAAGTTTCAGCTGCAAAAATTTGGGTGAATTCTTGAACTTCATCTAATATGCATGATTGTTTAGTATCAGTCGCATTTTCTTCATGATCCAGCACATATTGCAATTTGGCAAGAACATTTTCTTTGTCGGCTGCTTCCTAGATTAAAGTATTAATATTTAAATTAAAAAACTGGCATAAAGAAATTAAAATCAACACATACTATTTTTTATCATGTTCTGAAGACCTTTACAGCATAAATTAATATAGCGTTGAAAAAAATTTATTTCATGTTGGGAATAGCTTTATTTAATTATCAATAACACATAATAAAAGAAAAATAATGACAAATTTTTATATTTTAGCTTTTTTTACAGAACCATATATAAGCTAGTATGCATTGAGACAAAAACCATTACAGTTGAAAAGCAGAAAAAATATTATCTGGCAAGAGATGAGCATATTGACTCCATGAAAATGTTCTTTTTGTCAAAAAGTATTAACGTTTTTTTTTGTTATTGTTTTTTGAAAACAAATCACTTGCATTTCAATTCTTCTTTCACCCACTTGCACAAAAGTAAGGTTATTTCAAAATGTCCTAAAATCATAGACATTTTTTTGTGTGTTTTATTATTGTTAATATATATTTGATGGATTAAAATAGTTTGAATCATTTTAGAATATTTAATTTGGAAATAAAATTGAATCAAAACTGCAATACCATAAATGAGTCCATATGCAGTAAAGGGTTAAAACTAAATATATTAATCATGAAGAGAAGATTATATGGGGGGAGGAGAACTTTGTTGACAAGGAATTTTGATAACAATGAATTACATCAGTTTTAGAAAAGGAAAGATTATTACAGTTGGAAATTCACATTGAGGTATTAAACATTTGAAATTCTATATCTCTAAGATTTTTGTTTATGGGCTACCAATTTTTGAGCAGTTTCTTGGCCGAAGAGAGAAGATGCTTTTGAATATTTAAACTCTACTTTATTTCAGGAAACATAATTTATGTACAAGCAAGAAGTGATGAGGCACATTAACCGAAATCACACAAGAGAAAAATAAGTGGCAATGTTTTCCTCATCATTATATACCATAAGACTCTGATAGGAATTTCTTTACACGTGTTAGTTTTGGTAAGGGAGAATAGATATATTTTAAAAGAATTTATTTAAATGGATAGATTTTTATCCCTTAATTCAGAATGTGTGAAAGTGCAGATTTAAGCATTTTTAGAGCTCTCCAGCATTAATTAAATAACAAAGGTGGAATTGGATTAGGAAATAAGAGAACATTTTGGTATGATGTTAATATGAACTAAATTAAGATAAAGCTTTGGAAATTATTTAGGATTTAATTTAGATTTAGAGATACCATTACGCACACATTTATTATATATATATATATATATTATTAGGGATATGAATTAAAAAATGAGTAATTGAAAAGATAAATATAAAATAAATATATATCGAAATAACCAACATCATTCAATTCTGGGAATTGTTAAGAGTCCAAGCATAACATAATAATAATATATATTTTTAAATGTTTTATCTCTAAATTGAGTTTTTCAAATATTTTAAAAAGCCATGGTTGTATAAATGCGGATGACTGAAATGTGATTTAAAAAAATTCTCAGGAAAATAGGAATAGCTCTTAAATGTTACTACAGTTAAAATTTTTTCTTTCTTTTCCCTTCTTCTGTTTGTGCAAACTGTACTTATATCCATTACAGTAATTTAAATAATTTGCTACCTCATTCATTCTTCCAAGCTTCGAGTGAAAGGATGAAAATTGCTGAGCTAAACAAAATACTTTGTGAAAGATCCATGTGTTTCCTGTGCCTGATTAAGCGTGTGTTGAGGAAATCTCAATAAGCACCATGAAAAAATATTTTCCCTATTAAAATCTTATCGTATTTAAGACCAAAACCACTTAATTTATAGTGATTTCCCTTTCTATTTTTTTTGCTTCTAGGGTGCTTTGTGGATGTGTCTTATCCACACTCTTGTAAATAAATCATAATCTCCCAGGATGGAATAAAATGAACTTAAAAATTCAAAGTGTCCTCTGTATCTTCAAAACTACCTTCTGCTTTCAACAAATAATAATGTTTATATTTATATATATATATATAAAATCAATTACAAACAGATGAGTTATAACCCTGTGATATTCCATATAAATAGGATACACTAAAATTATATTTGCTTTTTAAATTTGAAAAAAAAAAAAAAGTTTTTTTAAAGGAACAGAACATATAGGAAAAATTTCATGATTCATTTCATGATGAATCATAAAATTGTCATACCTTTATTTTATATAAAGCCTGTGGCAAGTTTACTTTGCCAAACCATAAATATTTATTTTTAGCCAGTTTTTTCAACATTTCAACACTTTCAAATACATTTACTATGTCATATAATCGCCTTCTTTCTACACCTGCAAACAACAAAAGCTGATATTAAACAGAAAGTTGTTACAAGTATTTTAAAAAATAATAAAAAATAAACAAAATTAATAAAAGGAAACTGAGCTAATAAATGTGCTAGGATCACAAATTGAAAATATTTTTATTAAAATAAAACACAAATGGAAGATTTACTTTTGATGCAGCATTGAGTATTTAATGACTTGTAAATATAAAATACTCATTAAGTTTTATAAATTGTTACAATAAGGCAATAGTGTACATCAAGCTAACAAATAGGAATTATAATTAATGTATTCATAATTCTAAAAATACAATATTGGAAATTACATGTTAGTGAAAATGAAGTATCAACCTTTTTAAAATGAAAATTGTATTTTCCATGCATGCAATAAAAAGCATTATATCCATATATTTGAATTATTAGGCTCAATCTTAAATTAGGTCTCCTTAAGATATAAATGCATTAATGTTTTAAGCAATGGGTAATCCCTTATTTAATTGCTTTGTTCAAACATAACGCAGCTTTGGAACATTAAAAAATAAGGAACTGCGCCAAATATAAACACTAAGAAATAAAATAACCAATTGAAAAATTAAACATATAACTTATATAAAAAGTGGTTGGGTTATTAAAAAATATTACAGAATTACATAAAAGAGAGTTAACTGCTGTTAAGAATGATAAAATCCAAACCTGAAAACATTGAAATCTGCAGAAATGTCTGATGAACAACTTGAGAAGTATACCTGTTTCATATTTATTAATTTTAAGGAAAGAAATCATAATCGAAGAGAGGCATCATACTTGAAAAATTCCTCCCAGCGTCTTCCTATTTCAGTTGATGGTACATTAAATTCTTGAACAGCGCCTCATTTAGAAAGAAAACCCAAACATGTTAAAAATAGTTAAACTTTGTTAGCTAAAAAAGTTGCATGAATTTGTTACTTGTACCAAGATTGTTCAACTTTATGTTAATAATGAATTTCTGAAAAATAATTATAAAGTGAAGAAAAAAAAATCCATTGTTGATTATTTATATGCCATAGCAATGAATATGACTTTTGTTGGGTTTGTAGCCTTTTAGTGATACTTAAAATATTTTTATATCATAAAACAAATCTCTAAAATTAATTTTTTAAAAATTAATAAGAAAATATGATTTAAAAATTCAAAATTTCGGGATTTTATATAAGAAATGATTTTTCCCAAACCTGTTGTTACAATTCTTCAAGAACTAAGCACGAGTAATAATAATAATAAGTGTTTTTACCACAGAAAGTGATTTATACAATGAACAGAATAGTGGAGCTCATATTGGAAAGAATTATATATACAAATTACTACAGCATTAAACATTTTTTTAAATTTAATGCATGCATAATGAATAGTTACATACTTAATTTTAGACAGGCGTCGTCAAGAGAGACAATGATGTTTGAGTTGTTTTCTGGGTACATTGGATACATAAGTAGAAACCTTCAAATAAAAGATTAAAATATTATTTATAATAATTAGCACACATTACAATAGATACAAAATGTTAGAAAAAGTAACAGTAAGAAATAGGTGCCATAATGCAAAATTATGGGCTTCTGAACACTAGCCTTATATGGAATTGTGTGTCTAAATTTAGAGGACCATAAAAATACTGACCCTAAGTATTTTTTTACAATATTTTTTTTACATTAATAAGTGAAATCAATGATGGATTAATTAATCCAAATAATAGCAGTTAAGAAATTTTTTTAAAATAAAATCTTAATAAATAAACCTACCTTGAGCAAATTATTGCAAGTGACCTTTCTTTTCTATTTACTCTATATGCAGGATTATCATCATTTTCTATATTATTTAATGAAATGGTATTTTGACTTGAATTTCTAGACTGAACAAATGAAAAAAAAAATGTTTAATAAAAACAAATTAAATAAAACTGGACATCATATCAACATAAAAGACTACTTATAATTATTTTACTTAAGCTTTAAAAAATTGGATTACCAGTTTACGCCATAAAGTTGCAATCAGTTATAATTTTAAGTGATAGAACTAAACTTGCTCAAACTAGAAGTTTAATTATTGTCTTTACTCAGTAATATATCATTCTATTAATATTAAATAAATAAATAGCACAATTTTAAATTAAAAAAAACATTATGAAATTCATAAAATTAAAATACAAATATACAAAATTTTCTTAGCTAAAAAAAGTACTTAAATATGAAACATCCACTTTTAAATGATAAAAAATAAGATAAAGCAATTTAATAGTTATTGCTCAAGAATACTTGAATTCCACTTTGTAAATAAATATTAAAAAATAAATTATTCAATTTCCAAAATGATATTAAGAAAAAAAGAAAACAAATGGTTGAATAAATAAGAAACAAGCATAAAAGCTTACAAATAAATATGTATTAATAAGAGAATTTATGGAGAATAAAGAAACAAAATTAATAAACAATTTCATTCATACTAAATAAAACAAATGCAATCTTATTTCTTTACTAGTACTAAAAATATAAGAAGCCAAAATATAACAAGTAGTAAATATAGAAAGAAAAGATAAAAATGGCATTAACAAGCCTGTAAAAATTATGAATTTGAATTCAATGATATTTAATGATCAAATTAACAGACATAGGAAAAACAGATTAATAATTATTAAAAGTATAATTTTGGAGCCATATCTGACCATGATTTTATTTCAGATCTCATTACTCAACAATAAAAATGGACCCCCCCCCAAAAGGCAAATGTCATTATGTGTGTGTATATATAAAATCACATTTTTTATATTGATTATAAATATAAATATTTTCTGCTCAGAAAAAGTATAAAATTTTTTGCAAAATAGGTTTTAGGGGAACCTGGCGGAAGACATTTGAAACTTCGTCTGTAAATTAAATCTTTCAGACATTATTATTAAATTGTGTAACTGATTACTATATCCTATATTTGTTTTATTAGCTAATTATCTAGGGAATAGGATTTTTTAAAAAAATATTTTTCAATTAGCCAGGTTTCAGAAAAAAATTGCCAAAAAAATTGAGTGGAATTCTACATTATTTGGCAATTTTTCGTTGATATCCGGCTAACAGAAAAGTGCCTATTCTACTCATCAATAAAATAATTTTTTTAAAAAAATATGTTATAGGTTTCCAAAACTACATTTCTTTATAAATTTAATTTGTTTTATTTGGTTGATCCATACAAACTCTCTTTCTAGTTTTATTGAGGTAGACAAGTTAAGCTGCAATATTTTGGAACTAATATGATAAACATTTAATATTTTATTTATTAAAAATTAACAAGCATTTTATAAAATTACATTTTAAAGTTTATTAAATATTTAATATCTATATAATAAATTTTCCCTTTAATAATAAATTTTAGTTATGAATTAACAGGCTATGTTTTAAAATGTAAATCCAAAGCTCAACTTTTTATTATTAAAAAAAATTATAATTCAAAATTTTTTTAGTATGGAAAAACAGCCTTTAAAATGATATAATCTTTCATATAATCAAAAGGACGCAATTCTTAAAATATTCTAAATTTGTAAAATCTTGATAGACAGTTACTTCAAAAATATTTGTACAGATAAAATAATGGAATAAAAAATGAAATATTTTAAACTACTATTATTATATTTTTACACATTTTTGCTTTAGATCGAAATATGCTATGAAATGTGAGAAATAATATACATTCATGATATTTCTAATTGATTACATATGTAAACTTCAACTTTTATACTAATAGAGAGCATAAATTATTTTAAGAAGATTTATAGAATGATGAATTTCTTAGTTATATAGATAATTAACCTTCTTTTTATTAAAAAGCTAATTAATATATATTTTTAGTGATTTATATAAAATCATTCTTTGGTATTATGCTATTAATAAGTCAATTGAAATCCTAAGATTTATGTATGTATATATATTAAAAGATAAAACTATGAAAGTACAAATAAATTGAAATAATTAGAAATGAACTGAAATGTAAAAATAATTTTATTAAAATATTCTAAAATAGGAAAAATTGAAAAAAAAGCATAATCAGTTAAAGAAGGAGTGAAAATACAAAAATTTGATAAAGAAAAAATCTTTATTTTAATGTACTTACTTTAGGAGTATTGCAATTTGCATAATCTAGACCTGCAGCTATAGCAGTCAGCATTTTAAAGTTTGTGTTTGGTGTAACAGGATCTGTCTTTTCAACATGTTTCTTGGGAGTACCTTTCATCTGATGTTCATAATCTTTCGGGTAGCAACCTTTTTCAGAAATTTCATTAATGTTTGGTGGTATGTTCTCTTTTGAAGCATCCATTTTTAATTTTTTGGTTGGTTCTATATCACAAGATTCAGAAATAAGGCGTTTTGGGCTTAGCATTTTCAAAGGAATATTCAAATGGAGCTCCTGAAAAGTTTACATATACATAAGCAATTTTCACTTAATCTCTTTTTTCTACTAAAATCATTAGTCTTCATTTTTTGATTTTTTAAAAGAAAAATCAACATACCAAACAATCTAGCAATATAAAATAAGATAACAATCAATTATTAAAAGTTTAAGAAAAATTGGAACTGAATTATCAATTTTCTTTCTGTATTTGTTATTTAATATATAAGAGAAATATTAATTTAACCATAAGTGTTTTAATAGAAATTTACCAACTAACTTTTAAAAATACCACATCTGCAAATTTAGGAGTAAACTTTTGCAATTATTTTTAAGGATCTAAATAAATGCAATTATTAATTATTGGAAATTCATACTATTTTTAAATATATATTAAATTGATTATTTCTATAAAAAATGAATAAGAAAGCAGATAATTTTCCGTCGTTCGATATTTTCATAACTACGTTATTCGTTGATGGCATATGAACATTTGTTATCAAAACACCTGGCATGAAAATTTAAACAGCACCGAAATATTTCGGAACTTTTGTGATCGATCACTGCGAACTTTTGTGACGAAGCTAATTAAAAAGACTTTTTTTAAAATCAGATAAAGACTATTGCTATAGGTAAATAAGAATATGCATGGATGTCAATAATTTGTCTCAATCTGATCAAAATCGACAAAAAATGATCGTTAAGCGATTACTTATGTAACGTATTTTTAAATTAGCTTTAATTGGACTTATTCAAAATTATTTAATTTTTGTTCATATAATTTACATAAAGAGTATAATATTTTGATTGATTTTACAATTTTCAAAGGGGGGAAAAAGAACTGATTCAAATTAAATTGATGAGTACTATTAAAAGTTTTAAAATAAATTAAAGAAATAAGGAATGCATTTTACAATTCAAAAATACAACGCAATGAGAAATTGTTGTCGTATCGAGCAAATGCTAAGTAATCACAAATGTTTTCTGGGTTACTCACCAAACTCAAAAAGCGCGCGTTTACAAAACAAGCTAGTTAACGGCGGTTGCTTCTACTTTCATTTTGGCGCGTTATCATAGCAACCGCTGCCATGATAATATCGCTCACTGAGTTCATCTATCATTTTTCTTCTTATGTTAATTGATACAAAATCAACATGCTTTTTTTCATAGATCTTAAATTTCATTACATAAGAATAAATAATAATTCTTATCATTACAAAATTAACTATGAGTTAGGAATAAAATGACGTATATTTTTAGTTTGAAATGAATGTTACTCATACATAACATCATCATAATTTTTGAAATATAAATGTTTGTTTTGGAACCTTATAAGAAAAGTTAAAATATTACAGAATTGATCTTTTTTGAATTTTTTTATTAGATCAAGTATTACAAACGTCCTTAAAATAACTTTGCAATTTAATAAATTAATGCGTACAACTCACCTCCGAATATATACTTGTTTTCGTTTCGTTATTTTGGTTAAAGGATGACTGAATTTCCCGAGACCGATGATGTTAAAGAAATGGAAGAAGTTAATATTCTTTATAAGAAATTGGATGATTTATCCATTACTATACTAAGAACTTTACAAAGTATAATGTTTGAGAGAAAATATTTAGATGCTAACTTACAGGAAGGTTATATAAACATGGCAAAAGCTCGATATTTGATGAGAGGGCAGAAAGTTGGTAT
This sequence comes from Argiope argentata, assembly GCA_026289955.1. Lineage (NCBI taxonomy): Eukaryota > Metazoa > Arthropoda > Arachnida > Araneae > Araneidae > Argiope > Argiope argentata. Next base: position 4,641,733 of record JAOUZG010009324.1, read on the forward strand.
TCATCAAGTTAATAGTACTAATTTAATGGCTACTTTTAAGGTTAGTAGTTATTTAGATGTGGATGAGGGTGTGGAATATTTGAATTATAAACTGGATGAAGTTTCTCTCCCACAGAAAGATGCTATCTTGAAACTTCGTTCTGTAAATGTCGAGAACCAATTACTGGATGACCAGGTTTCAGTTTCAGCATCTGATGAAGTAAATTGCAAAACTGAAGATTCTAAAACATCTAAGGATACTATTTGTTCCAGCTCTAATGATCCACTAAAATGGTTCGGTGTTTTAGTTCCTGAAAGTTTACGAACTTGCCAAACTCGCTTTAAACAGTCTGCTTGTACTGCTCTAAAAATAATTTCCCTTCACAATAAACTAAGAGAGCTTCATAAAGAATATAAAATATTAAAGTTACAAAAAGCATCTTTGTGTTCACAAGTTATTTCAAAGGATTTGGTATGCAATAGTACTGAATCGGAATGCAATAACTTAGTGAAATCCTAATGATTGAAATGATTCCACTTGGAAAACTTTAAAGTCGAAAATTAATTATATGAAAATTCAGAATTTTGTTAATTGGAAAACCATTTATGGGCTATATTATTAAATGTACACTTACTTGTATTTTACAATTTGTGCTTAATGTTTTTTAATTTTACTCTGCAAAAATGAATAACTAATAAACATTCAGACAATATTGTTTATAGGTGAATAAAATATATTTTAATATAACATGTGTTTGGGATTATAGCATGGAATATTCAATAACCTTTATTTATAAAACAATGTCCAATCAATGATAAACACTAATGTAAAATTTTTATGCATTGAATTAAATAAACTTCACAATGATGATTTCAAAGTTCATATTTTTATTAGTTAATATTTGATCTCTATTGTCACTTATTTGTTGTATTGGGAGAGTATAACTGGCTATAGAAGCTTTGTCTTGGGTCATATTTTTGAGAAAATAAATTTTATTTCTGTAATTGAATCAAAATGTATTCTTTGAATCAGCTTGAAATTATTTTATTTCAGTTTTTGTAATGTTATTACTGATGTAAAGTGATTATTTCTTATAGTATTAGAAGCTTACAAGAATCAATCTTGTAAATACCTTGTGAATATATTTTAGAAAAAAAAATACTAATATGAAATAGTTAATACTACTATTTATTTTGTTTTATTTTAGAGATTTTATATTTAGAGATTTCTATAACAATTTTTTACATTAATTATAAACTATTTTTAATTTGTGCATTTTACTTAAAAATTATTTTTTAAAGATTTTATATGATTGTGTTAATTTCAACTTGTAATCAACCGTAACAAATTAGATGTTAATTGTAGCAAAAGAATACATGGATGATATGATTTGTTGATACTTTTATTTGGTTTATAAAACATGCTTTAAGAAAATATCTTGTATAACCCTTTTTAAAACTAAATATACAGCAAATTTTTGGACCTTTTGAAATTATATTTTCTAAGCAAGTTAAATAAATTCATAACAGTTAATTCATTTTAATGACATTTAATTAATTTTTTTTAAAAAAGAAATACTATTATTTAAAATTAATACTCAAATAAGAAGTTTTTTGAAGTTAAACTGCATTAAAAAGCAATTTTTATTGATTAAATCCAAGATTTTATCAAAATTTAGCCCTAAAGATTTTAATTTAAGATCTTTAAATTAGTGAGGATTTATTTTCTGATTCTGCATTGTGTATTAAATATCCAGTCTAGTTTTTTATTTTCAACTACTTATATTTTTGAAATGACAAGAACCATAACTCGAGCCATGAGTTATTATAAGTTAGTTTGAAATAACCGTAAGTCCAGAAAGGTGAAAAAGTGGAAGTAGTAGCAACTTCAGAAGCTACAATATCTTTAAATTTAGTGGATGATTAATGGATGAGGAGATGTTGGTATATTTGAATATGTGGATTGGCATACTTATAATTATCTTATAATGTGTTATTATTGCTGGAATTTAGTGACACCTTTATAAATATGGTTCAATTTGATATTTTGTAAAATTAAGAAATATGTTAAAATTCTTATATCTTAGCATTTTAACATATTTAAAACATTTGAATTTCATTTCTGAATCTATTATTAAAATAATTTTAAGTTGTTTGTTTTTTCTTATGTCTTAGAGTTATGCTTTAAAGTTTTTATGTGTCATGGCAATGGATAAAATACATATATGGTTAATTGCATGGTGATCAATTTACGTGTTTGATGAGACTGTAAATCATTTTTGATGGAAAAAGTTCTTTTTTTTTACATCAAAGTATAAAAGTTTCAGCTGAAAAATATGAGAAATGTTTACATTATATATTCAAGAACTTTGTTATACTAGAATATCACTGCTTATTTTAATACAATTTCATATAAAATGGCTTCAAGAATAAAAGTTGATTTTTAAGAAAACAGCTATGATTCTTTTCTCTTTTGTTTTTTTAATATTATTAAAGTGTTTTGATTTTAGATGATAATACCAAGATAATGATATGAAAAATAACTCTAAAATGGAAAGAGTATCTGTGGTTTAGCAAATAAATAAATAAAGTTGATTAGAACTTAGAATGATACTTAATATAAAGGATTCAGTAATCAATGTTTTTTCTGAAATGGCAAGAAATTATAAATATTAAGCAGTGTTAATGGCATAGCAAGATCTTTTAATTCTTGATAACTAAATTAAGTTTTTCAAACAAAATATTATTTTTTCAGTATAATAAGTTTTATTCATTAATACACAAACGAAAATCAGTATTTGATATTTTTTCAGTTTTAAATCAGTGATTTTTTTTTTGTGCTTCCTGATGAATTTCAAATTATGTAAAGAACATCAACCTCTTAAAACTAATGCTGTATGATTTTTATTTTAAAATTTCAACTACTGATTTCCCTTCCAGAAGATTTAAAGTTATTTTTTTTTATTTATTTAAAGACATATCAACTCATTTTTTATAAAAGATTATCTAGTTTTCAATTAGTTTTGTATTGTCACTTTTGTAAAAAATGAATAACTTAAAAAATAAATTTTATCCTTTCAAAGGTCGTTAACATCTTTCTTCAATCAAAGACTAAACAGAAAAATCAAAAGCTCCTTGTAGTATAACTGTAGTAGATTTATGAATGTTCGAATAACGAAAAGTTGTGAAAAATAGGTTATGATTTTAATCAAAGAAAATTACATTTTGTTCCAACTTAATTAATTTATATTTTTATTTAAATTATTATTATAATTTTATTTCTGTTCCCTTTAAAAATATTAATCATCGTAGAAAACTGTTATGACACCACGGAATTGTAGCATGAAATTCATTTCCCAAAAACTTTTGCAGTTTTGATACCTATTCGATAGGTTTTATCTAATGCAAAAATGCAGTAAAGGTTCAAGTCGAATTTTTAGTTTCTTTTAGTTCTATTAACTAACGTAAGTACTCTTCAACTAAGAGGAAGGAAAAAAAAGCAATTAAGGGAACCAATTATTTCTCTTCGGTTTTTGTATTCATTACCGCATTTGATTTTTTAAAAAATCGAACAATTCCCAAATCATAGTTGTACAGGTCATTTATAAACGGCTTGTATAATAGCACAATGGTTATTTTCAAGAAAGGCAACTTTAGAATTTTTCTGTGATGTTTTATAGAAATTAATGTATTTCAAAATAAATATTTTGGAAGTATCTGATTTCATAATTGCCTTTGAAATTCTTTTTTTTTTAAATAACTGATTTGATTTTTATGCTTTTGCATTTCAATTATCGTTTGTAAATGCTTACTTTACATGCTATCAAAAATTTATTTCTAATATTATTGGAGCAATTAAAACTAAGGATTAATAATTGTTTGTCGTAGGCACAGAAATGGAAATTACAAATTTCCTCGATATTGCTTAACATTTTAATACTGTTTTTCAATAAACGAACATTTAGATTACCATTTATTTTTGTTTGATAATATTTTTATGATATTTCTTTTTATGCAGACGATTTTTTACATTTCCTTGAAATGGTTCAAGTCGAAATTTATTTTTCGAACTGAAAAGATGAAAGGAAATGTTTGAACCAAAGAAAGAGAAAATGTTACCGAATGATTTGTTTCCAATGTGTCTTAAATTAAATTTTGGAATACGCATCTTGTAAAAGAATAGAGCATGAGGTGCTAAATAACATTTTATGTTACCTTTTTTTATTATTGATACATCAGATAAATAAATCCCAGCGTCTACGTAAGCAGAAAGTAAAAAGTATGCAGTCTTAACTGCAAAACAACCTACCCCAGGTATTTTTTAAATAATTTAAGAATTTTTCTCGTATTTATAATAAAATGCAACAAAAGAAGCTTTTGAAAATTGATGCAAAATATTTCTCTAGAAGTATTCGGAGCTCAGAATAATATTTGATTCAAGTTCAGCATGCTTTATTATAAAAAAAATATTAAAATATAAATTTTGAACTTTCTGTTTGTTGCATAGTTTAATAAGTAATGCCTATTATGACCGGATCGCTAGATATATATCGTTCTTAATACTGAATGTCGAACTTAAGCATATTTATTTATATTCTCAAGAGAAAGTTAGTTTTCTCTTTTGCTTGCACAGTTCTCAGAGACATAATATTTCCAAATTGTCCTGAAAGTTTAATGCTTTGCTTATATGAGTGGTAAAGGGGGGAGGGAAGGGGACTTGTATTTAAAGGATTTCTAATAAATCTTTTCAGGCAAGTCTGGGTAACTATGTAAGGAATTTAAACAATGTAAATGCTGGCTTCTCCAATTTTCGAAGCAAGATATTTTTTTATTGACTTTAGCGTCTTTATAATCAGTTTTTGATAAACTGATACTATGAGAAACTGAAATAAAATATCCTATTGCAATTGACCTTCAAACGAGTTGGTTTCAGTATATCGGATATCGCTACTGCTGTCTGAAAAAAAAAAAAAAAAAAGGTTACATTGACCAGCTAGAGAATAGAAACCATTAAAAACTATAACTGGAAATAACGCCCTAGAATTTAAACATTTGATTTTTATTTTGAATAAATCCGAGTTTATGGTTCCTTGAAAATGAAATGAAAGCATACAATTCAATAATTCTAAAATATATATATTTTTGTTGGCTTGAATAAAAACATTGTGGGATATAGCGGCAAAGGCTGTTATCCCCCATTTTGTAGGCATTAGTTAATCTATAGTTAAAAATAAGTTTTTATGAATGCCACAAAAATGAAAGAAAATAATTGTTTGAAAAACAAAGTATTTTAATTGGTATTTTTTTTTAAATCTTCACTTGAATTTTTCACTTCTCATATAATAGTTTCAGAAATTATCGCTTGGAAATATCAACATTAGTTAAATAAAAATTTTTAGAGGGAATTTGATTTCTAGTTTTAAATATCGTACTGTTGTAATGATTTTATGGTTTTAGGATTGATTTAGTTCCTTTTATTTTATTTTAAATTTTTTTTTTCTTATTTATGCGACAGAAGTAAAAAGTGCATTTAAAAAAAAAGAAAAAAAAAGTAACGTTATGATATATCGAAAAAATATTTTATAATATTATCTCTAATTGAAATACCTTTAAAAATTAATTATAATTAGAGAAAAAAATTAAATAAAATGAGATTTTCAATCTAAAAAGGTTATTTTTTAAATTTTAATTTATTATAAAGGGGTTTTTTTAAATAATATGCTCCAAAATTATAGAGGAAAAAAAAATTAAAAATTTGATTTTTTCTTAAAAGATTAAAAAAAAAAAACTTTCTCATTGAGTTTTTGCTATTCAAGACGTAACAACTTTTTTTTTTCTTCTTAACTATACGACAGAAGTAAAAAAATGCATTTACAAAAAAAAAGTAATATTATGATATATCGAGAAAATATTTTATAATATCTCTCATTGAAATATCTTTAAATATTAATTACAATTAGAGAAAAAAATTTGAATTTAATGAGATTTTCAATCTAAAAAAGTTTTTTGAAATTTTTTAAAATTTATTATAAAAAAGGTTTTTTAAATAATATACTCTGAAATTATAGAGGAAAAAAAATTAAAAAATTGATTGATTTTTTTCTTGAAAAACACCTAATTAGATTATTAAAAAAAACTTTCTTACTGAGTTCTTACTACTCAAGACGTAACAACGTGTTTAATTTGGTAAATTCAGCTTCAATGGTCTGATCTATAGAAGGTTTTACAATATTTCGTCATGTATGACGCACAGCACAAGTTGCCGATAATAAACCAATCAATTAACATTATCTTATTAAAAGTTAGACATACGTCGAAAGTAAATTGAAGATAAAGAAAACGAATTATTTTCTTTCCCGATATATATATATATATAGATTGATATGTATATACTGAAGATCAATAACTGTTAAAAGTATCGGGTTATTTACTATATACTGCATATGTGATTTCTGTATCTTATGAAGACATTTTATAAATATTAATTTGATTTTTTTAAATTACCATGGTTACGCAGTATAAATTTTCAACGTGCGTGAAATATTTTAAAGTAAGCAGATAGGTTTTGAAACGTATGCTTGATTTTGTATAGTTTGTTTATTTTTTCTTCAGGGCTATTTCTCTTAAATATAACTTTTAGTAGAATTTCGATTCTAATATTTTTTTTCGATGTACATTTGGTGAGTGATAGTTTTAATCTTCTAATTAAAATAAACAGGAATTAAAATGGAAGGATGAAAAGTATAATCTTTCAGCATTGAAGTTTTGTGTGCACTATACAAATTTCGTATTTTCTTAATATCTAGGGATTATTTAAGGTAAAATTTTCTGATTTAACATATAATTCTGCATATCACTTTGAGAGTACAATTGTAAGTTATAAAAATGATCATGCACATTTAATACATCTTTATGCGCTTAATTACGCTTATTACAGAAAAGAGTAATAGTGCTTAAAAAATGACCGAACTTTAACTTTTTTTTATCATCTATTACCTGCGAAGCTAAATTTTAATTGTAAATACAACAAATTTCAATTTTTATTAGTCTTAAAAACTAGGCTTATATCGAAATATATTCAATATGGAAAAATATGACAGGCATTATTATTCGTATTGATTTGATGTTATTAAAAATGGTTATTAATCACTTCGGATAACGGAAAACCCACTAACTAGGGATTGAAGTTTCAATAATTATTTTTATTCTTTCGACACTAGTTTCCACAATTGTTTATTAGAAGCAAGACCGCAAGTACAAATAATTGCTAAGATTAGTTTTATTAGTTTCAAATTTTGTGGAAGATTTTGGAAATTCCTTGGTTCCTGAAATTTTCTTTACAACTTGCTATTATTTTTTTAGTGGCTATTTCGCAAAATAACATTTTATGCCGCTCAACGACATAAATGTTCGACATATTGGTACTTTTCATTTTCCAGGTGTAAAATCGCGAAAGAAATTTGGCTGAGTTCTACATCATTTGGCGATTTTTCATTTAAAAAATCGCAGTAAAAAATTTGACCGAATTCTATATTATTATTTCATGATTTTTCGCTGCCGTCCAGCTAAAGTCTAACTCATTTATTACTGTCATGTTTTATTCTCCTCAACATGTTTAAAATTTGCGTACATCAGTATTAAAGTTTTAAAAATGGAATGATTAATTTTTTTCTCTATAAAACTTATAGATTTGTAACGATTATTTTCATAACGACATTTACAATTCTTCGAAAATCGGCTTCATTGTTAATTTTGGCATCCTTTTCTGACAGATCTGACGTCCTTTTTAAAACAGTGGCAGTAGTCTCCCCAAAACTTTCTTGTATATTCTCTATTACGCTTGTCATGACCGAGAACGCCTTGTGCCGCATTGGCATACAACAGAGTACTTTTCCGTTTGCCGGGTGCAAATATCGCCAATTGTGAACCAAACGCTAGCCGAGTCGCCAAGCGAAGCGAATGATAAAATAATCAACGGGATTCTACATTATTTGGAAAGTTTTCTCCATATTTTATTGGGCGGAATTTTGCATAGTTTGGCGATTTTTCGTTTGGGCCCTGCTAATAGAAAAGTACTTAAAATAGTTACAAAATACTAACTTTTGGCATGAATTTAGCATTTTTACTGAAACTATCCTGTACTGCTTGGCAAGGGTTTAGCGATTAATCCCTGATATATCGTTAATAGTATCCTTTAATCGAATTTGTGCTTTAGGTACATTTTTATAACTGACTGAAACAAATATTTAACACCAAACTGCAATTGTAATCACAAAATCCCGTATCATATTTCATATATTTTGATTTTTAAAAAAATGATGTCGTTTACATGTTTTTGAAAATGCAAACTGACAGAAAATCAACCCTTCGTTGGATTTGCTTCAAAATTTGATGGGTGTCTAAAATATATGAATTAAATATAAGTACCAAATCTAGTCTGTATAGCTTTCTTCGTTCCGTAGTTATGGTGTCAACTTGTATTTGGACAGATGGATTTACTCTAAATAAAGTTCATTCAAAATTTGATATGAATCTGCAAATTCGGTATATAGTCAGTATACCAAATTTGGACAGCCTAGCTTAAAGTGTTTTGGTGCTATCTTTGTCACAGACAGACAGATAAATGGACATATTCTAAAATTGTGTTTTTCTAATTTTTTAAAACTATCGCTGGATTTTCTTTATTCTGCGTAAACCAGAAAGTAAAAAGTGAAAAGCATGGCCGAATTTTTGAATAGCGGTTCTGTTAACAGACATCGGGTGACAGGGATTCGGAAAATCGAAGTTCCACTATACGTTGTTTTTCTCACTTTCTTAAGGAAATCTAACTCTGCAATTGTTTATGTTTTCAGGGATTGGAGATGTTCGATCGTCAAATCTAATATCAGTTTTGATCCGATTCGAATAAAATAAAAAAGGCGTGGAAGTGTCTCACCAAGAAAACTGAGAAGTAATGAGTGACGAAGAAGAACCTCTGTTAGCAGAAGATTCAGGCAGAAGCAGTGAAGGTGATTCCGAAAGTATGAGCTGTTTTGAAAGTCTGTTTTTACAATTTCTGTTTAATGTTTCGCTTTCTAATGCCAGAGTCCCAAATTCAGGGACAAGGAATTTTGGGCAATGATGAAATGTAAGCCTTTTTGTGGCAACAAACAGTGTATATTAAAGAAACCTTTTAATAACTAGTCAATTAAGTTTCAAATTGCTTCAAATCTTGGTACTTTTTTGTTAGTCGTGAGCAATCGAAAAATCGCTGTAAAAAATTTGGTGAAATTCTACATTATTCGGCGGTTTTTCGCTTGAGCCCGGCTAAAGGAAAAGTACCTAAATCTTTAACTTATCAACCTATTGATTAATATATATATATTTTAATGATAGTAATTTTGTGATTTTACCTTCAGATTTCTCTGAATCCGGAGAAAAAGAAAACGTTTTTACTTTCTCAGATATGAAGTATATAGAAAGTATTGTAAGTGTTAAAAAATTCGGACTCGAAATTTTGTTGAATCTCCCGTCTTCGAAAAACGCATTTTTGCTATAATTAATAATTGTTCGCCTGACTCGCTGGATGAGCGGATTACTTTTCTCGCTTGTTTTTAGTGAGCTGTGTTTACGTTTGCTGTTAACGTAGTGTTAGTGAGCTCGCTGGGATTTACTGTTTGCTGAGCTATACGATAGCTGTTTTGCAGTCTGCGTTTATTGTGCGTAAGGCTTGCATTTTGTAAGTGACTGTTGACTGCTGGATTGTTTTTCTCTGAAGTTTTACTTTGTCAAGTCACCCTGTAAATACATGTAAATAAATTTGTTTGTGCTGTCCCCAAGTAAAGTCCATTCAATCCGAGCACGCTACGCTAAACTCGTAACAATATATAGAATTTTGATTGAAACCCAAGAAGAGGAAATCTGTCGGTCCAGTTGTCTAAATATAAGTTAACACAATAACCTCAACATCAAGAGAGCTAGATGCATAAAATTCGGCACACAAATTTATCATCTAACGAGTAGATGCCTGTCAAAATTGGAACTAAATCTATCAGGGTGTTGAACGTCTATTAATCAACACTTTCACCAGCATGCAAACGCGATAACTCAAACACATTATGAATTAAATTGATAAAATCTGGATTTGTTATTAACTATGTAATTCTATGCCAAATTTGTTTCTCATTTGGTTTTCTAAATAATTTGTAGAAAAAAAATTTCGACTTTTATATATTACTAGCCGCCTTTGGCGACCAGTCGGTTCGCCAGTATTAATGCTCTCTAAAGTTTGCTCGCTAATATTTTATGTAGCTGTGTCTCATAACTGGTTTTTCACCAAAATATTTTTAAACCAAACAAATTTTGATAATCATATAATTCATTTATAGTATTATTTATTATTATTTTCTTCCGATGATCTGTTCACTGTACTACTCAACTTTCTCTTTCTATCCGAGCAATGATTGTCCCGGAATTGATATTTTACTTAAATTTTGGAGGGAAAGGTCTAAAATTCTGTTTTTATAGAATAATGAGATTCAAATTTTCATAAATGTAAACACACTAAACAAATAAAGACACAATTGGTTTTCAAGAGTTGCGAAAGTTTAAAAACAGCTTGGAAAATGCCTCGAACAGACGAAATAATGGTGACATACACACCCTTCTTTTCTTTTTTATCCTTTTTTTCTTCACTACTTTTCTTTCTACAAACCCTTTTTTAGCTTTGTTATTACTTTTTTTCTTCGCTGCCCAGACTTTATTTTGAGCAGGCATAGATTAAATATCCATACAGACTAATAATAAAAGCAACTATTTTCTTTCTCTTTTAAACATCCCGTTATCTATGAATGAAAACCAACTAACTTCGCGTATTTCGTTCTAAACAAATCATAATTTATTACTTCCTGCTATCTAACTCAGTTGGTGTGGGGGAAGGAAATGAAGATTTTTGGCGGGAAAGTAAGAAAAGTGTCGTTTTAACTATTCTCCTCGCAGTTTTTTTAAATTTTTTCTCTCCATAAGAACCATCCTCGTGCCTTAACGAAAATATTAAAATAAAAATTAGCCGAATCGGTCGAGCGGTTCTCCAGTTTTGCGCTTAGCAACGCATTTCGAGTTGCATTTTTATTAATATAGATTAATCACATGCTAATAATTAATCATAAAAAATTGCAAATGAATTAAGCAAAAATGCTAAATTCATGCTAAAAATTCATATTTAGTAAGAACGAAATCCGTCAAAAATCTGTTCGTTTGTCAGTCTATCCTGCGCTTGCACGTGAATGCAATAATTCAGTAACGTCATGATTTAAGATATCAGACTAATAAAAAAAAACCCAATTTGGATGAAATTTTTTTTTGCAGTTAAAAAAACATTTCTGTTTATTTCGTCATCTTTAGTTTGTTTTTATATCAATTAGAGGCCGAGTTAAAGCAAAATATTGATATGTAAGTGAATATTATTTATAAGCATTTAGAAACTTTAAAATAGATTTTTTGAAGAAAGAATTTTTTTTTTCAAAATTCTATTAAACGAGTATCGTCATTTCTCAAAAAAGAAAAAAAAATCGAAATATTTGAATGAAATTTATATTTAGGGCTCATTATGTAATGCAGAATGTAATGAACTGCTATTTGATGTCTAATGCTATAGAAATTGACTTACGATCGTTTAAAGTAAAGGTTAAAAAAATCATAAATTATTTTATTTATTACAAAAATAAATTTTATTTTTGAATATATTTCTTAAATAATCGTTAGTTACGTTCTATGTTACAGATTTAATGATACAAAAAAAAGATGCAAAACTGTAAAAAATTTTCCTTCTAGTTTTTGTTAATAAAGGCCAAAATACGCATAAAAATTTAATTTTTAATCAAAACACACACACACACACACACACACACACACACACACACACACACACA